>JAJTJO010000103.1:1227414-1712160 GCA_024550625.1 Dendroctonus valens | reverse complement strand
TTCCTGAGCACTTGGGCGAAGCACGAATCATTCGGCTGGCACGATTCAGCCGCTTGCACTACCGGGGAGACATCGAAGTGGATCAGCAGCTACTTTGCATTATTTTTCCTTTCAGCCTTTGAAATGGTTTTTAAACTCAATTCCGACACGGCAATGCCCTAACATCTTGGCCCATTAAAAAAACCATTAACAGTGTTTGCGATGGAGGCGCCATACCAATACTTCCTGCACCTGTTCCGGATTTTACATTCAGTTGGCAAACTATCCGCAAATTTGCGGCATTCCACCAAAAACTCCCCCGCACTCAATTATGCCCTAATGTTGTTCATTAATATGTGATGTGTTTGTTAAGGCTCCTTTCCAGTCGGGGGACTTTTCGCCCCTTGTATGGGCACTTCAACTTGGCCCGTTTTGCACTTGGGTGACTCTTTTATATGACGTCTGTTTCCTACCCCATCTATCTAAAGAGCGAAAGGGTAAATCAGTGCAAGAGTTTGCCAGCAATAATGCGCAACTTATGAATACATTTCAGCTGGAAGTTAATGGAAAATGTTTATTTGTTGCCTTTATCAGAGCCACTGAATCCTTCCATTGGATATTTCCATACAATAGTTTATGGGAGATTGGAGATTGTCCATTGGATATCCATGGGGTTGGGTGATGCTTTGAGCATTACGTTTTTGATGCCAAGTGGTAAAACCCTGTATATTTTGAGCGTAAAAGTGGCTGTGCTTGAAATGAAAGAGTAAATGTGCTTCAAGGCTTGAAGATTGACCATTTGAAGTTCCTTCCAAGCTTGCTCTCATACAAGTTTTGTATGAAACTAACGGTGTTTTGCGTGTACAATTTATGAGTTTTAGTGCCATCATCTGCATTCTCTGGTGGAAATTACAAATTTCTACTTTTCTAGAGCGGTTTCCGAACAAACTCACTCTTTTGAAATGGGAAACAACAATTCCATTCAATTAATTAAAGCGAAACTAGTGATAAAACTAATGCGGAAAGTTTTTATCCAGTGTTTTAGTTTGGCACGCCAATGTGCGGATAGAATAAAGGGGAGGGTAATGAGCGGCGCAAAAACAGTTAACGAGAAATTGAGAATTATTCAAATGGAGTTACTGTTGCGTGTCTTATCGGTTAAACTGAGGGTCGCCGCCGTTATTTTATTGTTTACGTTGTGCCGGCGATGTTTCACTTTTCTCTAATGTATTCCGCTTCCGGGCAATGCAATGATGTGAGGCTGGATTGAGTTTTAAACCCCACGTAAAGGAGTCGCTTTGCATAATAAAATCGCTGAGAAACTGCAATAAGCTATTACTGGTCGAGAATAGTCAACCTCAAAACATTCGGGGAGAGTGTCGATCAACTGTTAAGGTTTCTATCAACATTAAACCGATTTAGTTTTGACCCAGGAAATCCGGAAAGTATTATGGAAAACGCGATATTGGATCGGAGGGACATTTCAGCTGCATTCCTCATGGGAGATTCAAATAACTCAGCAGCAAATTAGTGAAAGTTTTGTGAACCGTCCGATTATTTATCCACATGCGAGGTTCGAGAGGAAAACACAAAGAAACTGATTAAATTATTAAAGAACTCAAGTAATTTAATTATGAATGATCGCGTTTTTTCAGCTCCTCGCTTCAAGTAAACGCTCCCTCCTTACACGGCATCCTGCTTCCCGCCTCAAGTAGCCACAATTAAGGCAATTTTTCTCACATAATAAACCAGGCGATGCACAGATGTTTTCCTTAATTGCCCTCTTTGAAACAATTACAATTCTCACCAATCATTTTAAAGTTCATTATTAAGCGAAATGGTGAGGGTCAAGGCAGTGTCTTTGTTTCTTCTTGGCGCTGCAAATGGTTTAATTGCTCCAAAAGTCGCGATATTTCGAAAAGTTCCAGCACATGCCATATTCGGCCAATTAAATGCAATTGGGGATAGAAGGATTTTTCGCATGAAGGGGCCAAGTTGGAAATTACATTACGCCTCTTGCAAGACTGTTGAAAACTCATTCTCTTCTATTACCAGAGAGCGTTAACTGAGTGGAAATTTGGACTTTGATTGGAGGTCCTTTAATCAACAGGTGCAGACTAATTTTTGATGAAAAACGTACCATGAAATAATCGCCGCTTTAACAATTTTTGATTAAACATTCGTGCCGAAGATGCATGCAACCCTCAAAAAAACTGGCCACTTTTGATTCGTCTTGAAATTCTAATTGAAATTGGTTTACTTCGTACAAACCTTGTGCGAGAAAAAAAGCAACCGTTTCTGAAACATTTCATGTTGGTTTCGGAATATTTTCACACATTTTTAAACATGGTTAAATAGCAAGAAAACGAGCAAGAGCTGGAAACTCAACAGGCATTTTCTTTAATTTTGCACGCATGGTTTCTGTTTGAAAATTTACAGAATCGCCAAACTTTGAATTCAGCTAAAGATTGATAGAAAAAATTCGGCATTATCAACAACGGACTGTTTATCCAAATTACTGATGTAAACGGTTTGTAAAAAACTAAAAAATTCCTCAAAATTGGAAACTTTGGTTATATCCTGCAGCTCAAACTCGTCCAACTAAATAAACGCGAATATTAAAAAAGAAACGACTGGTTATATGTTCAAAGACCAAGAATTGACAACTCAATATACATTTTCTTAATTTTCCTGGCTCTAAACGATTGAGCACGAATTGGGGTGTTAATTCGAAATTTAGAGAACCGCTAAAGTTTGGGCAAATATTTTAGAGGACATTAAAACCTTGATTGGACAATACCGACAAGACAAATGGCTAGAAACATGTAAAGAAATACAAAAAGACAAAGGCAAAACATACTCGAAAAATTAAGAAACTAGCGCAATACAAAAAACTGGCACTACTGACACAATTGACGAAAACGGAATAGAACGGTACACAGACAAAGAGAAAGCGGACGCGTTCGCCAGACACTCAAAGGGCCTTCAGCATATCGACAATGACAACTGGAACTTGATCAACGACTGGTACTTGAACTATTTTAACAGCTCACCAACTACACTACAAACTGATCACAGACACAGAGTACGATGAAGCCCTAGCGCATATCAAAAACACAGCACCGGGAAAAGATAAAATAAAGGCAAAACTCCTGAAAAGCCTAACTCAAGAACACACAACTGATCCTAACTGAATTGAACAACTGCATCAGAAATAACATAATCCCAAAACATGGAAAAACGGCTTAATAATCCTATAACAAAAATGGACTGGACAATACACAACCGAGCAATTACAGACCAATTACACTGCTACCAGTACTTAGCAAGGTTTTTGAGTACATAATAAGGCAGCGACTGGGAAAACTGGTCGGAAAGTACATACCATCGTATCAGTTCGGATTCAAACATCAGCACTCGACTATTCACCCACTCTTCACTCTGACTAACAATATACAAACAACCCACCTAACGACAGAAAGACAGCTTGCCTGTTTATGGACATCAACAAAGCTTTTGATAGTGTCTGGCATAGAGGCTTACTATACAAACTCACACACCAACATATCTACTACCACATAAAGAACTTACTAGAAAATAGACAACCAAGTACGAATTGACAAAACACTGTCATTTTCTTTTTCCCCTGAACAAGGCTCCCTCAAGGATCCCCGCTCTCACCGTTTCTACATATATACTGCCATGACATATACAATTACAACTTACCAGACAAAAATCAAATCGACAGGTCGTATACATATACAATAGGCAGACGACACGGCACTTATTGTACATGACAAAACTACTGAGAGAGCAGCTCAAAGACTCCAAACACTAACAACACACAATGACATGGTTTTATAAATGGAGGCTAACACCAAACGCGTCAAAAAACCCTTCTGCTCACAAACCACAGACTCAACGCTGACTCCCCTACAATAACTGCAGACGGCCAAACGACACAACCAAAAAACTACGTAAAATACCTTGGAATCACAATTGACCACAAACTTAAATTAACTAAACACATACGAAACATCAGGGCAGAAACAATAAAGAGAACAAAACACTTCCGATCACTAACCTACAAAGACAGAGGAATTAGCACAAACACCGCCACCAAAATATATAAAGCTATTTGTAGACCCTTGCTAGACTATGGACATATACTCATGACCAACGGAACAGAAAGGACAAAACGTTATATACAAACAACAGAACAAATTGCACTAAGACTAATAACACGAATAAGACACCCCCAAAACCCACTACACAACCCCTCCACCCAACTACTATACGAACGCACAAACATGACAAATATTTCGGAAAGACTCATACATCTACAGACAAAATGGACAAACAACCCCTACAACTGGACCATACTGAATCCCTTTGTCTTACAAGACCAACCAGACAATCCCGCTTCCGTTTCCCTACATCAACGCTACTCGAACACAATTACAAACGCAACGACTACTGGACAATAAAATAATTTTTTCTTGTTATTAGAATTGGAAAGTTTATTTAATAAGATTATTAACCTAGAATAAGAGAATTTTCATCTTTGTTTTATTTAGATTAAGACTACATGTATTAAACAAGGGCGGAAAGGCCGATAGGTCGATCGCCTTTTTTAGAAATAAAGATGTTTACTACTACTGAAATTTTTCAAAAATATACAGTGTTCAATTTAAAAATGCAAAATCATTTGAATTCAGAAAGCAATCTCTGGTCACCTTAGAGAGCTAAAAGCAATCTGCAAAAAGTTAGTATTTATTGCTTAATCCTGGTATATAATTGACCGATTTGCTAAAAAGATCGTGGCAATTTGGGCTAAGCGTATGTAAATGCGGTAAGACAACAGCATCACCTGAAACGCAAATCCGTCGAAATAATGTCGGAAAATGGGAAAGATTGCAAACAAACGGGACATGTAATTTAAAATTGAACATTTCAGCACGGCAAGCAATCATTTCCATACGGGAGCAAGCTGCCGTTTTGACATTTTATCTCAGTTATGCAAAACAGGTCAGAAAATAATGGATGGAGCCGAACCAGAAACGAGCAGGTGTTTATAAATAACATTTTCCTTCTGGATAGATCTGTTCTTGAAATATCCGATTTAGGCGATGGCGATGTGTTGGATAAGGAAAATTGGAAAATATCGCCGAACTGAGCAAATGCATTGTCATTTTGGTGGGCATTTTTTGGATTTTTATGAAAAAACTGTTGCAAATAAAAAACAACAGACTGTCTGAAAACTAATCCGCTGCTTCTAAGGGTAAAGACGGGCTAACCCAATTGAAGCCGATTCAAGACAGATAGTTAAGAAATGTGGTGAAACAATCGGGATTCTATATAGATATTAGAGATCCGTTATCTAATCACTCGAACGGATCCAGCGAAATAATATAGCCAGTGCGTTAAAACTAAATGGGCTGATGCGCTACCTAACTATAAGTTGTTTTCTTCCTTTGTGTTCCTGTTCGTTGAGCCAATTTAATGGCATTATAATTCTCTTGCTGTCATCAACCTACCGTATCATTCTGGCAGTGAATGAGAACACACTAGAGTGTGGATGACGTTTAGGATTATATGTTTTATTTATTAGAAGGATTTTTCGTCAGCCAAATAAAACCCATTAAATATAGCATCGAGGTATCAGGGTGGAAAAAATGACAATGCAGGCAAAAGTAGCTAGAAACGATAGTTTTTACAGTAAAATAAACGAAAATCAGCACGATTTCTAATCAAGTTAACGCAAGCGTCAAGTGTGCACGATTCGGGCTCCAAAGACGCACTAATTGAATTCTTTGCCAGTTTCTTAAAAATGTTGCAGGATTCGCTTAATTGTTCGGATAAATAAAGCTAGACGTTTGCCAAAGGTTTACAGCTTTTCGCTAACTACAGCAGGATAAATCAGAATTTTTATATCGTAAGCGAAATCCTATTGTTTTTTGCTTGTTAACTTGCTCAGTTATGTTTTCAGTTTTTTTATTTTTTTGTTAATGTGAACTGTTTCAAGAATAACCAGTGTGTTTTTTCGCATTTCAAATTAACACTAATACAAGGAGTTTGGAACCAAGTCAAATGGAAATGCAAAATTCACTTCACATCATCAATTTTCATTCTTTACACGAATGTTTGGATCTATATTGCAGCTTGAAGAAAGGAAAGTTGTTCAAAACCTTCAAAGGTTTTTCATGTGAATGACGCTGATTCTTCTGAATTAATGCTGTCTTCCAAAGGACTTCATGTTCAATTGCTGCCACTTTTCTTCGACTACAACTTCACTTTGAATCCGTTCAACTTTGAACTAAAAATCTTTTCTTTCTCCTGATTAAAATTGAAAATCTGAATAGAACTTTGATGCAAGAAAGAGGTCAATAAACGAAAAGAATTCAAAGGCTAACACAAAACAGTGTAACTCTACCCATGCCATTACCGTCCTTTTAGGTCTTCACATGTACAATGGAGTACCTAAAGTAAATAAATATGGCCCTGTCCATTCGCTGAACCGTTAAATCCTCTGATGTTTATTTCCGAAGACTAGAACCCTTCTCGCATTTCCCATATCCTCCTAAAGGCGCGTAATCGAATGTTGGCTTACTGTTCGGAACAGACAGGTAGGTACTAACTTTTTAATATCAACAAGCATGGCAAAATGGCAATCAGGTTGGTTTCTTTTTTCTTTGGTGCTGGGCGAGGAGACTAAGAATAATTGACTTTTCTTCCGATAACAGTCGATGGAGAGTGGGATTTGGAAAAATCAATTAATTGGCTCTATTCTTTTTCCCATCGTTCGGTGTCTTTTACCGTTTAGCTGTAATTAATTTACTGGGAAATCGGGCTTTCGACGAAATGACAAATTCTCCACGGGGACTCATCATTCATAGCACTTGAATCTGAATTTAGGAAATCAATACAGGTAATGTGTGAGTTATTTAGTGCAGCAATCGATTGTTTCTTTGTTTCGAACCGTTCGCAATTAATCTGCAGGATTTAATGTTAAATTGATGGTTTTGCTGATACTTAT
Organism: Dendroctonus valens; assembly: GCA_024550625.1. NCBI lineage: Eukaryota > Metazoa > Arthropoda > Insecta > Coleoptera > Curculionidae > Dendroctonus > Dendroctonus valens. The sequence continues at coordinate 1,705,145 of JAJTJO010000103.1, read as the reverse complement.
ATGGGCGGAATTTAACATTTTTTTCGATCTTGAATCGGCCATAAATAAGCGATTTTTTTGACGAAATTACTTTCTATGTGTGTTTTTTGAGCTCAATCTGCTCAGTTTATAGGTTTCGACCTACACAGCTCCCCTGTACAATAAGGCGCTTCTTAGCTAAAAGATCGCAATCTCTCAAAGGTGGCTTAAAATGAACCAACATTTTCGATTATTTTGGAGCCAATACAAACTGTTTTTCCCTATTTTACATTAAAAAAACAAAGAGGTCTTCACTATCTAAACTTGAAAAATAAGACGCTGACGCCCTAACTGGATGGAATACATTTCAGAATTTCTACTACTGTAATACATATTCCAGACCCGAAATCTTCAATTCCTAAAAGACATTTCATCAAGTGAATTAATTTTAGTTTAACATTACATATCCCCTTTCTATAAACATGCACTTCTCATAGTTTCATGTTGGTTAGAGCGTCATGGCTGTAAGATCTTCACTTCAGATTGTTGGAAACTTGGCAAATACGATGTGCAGTTTGGGAAACTTCGTATCGCGTGGTTTTTTTACACTTTATGTTCATACTGGAAAGTCGTTTTTACTTTATCGCGTAATTAAGGAAACCATTTCACTGCAACTGCTTTAAATCGTAGAAAACTATTTTATTAATGGGGCTTTTAGGGCTTGGGTCCACCCGAAATTGCAGTTCGAAAATTCATTACAGTCTCGATTATTTAAACATCAATGAGAGCGGACATGCGGGTGGAACAAGCCGTCGCTTTCATAATTTGATAGAGCCGAAATCCAACAAAAGCTTTATTATTAGATGTTTTCTGGCCCCTATAAGACCGTCATAATGTAATAAAGGCGACGACGTTGTTGAGCTGCTCTATTCAGATGGCAAAATGCAGTTTTAAAATGCTGCAAAATTGCTAAATTTACCGAACCGGCACATTTTGCTTCAAGTGTTTAGTCAAGTTAAGTTTCTAGTTAAAATTATTAAAACACAAAGTGGTTTTTTGACTGTTTCCTGGATAAATTGGTTGCAAATTCTACTCCGTTAACCTTTCATATATTTTTTTGGATTGCTTGGACTTTTGCTAGGAATTTTTAATCAAACCCAATTGGACCAGGCAACTTCCGAAATGATCTTTTAACGAGTCATTGAACTTCAGAGCTGCTTTTCCCTCTTTTGGAGATATGCACATTTGCAAATGCTGCAAGCCTTTTTTGATCTTATCAAAAATATAGTCAGATTCCACAGAATGCATGCATTTTCTTTAGTTTTAAAGGGCGCAGCTGTTCTGAAATATCGGTCATGCTGAGAAAATTCCCTTGTCGATTTCTATGTCAAATTTCGGTCAGTTATTTTGGAAAATGCCATCACAATTGGAAGACTGATAGGTGCATAAGGCAGATATGCAGATGGAAAGAGGCGAAACTCAGGAGATTCAATAAATTAAGGCTTAGAGGGAAAGTTGGAAGGTTATCCGGAATACGGGTGTGTTCACTACCAATTCACTCTAAACCAATTAAGGTAGAAACTGTTTAGAATCGATAAGGTGTTTGATTTTACACCCCCAAAGGTCAATTTGTAAAACGTGAAAGACGAAAACCGGCTAATGCAAGCCAATGATTAATCCTGGCTGGATGGTTCTTCTAATTAGATTTGTTTATTGGGAGCAAATCGATCAATCAGTGCGCTAGTCATTAAATGGATTGCGCGTTGCTTATAAGGCCATTCAAAGGCTTATTTGTCACCTAAATGATACATAATGAAATTAACTCTCACCTAAGTCCTGTTTAAGTTTTATAGGCCGTCAGTTACTGCATCAGGATTTAATTACAAACGGAGATTGTGTCAAGTTCAGGCTGCTAATTTCCCGACTTGCTTTGTAATTGAAGTTCGAAAATCAGGCCAAACAGCGCCATCAACTGATAGTTGTGGCTGAAATATGTCAGTGAAAGAATAGAATTAGTTTATTCGATGTCTCAATTTTATTAGCTTGATATTTCATTTTCCCCAACTCTCTTTCCATTTGATGCATTATTTAGCAAGTCCCATCCAAATACGAGCAGATTGAATATTTAATTGGCATTAATACCAACAACTAATAGCTATGGCGAATTTGTTGAATAGTTGCTGGAAACCGACCGTTTTGTTAAAATCTCATTAAATCCTATAAATGAGCTACAGATAAAATTAAAACCGCTTAATGCCGAATTTGAGTTTTCCTTTCAACTCTTGCTATTGAATATATAATACATTTTCGATTAGGTACAAATACTCACTCTCCTTGTTGGGGTTTCATGTCGAAATTGCTGTTCGAAGCAAAAACTCAGAATAAAATGAGGCAGCATGAGTTTTAGAATTTATTCTACTGGAGGCTTATGAGAACAGCATGCTCAACAGAGTTGCATGCCAACAGCTGAAAATCATAGAATAGAATATGCAAATGCGTGCTTGTGGGTTGTCTTGCAAAGTTTTTTATGAAAAATGTGATTTTTTAGTGTTCCGACTGTGTCGAATGGAAAATTGTTAAAGTGAAGTTTTCAACACATTTTTTTGTGTGCGAGATAAAATTTCATACATATTTCTGAGCGCGGTTTTAAAATACCGATCGCTGAACTTTTAGCAGATTTTATATTCGATTCAGAATAAATCGGTCAAAATATGGTTGAAGTCGGACTAGGTATTTTGCACCCTATAAAGATGCAGAACAAAATTAAAAACAAACAGGAATATTGGGGCTTCTGAAGTTTAATACACGCTGTATCTCAGAAACTGTCGAAATCTCCATTCAGTTGCTAGGAACTTTTCGGCAGTTCATCTCGAGCACTTCATTTTACTACTACTACGGTTTCGCCAGAAATTCCTTACCCCTGAAGAGCTAGAAGCAAAAATGTGAAGAACCCCGTTTTTATTTAGTAAAAAACCTGCGGTTCTTCCCTGCTTTTAAAGGATTTATTCTCCAAGGCCGAAGAAAAATGTGGCGTTGAAATGAAAAAAGATCGAAGAATCATCAAGATCAATTATTTTATGAGCTGTTTTTCGATAAGTTAGGTTTCATTTGGCCAATTCCAGTGATTTTGGATCTATTTTACCTTGTTTGGCCTAATATCCCTTAAAACCATAAGATTCTAAAACTTAATAATTACATTAATAGCCGGCAAACAAGATTTGGAAAAATTATTTAAATTGTTCATTAAATTACTACCAATATCAATCCAAATTCGCTTGATGTTAAGACTATCAGTGACCAAAAAACCATCAAGTATTTATATTCCCAAATTTTAATCAAATAATTACATTCGAAGTATGTTGAAAACGACGCTTCTAAAGAACATTTCCTTTTGGGGTCGGATTTGTATTCTAAGTCACTGACCCATGTTTGGAACGGGAGAAATTTAGGTCGCCCAAACCATGTAAGATGTAGAATAACTGCAAAATCAGCATAGAATGATGCCGAGTATGGTTGGAATCGATACAAAGAACGGCAGGCATTTTGCCAAAATACAAGGAAGCGTCGTCGTGGCGCCGACCATCCCTTCGTGGCACCGGAAGTGCAGGCGCCGCGGACGATGTGGGGTACTTCCACCAAAAAAAAACCCCATAACATCTTATGTGTACAATTATCTCCAATTAAGGGTTTCCAATTGTTTCTTCCTTTAGCACACTCTCCACACTCTAGTGTTGATTTTCCTTCAGCCGTTGGCACTTTTAATAGCTTGTGAAGGAGGTTTTTCACTGATGCAAATGCAGTTTTCTCGAAGAACGGCCTGTTTACTTAGCGAGAAAAGTTGAATGAAGACCCCAATAGCAATTTGCTAAATTCGAACGATAAATCTTCGGGTGATTGACACAACGGAGCCAACTAGATCGGGGTCATGTGTTATTAGTCCGCGTTCTTCTCACATAACTTCGCCTTTTGGCGGAATTGTATGGAAATTTAAATCTATTTGTTTTCCCAGCTGATTTGAGTGGCATTTTATTCGTCTCTTGTCCTCTGCAAAGTTAATTTTGGTTTGTCGAAAATATTTCAATAAAGGCAGACTGTAGGGTGTAGAGCATGATGGTAATATAAATTGAATAACAATTCTTCTAGCTTGAGGTTCAGAAAGGTATTTTGAGGAAGTTTATTTCATTTTATGCTTTTTCTTTTATTCATGCCGGAAGGATTTGTTTTTGTGAAAATGTATTAAGTTGCCAATGCTTTTAATAACTTTGTATACTTTATAGTTCATAACTTGTTCAAATTTCAACTGATTTTCGATCTTCAAATATAGAAGAAATAGTAGATTTCGCCTTTGAAATGAGTTTTCCCGATTACAGAAATTTGATCACGTAAACTGAGTGAATACCGTGGAAAACTTTCTGACGCTCTTTTCAGACAAGATCTATATTAGTAGTTCACCGATTTTTAATCTTCCAAGAGTTGAAGAAAACACAGGATTTTGTCTCCCCAACGCACTTTTAAGAACGCACAATTCCGCTAGTTAACGGAAATACACCCGCAAAACTTTGGTCTTTGATATTCCAGCACTCTTCAGCTGAAAACGTGCTTAACACAAATCAATTTCAAATAGCGGAAGACAGTCCACTTTTATCTTTCGAAACGCATCTTCAAGTCGGAAAAATATTGACCTCATAATCCCAAAAAGCTCTTGAGTTTAAAACTTGTCAATTTTTTCGCGGATTTCAAAAGTTCAAAAAAGCGGAAGAAAGGGCAGGTTTTTCAGCTTTAGAAAGAATCTTGAAGGCACCGAAATTCACAAAAGTAACGAAGATAAAAGCAGGTAAATCTTCGGAAAACTTTCTACTACCTCATAATAGCAAAAGATCTTGAGTTTAAAACTCGTCAATTTTTTCGCGGATTCCGAAAGTTCAAAAAGCGGAAGAAAGAACAGGTTTTTCAGCTTTAGAAAGAATCTTGAAGACACCGAAATTCTCAAAAGTAACGAAGATAAAAGTAGCTAAATCTTCGGAAAATTTTCTACCTCATGATCCCGAACCCTCTTGAGGTCAAATCTCGCTTATTTATTTGCGGATTCCGAAAGTTCAAAAAGCTGAAGAAAGACCAGGTTTTTCAGCTTTAGAAAGAATATTGAAGACACCGAAATTCTCAAAAGTAGCGAAGCTAAAAGCAGGTAAATCTTCGGAAAACTTTCTACCTCATAATAGCAAAATATCTTGAGTTTAAAACTCGTCAATTTTTTCGCGGATTCTGAAAGTTCAAAAGCTGAAGAAAGGACAGGTTTTTCAGCTTTAGAAAGAATCTTGAAGACAACCGAAATTCTCAAAAGTAGCGAAGATAAAAACAGGTAAATCTTCGGAAAACTTTCTACCTCATAATAGCAAAATATCTTGAGCTTAAAACTCGTCAATTTTTTCGCGGATTCCGAAAGTTCAAAAAAGCGGAAGGAAGAACAGGTTTTTCAGCTTTAGAAAGAATCTTGAAGACACCGAAATTCTCAAAAGTAGCGAAGATAAAAGCAGGTAAATCTTCGGAAACTTTCTATCTCGTAATAGCAACACATCTTGGACCTTAAAACTCCTCAATTTTTTCGCGGATTCCGAACGTTCAAAAAGCGGAAGAAAGAACAGGTTTTTCAGCTTTAGAAAGAATCTTGAAGACACCGAAATTCTCAAAAGTAGCGAAGCTAAAAGCAGGTAAATCTTCGGAAAACTTTCTACCTCATAATAGCCAAATATCTTGAGCTTAAACTCGTCAATTTTTTCGCCGATTCCGAAAGTTCAAAAAGCGAAGGAAGAACAGGTTTTTCAGCTTTAGAAAGAATCTTAAAGACACCGAAATTCTCAAAAGTAGCGAAGATAAAAGCAGGTAAATCTTCGGAAAACTTTCTACCTCATAATAGCAACACATCTTGACCTTAAAACTCCTCAATTTTTTCGCGGATTCCGAAAGTTCAAAAAGCGGAAGAAAGAACAGGTTTTGCAGCTTTAGAAAGAATCTTGAAGACACCGAAATTCTCAAAAGTAGCGAAGATAAAAGCAGGTAAATCTTCGGACAACTTTCTACCCTCATAATAGCAAAACATCTTGAGTTTAAACTCGTCAATTTTTTCGCGGATTCCGAAAGTTCAAAAAGCGGAAGAAAGAGCAGGTTTTGCAGCTTTAGAAAGAATCTTGAAGACACCGAAATTATCAAAAGTAGCGAAGATAAAAGCAGGTAAATCTTCGGACAACTTTCTACCTCATAATAGCAAAACATCTTGAGTTTAAAACTCGTCAATTTTTCGTGGAATCGGAAAGTTCAAAAAGCGGAAGAAAGAACAGGTTTTTCAGATTTAGAAAGAATCTTGAAGACACCGAAATTCTCAAAAGTAGCGAATATAAAAGCAGGTAAATCTTCGGAAAACTTTCTACCTCATAAAAGCAAAACATCTTGAGTTTAAAACTCGTCAATTTTTTCGCGGATTTCAAAAGTTCAAAAAGCGGAAGAAAGAACAGGTTTTTCAGCTTTAGAAAGAATCTTGAAGACACCGAAATTCTCAAAAACAGCGAAGATAAAAGCAGGTAAATCTTCGGACAACTTTCTACCTCATAATAGCAAAACAACTTGAGCTTAAAACTCGTCAATTTTTTCGCGAATTCCGAAAGTTCAAAAAGTGAAAGAAAAGGCAGGTTTTTCAGCTTTAGAAAGAATCTTGAAGACACCGAAATTCTCAAAAGTAGCGAAGATAAAAGCAGGTAAATCTTCGGAAAACTTTCCATCTCATAGTAGCAAAACATCTTGACCTTAAAACTCGTCAATTTTTTCGCGGATTCCGAAAGTTCAAAAAGCGGAAGGAAGAACAGGTTTTTCGGCTTTAGAAAGAATCTTGAAGACACCGAAATTCTCAAAAGTAGCGAAGATAAAACCAGGTAAATCTTCGGACAACTTTCTACCTCATAATAGCAAAACATCTTGAACTTAGAACTCGTCAATTTTTTCGCGAATTCCGAAAGTTCAAAAAGTGGAAGAAAAGGCATGTTTTTCAGCTTTAGAAAGAATCTTGAAGACAACCGAAATTCTCAAAAGTAGCGAAGATAAAAGCAGGTAAATCTTCGGAAAACTTTCCATCTCATAGTAGCAAAACATCTTGAGTTTAAAACTCGTCAATTTTTCGCGGATTCCGAAAGTTCAAAAAGCGGAAGAAAGAGCAGGTTTTGCAGCTTTAGAAATAATCTTGAAGGCACCGAAATTATCAAAATTAGCGAAGATAAAAGCAGGTAAATCTTCGGACAACTTTCTACCTCATAATAGCAAAACATCTTGAGTTTAAAACTCGTCAATTTTTTCGCGGATTCCGAAAGTTCAAAAAGCGGAAGAAAGAGGCAGGTTTTGTAGCTTTAGAAAGAATCTTGAAGACACCGAAATTATCAAAAGTAGCGAAGATAAAAGCAGGTAAATCTTCGGACAACTTTCTACCTCATAATAGCAAAACATCTTGAGTTTAAAACTCGTCAATTTTTCCGTGGATTCCGAAAGTTCAAAAAGCGGAAGAAAGAACAGGTTTTTCAGATTTAGAAAGAATCTTGAAGACACCGAAATTCTCAAAAGTAGCGAATATAAAAGCAGGTAAATCTTCGGAAAACTTTCTACCTCATAAAAGCAAAACATCTTGAGTTTAAAACTCGTCAATTTTTTCGCGGATTTCAAAAGTTCAAAAAGCGGAAGAAAGAACAGGTTTTTCAGCTTTAGAAAGAATCTTGAAGACACCGAAATTCTCAAAAGCAGCGAAGATAAAAGCAGGTAAATCTTCGGACTACTTTCTACCTCATAATAGCAAAACATTTTGAGCTTAAAACTCGCTTATTTAATCGCGAATTCAGACATTTCAAAAAGCGGAATCAAGAGCAGGTTTTTCAGCTTTAGAAAGAATCTTGAAGGCACCGAAATTCGCAAAAGTAACGAAGATAAAAGTAGCTAAATCTTCGGAAAATTTTCTACCTCATAATAGCAAAACATCTTGAGCTTAAAACTCGTCAATTTTTTCGCGGATTCCGAAGGTTCAAAAAGCGGAAGAAAGAACAGGTTTTTCAGATTTAGAAAGAATCTTGAAGACACCGAAATTCTAAAAAGTAGCGAAGATAAAAGCAGGTAAATCTTCGGAAAACTGTCTACCTCATAATAGCAAAACATCTTCAGTTTAAAACTCGTCAATTTTTTCGCGGATTCCGAAAGTTCAAAAAGCGGAAGAAAGAACAGGTTTTTCAGCTTTAGAAAGAATCTTGAAGACACCGAAATTCTCAAAAGTAACGAAGATAAAAGCAGGTAAATCTTCGGAAAATTTTCTACCTCATGATCCCGAACCCTCTTGAGGTCAAATCTCGCTTATTTGTTTGCGGATTGCGAAAGTTCAAAAAGCTTCAAGCAAGAATCTTCAAAACACCAAAATTCTCAAAACTAACGAAGATAAAAGCAGCTAAATCTTCGGAAAACTTTCTACCTCAAAATCCCCAAACCTCTTGAGGTTAAAACTCTCTTATTTATTCGCGGATTCCAAAAGTTGAAAAAGCTGAAGTAAGAGATATGTACATATGTATATGACACTGCTCTAAGTTGCTCAGACCACTTAATATCCATCTCCTGAAAGTTGCGAAGATTTTTCCTTCAAACAAATCGTTGCGTTGTAGTAAGCCACCCTGTATATGTAAATAAAAATTTTGATTTATTTTGGTTGGAGTGCAATAAATTGATTTTCCTTCATGGACAGTTTCCATGCATACATAATCTACTTAGCCGAGATCATGTTGAATATTCAATATGCCAAAGTTTACATTGGTTAACTGAAATACCTGTGCAACTATCGGCAAATTTGATAGAGGAAATTCGAAAACATTCATATCAAAATACATCCCCGAAGTTATTAATAATTGCGGAAACTCGATTATTCACGTTGAATTTCGACCGAACATGGAACTTCATTTGGAAATACCGTCGTTTAGGCTGTCCGGTAATAATGCCGTGTGTGTCGTATACCGAAAGGTTATGTGAAACGTGTAATGGAAAAGGCAAGAAAAACTCTCCAAAAGGGATTTGGATATTTTTATGTCCGTCCCATTTTTTTTGGATAGAAAACTGTAATAAATTACTTCGCTCGACCTGCTTTTGCTATTTTTGGCCTGCTAAATGGCGCTACGTATTAGCAGGAGAAAATCGAGCCTTGAGCGTAATGCCATTGCAATGATTCCTTGACGAGGGTTGAGGAAAAGTGCTATTGCCCCATTTTTCCTGCTCATTCAATTACCCGCCACGCAACTAGCCCGAAACATCGAAACGACAACAATTCATAATTAACACTATACTGTTATCATTGAAATAAGATTTATTCGCTAGAGATAGTTCTATGCATGCGGGAACTTTCCTAATTAAACCAGACAATATTTAGTTTGAGATCAGCACCGAATTTCGGATTGGATCATTTCCAAGGGCAAACTTTTCATAAATCTGATTTACTCGGCTCGGGGTGGGAACTTGCCGAAAATGGAAATTAGTCGACTGAATGTCAATTGTTAACCTATAGTGAAAAGGTCGACTAATTGACCTTATGCTTGGGGGCAGACTTTAATCTGGGAGTCTTCCTGAAAGGGACAATACACTTCTATGATGGGGATTTTGGACAAAATTTGGGAAATTTCACAGGAAAAGTCTTGTGTCAAGTAATTGTGGTTAGTTTTGTAATTGCGCTCTTCAGCACTTTAAATGTATAGCAATGTCAAACATGCATACAGTTTACCTTTCTTATGGAAACCCTTAATGATCCAATCGTCTTAATGGGAAATCAACGGAATCTAGAGTGGGTTATTTTTTGCAAAAAATGGTTTCTTTTGAGAAAATTAAAATTAAATTCAACTCATCAAAAATAACTAAATTAAAATCCGAATAATAAAAATGAGGCTTTAATGTAAAGATTGAAAAAACTGAGATGATAATCTCTCTGAATCTCTGATCTGTTTAAGGGCGATTTCTAGCCCTAAGAGTACAGCTGTTAAATACTAGTTAATTGGCGCAGTCGAGCTGAATTTTCCAGTTTCCAAATTATAATTAATTATTTACAAATTTTGCCCAAAGAAAAACAAGCAATCACAATAAACCAAACTGGAATTGAATGGACAAATTTTTGTTAATCCAGCGCTTCAGCGAATATACAGGACTAATTAGCTAATAGTCGAAAATATCCCCAGCGCTAAGGGCAATAACAATAATGTCGCTGATTAGGGTTGCAATCGGACGACCCCCAGTCATAATAAATCCATCAAACTGACACATACAAGTACCTTGCTGGAGTCCGCAGGGAATTATGTAACAATTTGCTGTTTGAACTGGCCGCCTATAATTCAGCTTGATCATACATTGTGTGTTTAACTGACATATATTCATGTCAGCAAATTGAATTGTTGATTTCCAGCGGCAACAGCGTCAACACTGCCCATTTTTCGTCCACGCCAATCAGTTATCGTCATGTTGCTTTCATCACAATCATCTGCAATGGAGCTCTGCATTTCGGCATCAACAGGCTGTTCCTCATCAGCATGGTTTGCCAGTTTTTCTTAAAAACTCCCTGGAGAAGAAATGAAACAAACATGTTCCGACATGTGATAATTCGTTTAGGAAAGTTCTCGACTGACAAAGACGCCCTTACAAGGTTTGGCTGTACGACAACTAAACTCCAATATAGCGGGGATTGGTAAATTATGTGAGTTACTAAAGGCTGGTTCGCAGGATTTCAACATCGAGTTGTAAATTAGTTTACAGTTTCGTAGTGTGTTTGCTTTTCAAACTTGACAAGCATCTCTGGAGGCTTCATGTGAGTTAGTTCGTGTATGTTGGATTATGCAAAATGGCCCAGGAATTAGCGGGCGTTTCGTTTAAAATTATTCCTCACGTTGTCGCTTACTAGCGACTTTTTCATAATATATTAATGATATTAATGCTTTGATTAACGATCGTTTCTTTTTACCTGATAAAGCGTGACAACAACTCAAAATTACATTGAGTTAATGCGTTAATCTGACAACATTACCAAAGGGGGCTAATATTTATATACTTACTCGTACTTACTAGAAACATTATTTGCTAAAAGCTTATGTAGTAGTAGTAAACATCTTTATTAGTAATAAAAGGCTATCGACCTATCGGTCTTTCTGCCCTGGGTTGATTACAAAGTTTTGTATGGAAACTTAATAACTAATAACTAATATAATTCACAAACATGTACATAATTTATGTCTGTAGATGCTCCCATAGGGTTGAGGTTGGGAAAAGGAAACGCGTTTGTCTGGTCGCTCTTGTTAAACAGAGGGTGTCCAGGAAGGTGAGATTGTGAGGGTTGTGTTTTCCATCTTGATTGCAAGACGAGTAGTCTTTCCGACATTCTTGTGAAGTTTGTGCGTTCGTAGAGTGGTTCGGTTTGGTGGATTGTGTAATGGGTTTGCTGGGTGTCGGATCTTCGTTATCAGTCTCAGTGCTATATGTTCTGTTGTCTGTAAATGCCGTTAAGTTTTGTCAGTAGCGTTGGCGAATAAAATATGAGCGTAGTCAATTAGAGGCCTGCAGATCGCTTTATATATAATAGTTGCTGTCTTGGTGCTGATTCTCTTGTTTTTGTAAGTGTGCGGAAGTGTTTTGCTCTCTTGGTTAGATCTGTTCTGATCTTTTGTACGTGTTTTGTGAATTTTAGTTTATTGTCCATTGTTATTCCTAGGTATTTCACATTGTCGGTGGGTTTGATTTATTTGACCGTCCGTGGTGATGTTTGGAGAGTCTGGTTTAATTCGGTGGTTTGAGAGGAGCAGCCGGTTTTTTTATGCGTTTGGTGTGAGCCTCCATTTGTAGAACCATGATGTTATTGTGTCTGTTAGTGTTTGGAGTTTGTCCACTGCTCTGGCGGTCGTTCTGCCATTCGCGATAAGGGTAGTGTCGTCAGCGTATTGCAGCAGGTAAGCGTTTTGGTCTATACCTTCTTTGTCTTGTCTGTTGTGGTTGTATATGTCATGGCAATATATGTTGTAAAGCAGGGGTGAGAGTGGTGAACCCTGAGGTAAGCCTTGCTCAGGTGAAAAGGGGGATAGAGTAGTCGTCGTTGATTCGTACCTCCAGTTGTCTGTCTTCGAGTAGTTGTTTAATAATATGTACTAAGTAGTTTGGAGTGCCAAGTTTGTACAGTAAGCCCTCGATCCACACACTGTCAAATGCCTTATTTATGTCTAAAAACAGGCTGGCAGCCCTTCCTCCGGTCAGGTGTGTGGTTTGTATGTTATTAGTAAGAACAAAAAGTGGATGTATAGTTGAATTTTTAGTCTTGAAGCCAAACTGGTATTTTGGAAAATGATGTCCTATTAAATAATGTAATCTGTTTTTTATTATGTGTGCAAACAGTTTGCCAACCCCGGGAGTAGCGATTTCAATTTCGAGAAAACCAGCGATATATAAATTTTTATTTTTTAAGCCAGGAAAATTACATCAAATGTGGCAGACCTTATGACTGCCTTACTTGAGACCTTGAACAAAATATTAGAGTTTCCTAGTTAAGAGCTTTCTGCTATTAAAACTTTTTTGAGAACAAACCGACATTTCCAGAGTTGTCTGCGTGGGAGGCGATCTTTGGTCCGATTTTAACTTTAAAAGTACCAGTTACTTTTTGTTACATTCACGACTTTAGAATACTTTGACGCTATAGTGGTCTTGGATATTAAATGGTTTAATTTTTTTATAATAAATATTATGTGTATAATTTTTATTCCAAATTGGGCAAAACTTTAGAACATTTGTGAGTTCCAAAAAGCCTCAGGTGATGTTTAGATGCTTAATTTTCGTTCCACCGTGTTTTCTCTAGTTCCAATTAATTCATAATTGCATCAACATTTTATATTTTTATTCATTCAATTTGTCTGTTTTGCAGGTGCTAATCGATTTTATTCTCGCGCTAGACTGATTTTACTTCAACATCAGATTTCCTCTATTCATTAGGTTTCAAAAATTTGTTGAACGTATACACAGTGCTTATCATGCCCATACAATGCGAAGTCAAAATCGCGCCGAGATCTGCATACCGTAAAACCATTATCGCTAATTAAAATTGGTTTTTGTGAAAGTTCCCAACTTTTTATTTCATTAAAATACCATGAGGCTGCTCAACCTTCGCCAGTGTGTTAATTCGACAAACAATGTTGAAACAGTCGTTTTCTGGCTCACTGGAAGTGTTCTATTATTTTTTAATTTAGAATATTTGTTTCGTATATTTTTAATAATCGCTGAGCACATGCAAGGAATCATTTTGAATGTTTTGGGTGTTTTTTAAGCATCGATACGTCTTATTTTGCGAGTTACAGAATTTCATTTAATTTAATTTAATGGCACTAACAATGATCCATTCAAACTAAAAGCAAGCTTGAACAAAGCAGTTTTCTGGCATCTGATACGAAGTATTCCTTTTGTAAAAGTATGTCTGCAAATGATACTTTGAGCAATAAACACAGTAAAAGTATGCGCAATAAAGGGCGATAAGCAAGTTAACGGCCATATAAATGCATAGCACATTAGGCGGCGAATAATTTTGCCTAGACAGTTGAGAGCGGCCAAAACTAGCCAAATATTTCATTATAAAATGCACATTTCGGCGAAATTAGGAATTCATACTGCCCGGAGATGCGATTTATTAGTTTTTAGCGAAATATGTTCCCAGCGGCCGCTTAAAACACCCATTGAAAACCTGCAAAACTGCCACTAGTTTAACAATTAATTGAATAAATGTTGTAAATTTGCCTAATGCACCACCAAACTTAAATTGGACAATAATTTATTTCGCAAAACTTACCAATTGCAACAAGCGAGTAGGAGTTTTGCAGGATAAGATCAGTGTGCTGCAGAAAGTTACGTACACTAAGCGGCGTTTTTCTAATAAGCGGACATGTGAAAACATAATTAAACATGATCAATTGTAAAATTGTAAATAGCTGTAAGTCGGTAAAAGCCTATCCAGGAGCTGACATACACTCAGATCATAATCCCCTTGTCGGTGTATTCAAGATAAAGATGAAGAGACTAAAGAAGAGTAACGCACGTAAGCATGATCTGCGGAAACTAAAAGAACCATTAATAAATCAACAAGTAAAAACCGACCTAAATAACGAAATCAAATCCCTGTCAGACCCGAGCCATGAAGACCAATTAAGTAAACTCAGCACGACAATTAAGAACATCAAAGACGACTGGTTACAACCTGATAAAATGAAAAAGAAATCCTGGATGACCGACGAGATTCTGCAGTTAATGAAACAAGGAAGAAAAAATAAAGGCGATGAAAGCGCATACAACAGCATAAACAAAGTCATTAAAATAAAGGTCCGTCAAGCCAAGGAAAGAGACATTAAGGAAAAGTGTACTGAAATAGAAACACTGCAGGCAAGGCACGATACTTTCAACGTACACCGAAAGGTTAAAGAGTTAACTGGGACGTCTAAACGTAACAACGAGGGAAAACCTATAACTAATGTAGCTGACTTGAAAAACACATGGAAACCATACATAGAACAACTCTTTTATGACACAAGACACGAACCTCCCAAAGTAAATGAAGATACAGGTCCAGATATCCTTATTGACGAGGTCAGAGCAGCAATAAAGTCCATGAAGGAAGGAAAATCCCCAGGACCCCGATAACATAAATATAGAGTTCTTGAAACTTTTTGATGAAGGCAGCATGAGGTGGTTAACAAATGTGTTTAATAAAATATACAGTTTTGGTAGGATTCCGCACCAGTGGCTCACATCGGAGTTCATCACCTTGCCTAAAAAATCAGGAGCTAAAAAGTGTGAAGACTTTAGAACAATAAATCTGATGAGCCATCTACTAAAACTATTTCTGAAGATTATACACAGAACAATCTACATGATCTGTGAAGAACCAATAGCACCTACACAGTTTGGTTTCAGAGATGCAGTAGGAACACGAGAGGCCATATATAGCATCCAAGTTTTATTTCAGGGATGCAGAAACATGAACTGTGAAGTGTTTGCATGTTTTGTTGACTACCAGAAGGCTTTTGATGGAGTAAAACATCGAAAAATGGTAGAAATTCTGAAAGATGTAGGCTTGTATGGAAGGGACATTAACATAATAGTCAACCTGTATTGGAATCAATCAGCTTTTGTCAGAATCGGAAATGAAACAACAGAGGAAATGGAGATACTGAGGGGTGTAAGGCAGGGCTGCGTTCTCTCCCCATTATTGTTTAATATTTATTCAGAATTCATATTTAGAGAAGCCTTAGAACACACAGATTCAGGAATATCCCTGAATGGAGAAAGAGTGAACAATATTCGTTATGCAGACGATACGGTCGTTTATGCTGACAGAATAGAGGGGTTGCAGAATCTCATGAATAGAATAACAGAGTGCAGTCAACTATATGGCCTGGACATTAATATTAAAAAGACAAAACTAATGATGAAAAGCAAAGACAACATCAATAACTGTCAGCTTATAATCAACCAAAAACGGATAGAACGCGTGAGCAGTATTACTTATCTCGGAACTCTGGTGAACGAGCAATGGGATCATTCACAGGAAATAAGAAGCAGAATTGAAAAGGCCAGGACTGCATTCATCAAGATGAGACATCTGTTTACAAGCCATCACATAACATTACACACCAAGATAAGACTTCTGCGCTGTTACGTGTTCTCTGTCCTGTTTTACGGGGTGGAAGCATGGACGCTTACTGAAGCCACAGCGAAGAAATTGGAAGCATTCGAGATATGGTTATAACGAAGAACATTGAAAATATCATGGACCACATAACAAATGTCCAGGTTCTCAGCAGAATGGGCAAGGAAAGGGAAGTGGTTGATACTGTGAAGGAAGGAAAGCTCCAATATTTAGCACACGTTATGAGAAATGAAAACAGATTTGACTTATTTCAGACTATCTTGCAAGGAAAAGTACTAGGAAAGCGAAGTGTGGGTAGAAGACGAATCTCATGGTTGAAAGACCTTAGAACCTGGTTGGTATGAGTACAACTGAGTTGTTTCGGGCTGCAGTGAACAAAGTTAAGATAGCATGTATTATAGCCAACACCCGAAACGGATAGGAACCATAAGAAGAAGAATTGTAAAATAATTCCAACTCATTCCAAAAACATTCCCTCAAAGATGCAAAGGCGAAGAATTAAAAACTCCCACGTCGTTCTTTGCAGGTGCGTTACATTAATCTGATTGGTGGAACCTTTGCCGCCCGCGCTCTTTGTTCCCCGCAAAGATCAGGATATTTGAATCTGAGCCTTGTGCACGCACATTTAGTAAGCGCACTTGAGGTTTACGGTCGAATTCGGTTCTTTTCTTTTATATTTAAGAGAACAAAACAAGAATCAAAGTGTAGGTCGATGAAAGCCCATTTTGTCAATTAGGAATGTAACTCAAAGCAAAACTAGTCAAAAAAATGTTACTGTTGTACACAGTGGGCTTCTATAAAGCGATATGGAATAGAGCTATGTTACAATTTTTACATGTTTTCAATCAACGGCCCTTAAGACCAAATTCTACAAACAATGGTGAAAAAGTTCCCCACAACATTATATCATTGTCAATTAGAGCAGCCCCTGTTCTTCAGCCCCCATCATAAATCCCCATTAACGTTGTGATTTTAGCGGAAGATCCAGTGAATTCAATTTGGGAGATGCACTTTTACTATTCGGTATGTGATTTTTATATTCACCCTCCATTCGCTTGTTCCCTTGGGTGACATTAAGCATGCGATATATTTCGCAGGATGAGTGCTTTTAAAAATTTCTCCTCTCCTGTTTAGATTCAATTCCCGATATTACTAGTAGTGCATCGTGTTGAGCGCGCTCGAGCCGATGCAATTTACGAATTCCAAATTATGTTCCGCGTATTTTCAAAGTTCCCGTATGCCTGTTTTGAGAAACGTTCCATGACTGAGAACTGAATTTCAAATTAAACCAGAATGTGAACAGGAAAAGTTTATTATATTTATTCCGCTTAAATACTAAAGGGGCTTTGTACGTTTTGGGTCTGGTGTCGCTTTGCAAAGCTTTACTTAGATTTCGATTCGTCTTAAGGGCCTGGTTTATCTCGGTGTTGAAAATCGCTTCAAATGCTTCATGCAATGTTTACTTGCTTTGCATATTTGCCCTTAAAATATGAACATGGTACGCAGTAAATAATGGCTAATCCACCGGAGGGAACTTTTGCAAAATTCGATGAAAAACGCCTGGTAGTTAATGGCCAATATCCACTGAAATTGCATGCAGTTCTTAACTCTATAAGGGCTGCAGCACTGCATTTTCCAGTTGGGAGCGCTCCTGAAATATAGGATATAAGAACACTAGGCAATTTCTGTTTAGGGTGTTTTTATTTCAGACCGCGAATTGCTTATTATCATCAAGATCATTATGCAGATCGCTGCAGGTGAGAATCTTGATCAAATCGAAACTCATCAGTAATTTGGATCATTTTTTTTGTAAAGAACATGAGTAAACTCCTGGTTTATTGTCAGTTAGCGGATGTAATATACCAGATTTCCAAGACAGAGAAAAATATTTGCTGAATGAATGAATGGCCATGTGCTTTTCTTCCTACTTTCCTTTCAAACATTGTGAGCTTCTTGTAATGTTATTTTTTTTCAGGAATTTTCATTATTACAACTGATTTATTTAAAAATCCATTAGTAGCAACCTGCATTTTAAATTCCAGAATTTTTTATTCTGGGAGATTTTGAGATTTCAAAAATTTCACTGCACAATAAAGAGTCTTTGTATTTTCCCAATTAATCAGGATAATTATAAGCGAAACAAAAACGTTTTCTGTACACCCGAACGTTTGCTTGGATTATACTTGGGGCGCTTTGCAAACAAGATCACTGCATTTATTTGTTTTCAGCAGAAAATCTCCAATTATCTGAGCCTGATGTATTTTCTAAAGCTCCAAGAGCTCATTAAAACAATGCGCGCTTTGTTGATGTTTACCTGAAGTAGAAAAAAGTAAATTCGATTGCTGTTTCAGCTCGGAGAATATTCGGTTGGTGTCATTTCAACTTTTGCTCCTGAAGGCAAATTACAGCGACTCTTCACTTTCTAGCGAACAAAAAAAGATTAAAACAATGGAGGTAATAACGGCTGAAATTAAATTTCTTTGTTCTTGGTTTCGAAAAGTCGCCACCGTCCGTGAAAATATAAATTTTAATCATGTTTTTTTGGTGAAATATCCAGCATTTTGTTCTCTGTATGTAAACTTGCGTGCATAGAAATCGGACCACTGTAAACTTTTAACTTTAACTATATTTTTTTAACTATTTTTTTAAACTATTCATCAGATCAAAAAAAGAAATATGCTGTGTCAAAGACAATTTAATATGCTTTAATGTGAGTATAAATTTATGAAACCAATGAAACGTGTTTATGTGGTAATTGTAACGAAAATAAAAAATTGTGAAATATTAAAATTATTGCGTTTGCAACTGAAATTTGCATATTAATTCGTTTTTGATAATCTCAATAGTGTTTAAGTGTGTTAGTTTAACTCATACTACACCCACAAAAAGACCGGCCAAGTTATTGCTTTATCGAAAATGGACTTAGTAAGCGAGCTGTTGCTAGACAATTGGATAGGACACGCGCAGCGGTCGGAAGAGTGTGCAAACGTTATGAGGAGACTGGATCCTTTCATAGGTGACCTGGTACTGGCAGAAGGCGATTTACAACCGCTCATGATGACCGCTTTATTGTGTCAACAACATTAAGAAATCGTTACCTTAATGCCGTTCAAGTGCAACTAACACTCCGTGAGGTGCGAGGAGTGGCTATTAGTCAGTGGACAGTAAGACGAAGACTGCAGGAAAATAACCTGACCCCTAAAAACACCTGCGATTGGTCCAAAACTTACTCCAGCTCATCGGCAACAGCACGCCTGCGTTTTGCCGAGATCATCTGATTGGACGTTGGAACAATGGGGATCTGTTCTGTTCTCAGATGAGACCAGAATATGCCTCCATGGTAGCGACCAAAGAAGGAAAGTGTAGCGAAGACCAAGAGAGCGATTTGCAGATTGCTGATTTGAAGAGCGGAGTGCTTATGGAGGTGGTTCCTGTATGACCTGGGGTGCAATTTCTATAGGAGCACGAACCGACCCTTAGTTTATTCGTCGGGGCGACCGTGTTCACGGAAGAAGAGGTTTAACGGCTGTTAGATATACCGAGGAAATTTTAGCAATTCATGTGCTACCTTACGTCGACTACATTGGAGACGAATTTACGTTTATGCATGACAATGCCAGGCCGCACCTCGCAAGAATCATGCAAGATTACATTGCAGAAGTCGGTTTTCGGGTTATGGAGTGGCCAGCATACAGTCCTGACCTAAATCCGATCGAACGCTTATGGGATGAGCTAAAACGAAGAATTCGAGCTAGACTTCATACCCCAAACTCGATCCCAGAGCTTATTGTTGCAGTAGAAGACGAGTGGTTTAACATCCCTCAAGAAACAATAGCAAACTTGATTAGATCTATGCCTAATCGTATGAGAGAAGTTATTAGGGAAAGAGGAGGTCATACCCATTATTAAAAAATTAAGTGTTAAGTGTTAAATTGTCAATAACCCTATTTATGTTAATAATAAAAAAGCTTATTTGCTTAATGCATTAATTTCACTAAACTGTTAACATAGGACACTCACAATAATTTATACTCACATTAAAGCATATTAAATTGTCTTTCAAACAGCATATTTCTTTTTTGATCTAATGAATAGTTTGCTTAGTGGGCCGATTTCTATGCACGCAGTGTATATCTAGGGAAAAAAGTTTATTGCGTAGCTTTGCCTAGTGACCTTTTCCTAAAACATTAAATCACACATTTGAATATTTAACAAATAGGTAGTTTGGGGGGACTTTATTAATAGCGAAATATTGAAACCAGCTGGTTCAATATTCTAAACAATGGAAATGGTTGATTATCGATAGGTAAAATGAACATTTAGTAAAATAGCGTTTTGTGAAGTTAATTAATTAAATCTCCGTGAATAGCGCGTTTACGCAAATTTGATCTTTTATTTAATTAGTCCCCGCTGATTTTTAATTAATAGCTCATAATGAAGTGATTTAGTCTGAGCCTGCATCAAACCGAGAAAAAACTTTCAACACATTTGCTTGTTTGCTTGAATTAAGCCAATTCAAAAATCATCAATGTAAATATAAAAAAAATCACATTTTAATTAACTTGCTTTTAATAATAAGGCGCTTTTAACACAATGATTTGATTAGAGTCAACAGTACACGAATGAAGCTATTAGATAATTGAATTAAAGTTGCAAACTCTCCTTCGATAAAGTTTCTGCATTATCGTTCGAAAACTTTCTTATGTTAGTGGTTTTAGGCACGTCATCAAGACGCTCAATCGAATCATTCAACTTTATATTATGTTCCTATTGAGTATGCCAGAATAATAAGAGATCCACTTGGTAAATTCTTGAAGCAAATTTAATATCCTGCGCGCACAGTACAAAAAGCCAATAAAACTGTTGTATCAACATCAATACGTTTTTAGGAAAACTGAGGTAGAACGTGCCCCAAAAGTTTGGAGTTTAATACTTAAGAAAGTTTGACGAAGCATAAAAATAATTGAAAGTTTGTCCCTAATAATAATAATTTATGATGATTGAAAATGTTCCGAAGAAGCAGCAACCAGCTCTGAAGATGGAAGCCACTGGTGCTTGCAAAACGTTAGGAAGAAAGTCTAATCCACCACTCAAAAAACGAACCAGTTTCAAGAAAAGGTCGCGAAAGCCTTAACCATTAATAGGGGCAAAACAGTTGAGAAATAATGTCTCATTAGAACAATTTCAGATAGGAAAAGTACTATTAAAAGTAAACTTCACGTCAAAAATCCCTGGCAGAAATAGACCCTTAAACGAACTTTGTGAGGCTAATTCAATAAAGTTCCATTCAAAATGCGAGAATTTGCAGTCGACAAATTTCGGAAGCAGCCATGAACAGCCAGGAACGTAGACAATTAGAAAGTTTGTCTTGTAAAACTTCCCTCGGGATCAGTTTGCAACGGTTTATTGGGGGCCTTTTCCTTGCAATTTTTAACATAAACTTTTTAATTGTCCTTTAGGCAAAAGCACATCGTTGCGTATGATGGATTGCGGAAAAACTTCCGGGCGAAATCTTGCCCAAAAAAACCCGGAAAAAATCGACTGTGTTATGGGAATAGGCAATTCGCGTGATGGGGTTTAATATAATAATTTTTTAAATTGTATTGGCCATTGTGAAGCTCGGCAATTCGCGTTTCAGTTATTAACACGAACATGTCGAGCGTGACCAGCATCATTAGGAAGTTCATTTTCAGCTAAATAGAACGTCCTTGATGTATGAATGGTGAATATTTTAATGAAATTGTAATTTTTTTGCGCTCGATGATAAATTGTGACGGAAAATTGCGCATACGCTCAGCTGGACGGTATTTGAATTAAATTCTCTAGCTCTAAGTGCAATTTTATAATCATATGGCTAAATTGAGCTTAAAGCGGGCTCTTTGGGCGAAAAGTGGGCTTGATTTGGCAGTTTTTCGGGAGAAGTTTCCAGCCGCTTTGAGCTTTCAATAACTTGAAATTGAGCAGTAATTTTTGCTTATATCCGTAACTGAAGGGGAAAAGATTCCTTGCTCAGAGATACAACTACCAGTTCTTAGTTTGGAACTCTCCAAAATTTGGGTCAAGATAGGGACAAATGTAGTCGATTCCTTAAGTAATGGAAGTCTTGGTGCCTACTTTTTCTTAAAACCAGGTTTAGGTTCTTTCGCAGCTTTTTCCGAAAGAGGTTTGGGTTTTAAAAACCTTCAATTTTCGCACAAAACCACTGAATTTCGACTGTTTGCAGTTTTTAGGAACAATGTTCAGGTTTTTGAACAGAACCGACCGGTCTAAATCTGTAATATTTGCTATATCTACGTGTCTTAGATCGTGGAGAATTTGGTAAAGACCAACTTCGTTCTGTTCGCGTTCTCTTGCGTTCCACTATCACTGGCGAAGCTGGACTTAAAAATTTAAAATTTTTGCAGGGCATTTTTGGAATAACGTTAATATAATTACTGTGTATATTTTCCTGACTGTATTTCCAAATAATTCAAAATAAATTCCTGGGTTCCAGTCAATTTTATTGTTTATTATTTAAAATGTTACAAATACGTTTCGGTGTCTTTCTCCACCATCATCAGTTTGTATGTATGGCTGTTTCTACCTTCACAAATGGCTTGCCAACTGTGAAGGTAGAAACAGCCATACATACAAACTGATGATGGTGGAGAAAGACACCGAAACGTATTTGTAACATTTTAAATAAATAAACAATAAATTGACTGGAACCCAGGAATTTCTTTGGATTAAAGTTAATAATTATGACACAGCATCTATTCTAATTCAATTTTTTTGTTTTATTCTCGATTTTTATTCTTTCTGTTGGATGTAAAAAGATCCGTTGACCCAAGACCCGATTACAGATTCCAGATCGTTCGGATGATCCAGATCCTGAAAAATATCTCGACTTTCCCATAACTCACACCAATAAATAGTTGGGGCACGACTAAGACCGATGCGATTCGTTTTGACCGGCATATAAAATTGGAAAACTTCTGAGGTCCATCAAAAATATTATCGTTTAGTCAAGTGGACGGGCGAATACAAAAATACATATTCCCTAGCGAATGCTGTGCGACTGAATATGGCAAATTTATTCAGGGGAGTTTTTTCGCCGTTAAAGTCGAGCTACTTTTCTCAGGGATTATATTTCAGCTCCTGAAACGGTCGGATTACAAATCGAAATATTACCGACGGTTTATTTTTCCAGTTGGCTCCAAGTTTTATTTGACTTTATTTCGGCACAACTTCCATTCTTTCGCTTCCATTAAAAACCATATTCTTGAAAATTGAGCCTTTGTTCCTATAGAATGCCACGAAGCGGAGCGATGGAGCGAACAAACTGATTGCACTTATTAGGGAATAAGTCGTTTGCGTTTGTTTGGAAAAAACATCGCAAAATACAACGAAAAACATCGAAGTTTAGATCCCCAAATCATGCTTTTAAATTTAAAGGACCATATTTTTCGCATATTAAATTCTAACAACAGCAGCCCAAGCATTTTAGTAAATTCATGAATAGTAGCGGAAATGGAAAAAACCTTCACTTTTCATTCGGTCTTTCACTTTAAACGTTGGATCAAGCTCTACCATGCGACATTATTTCCGGTTGGAAATGAATAACTACAACTTGTGTTAATATTCATATGAAAATTTCCATGTCAGGGATGAATAAAGAAACGGTCCAAGTCCTTCTTCCGTAAAGTTGTTAACTTAAGTTTTGTTGCCGAATGAACATGGCGCAGTATCAAATAACCGTGGAAGCTAATCATGTTCCGTATAGAGGATGTACTTTGGACATGGCCAAATAAGCATGTATATTGAAGCTGAGGAAGCCGCCGACATACATTATCGATGGATCGTGATATAAACACGATATGCTAAAACAAACATTTGAGCATTCCTGAATACACACATTAATTTTGCGGTTTTTAGAGGAAAGTTAATCAAGTGAATAATCCCTTGAGATTCTAACTAGGTTGGTTAAAAATATTTAAGCATCAAGTACCACAGGAGCGGCGCACGATTTAATACTCAAATTTCGTTAAAATTAAGGGATTTTATCAAGAAATTAAAACTGAAGATTTTGTGTCCGCATCACAGACAAATAATTATAGGGCGTTAGTTTATAATTGTTATAAATAAACATCAACTACTTTGATAACCAGATAATTACACTTACATTACGTAAACCAATACTTTTCTAATGGCAATTCGTCAGGTGGTCGATCGAGATAATACATCTGAAACAACTTTGAAAAAGTAATTGACTAACCAATCCAACAAGAAAAGGGATATTATTGATAATTATAGAAATTTGTAAATATATCAGGTTCAGCTACAAGCATCAAACGTGCCTCAACAAGATATGGCTCAATCAGAGTCCCCACTTGGAGGCCAACAGGTATCAATCCATAATTCTTATGGAAACTTTAATTGATGATCTCTTTCACTATCTCTGAACCCCGCAAGACTGCAACCGAAGTTGCAATCCTGCCACCGCTAATCCTGAGTTGTTAAGAGGTATTAAGGGAACAGCGCACGAAATACCTCCTCAGGAAAAGCCTCCAACCATCGCAACTCCTGAGTTGTTAAGAGGTATTAAGGGAACAGAGCACGGAATACCTCCTCAGGAGAGCCTTACTAGTCATCGGCGTTTATCATGATAAATAGTCTCAACATTGGCCATACTAAGTACTGCTGGACTCAGCACACAGCCAGTACCCGCCTACTAGCGTTCTCTCTCAACGGGTTCAGAGCCCAGGTACTGCGAGACAACGCGCAAACAGTACCCGCCCCTAACAATTACTCAAACTGACTAAATAGATTACAACTTAACGAGCTGCACTCGTTTCCTTTTTATGGTTTTATACGAAGCGTTAACAGTATCTAACTTTAAATGGATATTGAAGAGAAACAGTTAATTATTAAGAAGGTATATAAATATAAAAGAAAGACAGAATGAATATTGAACTATAGATGAAGAGGTTACTATCTTTAAATGTTTAGCCAATAGTAAATATGCTGAAGAGGCTACTCTTGAGAAATACTCACTACTCGACATTATCGTTAATGTTTCACCAAATAGAAATATGATGAAGAGGCTACTCTGTGAGAACACTCACTAATTAACGTTAATCTTTATTGGTTCACCAAATAGAAATATGCTGAAGAGGCTACTCTGTGAGAACACTCACTAATTAACGTTATCTTTAATGGTTCACCAAATAGAAATATGCTGAAGAGGCTACTCTGTGAGAAACACTCACTAATTAACGTTATCTTTAATGGTTCACCAAATAGAAATATGCTGAAGAGGCTACTCTGTGAGAAACCCTCACTAATTAACTTTATATTTAATGGTTCACCAAATAGAAATATGCTGAAGAGTTTACTCTGTGAGAAACACTCACTAATTAAGGTTATCTTTAATGGTTCACCAAATAGAAATATGCTGAAGAGGCTACTCTGTGAGAACACTCACTAATTAACGTTATCTTTAATGGTTCACCAAATAGAAATATGCTGAAGAAGCTACTCTGTGAGAAACACTCACTACTCAACGTTATCGTTAATGTTTCACCAAATAGAAATATGCTGAAGAGGCTACTCTGTGAGAAACACTCACTAATTAACGTTATCTTTAATGGTTCACCAAATAGAAATATGCTGAAGAGGCTACTCTGTGAGAACAGTCACCTGTTGAATAATTTTCACACTAGCACGAAGTGGCACCAACTGATAAATATGACACTGGATCTAAACAAGCACTAATAGTTCAGGTGGGTGGTTTCCCTTATTTATTCAAATATTTCTACCCCCCGATTGGGTGGAGTTTGAGTCAAGTTTACCCAGATTCTGGGCATTGGGGAGGTATTTAGTTTAGGTTCGTTCCCATCTTCCAGGTGGTCTACAAGTCTCTCTGGGAGGTAAAACAAAACACCTGACTGTGGTATCTTCCCCGTAAATCACTGGTTATTGCTTTGGGCCGCTCTTTTATAGCTTTCACAATATCATGCTAGCGAGGTTTATGGTGTTAACGTATAATTATTGATACGTTGATTGATAGATCGAACTTTCCAAATGCGACTTCCTTTGTCCACTTGGGCGCCTCTTGGAATTTATTAGTTTTCTTCATAATTTTTTCCCAATGTCTTTCATAATAAACAAGGGAAATAGTACAGTCGTGGAAAAAAAAATCTTCGACAAACACATCTCTGAAGAGCAAACCACTCGTGCTTGAAAAACGCCAGAAATAATTTTTTTACACGATGAATTGCTCCATATTTTAGTAGTGTTTGTGCCTGCCAAATTAATGCAACAATTAAAACTCACACTTTAACTTTAACATAAAATTATTCAAAAAAAGTAATGCTTTTTGTACGAGCCGCAGGCAGAACAGAGCCTTGCATGCCATTAAAAGACTAATGGTCTTTTGTTTCGATTACGTCTGCACTTAAAGAGCTTAGGCGACTAATTAAAAAGTATTAACAAGCCAGTTAGGAACAACACGACGCAATATATTTATAATTAAAAGTGCAAGATCCGGCCATGCCAGTTTGCGATACTTGTTCCTGGATAGTTGATTTCGAAAACAAGCAACTTTCTAAACTACGGGGCTAAGGAAATTTTACTGCACCGACAACTAAAGTTGTAAATAGTAATTGGGAAAACTTCGACGATGGTATTTCAAACTAAATTGTTCTTCTAGTTGTTAACTTGAGCTTATTAACGGGAAGTTTAAATTTCCGTTTTCTGCTTGGAAGATTTTTTCCGGTTGTTGAAATTGTTGATCAGACTTTATGGAAAATGTATTACGGCGGAATGAAAATTACCCGGCGTCTATAATCTGGCCAACTCTGCCTAAGCTTTTAAAGCGTAAACCTTCTCTGTAATTTACGACATTAATTAGCTGAAGCCATTTTTCGCTGCCCCGGAATATCATACAGTAAGCTGCAGAAAAACTCGTAATGATGAAGTATTACCTTTTTTAATGGTTTAAACTCGTTTGAGCTTCGAAAGAGTTGCAAAAGAAGCGAGCTGAAGCTTCGCTTAAAGCCTAAATAATTTCCAAACATTTATTCTATTTATCGATGTTTCAGCTGCTTAGACTGTTGCGCGAAATACTGATGATTTAAATGGAAACATCATTTCGACATTCTGAAAACATGCATAAACTTGGGGAAAACTTAGAGACCTATTACGTAGAACAGATGGATACACAATTTGCATTTCCGTCTTAGTGGAAGTGGAGTGCCTTCATGAATCTTGCATGCCAAAGTCGCCTGTATAAGCAAAACGCTGCACATTTCCGAGCTGGAAGCGTATATTTAAAACGAAAAAGTTTCCATGTTTTTATAAATATTTCATACAACTTTTTAGTTGTCTTCACTTGTCAATAATAGACTTAACTTTGATTTCCGTCTTCTTCATATGCCCCCAACCAAATTATGAATAAATTATCACCAACAATGTTTTTAAGACTCAAAAATTACAGATATACAGGTCAATAATACAAAATTGCTTCGTTTTATAATTGTCATTTTGTTATTGAATTTTGTATGCAGTTTTGATTTTTTTGTGAGAAAACTTCTTTTGTGAAAAATCGCTTCAAAGCAGCTATTGTTCAAACGTCTGTTTCAAAAATTCGACTTTTTCACCGAGGTTTTTCTATCTTTTTAATTCTCAATACTAAATGAACTTACACCCTGTATATTTGGAAACTTCCCACCCTTAATTTAAAAAAATGAAAAGTCGAAAAGACACGTCAATTTTATTTGTAAAGGGGACACTTTAAATTAATATTTTTAGCCTTCTTGTTTGAACCCCTTAGGTGGGATCTACCCCTCCACACACTTAGAATCGAGAAGAAAAGAGAATTGAAGGCCCTTTAAAACCATGGGACACTTGACCCCCATTCCCATTTAAGATTCTAGGGGCGATATCTACCCCTCTATCTAAATAATAAATAATATGTATATATATATATATATATATATATATATATATATATATATATATATATATATATATATATATATATATATATATATATATATATATATATATATATATATATATAATCTTTACTTCCCAATAGGCTATCGGCCCTCGGCCTTTTTGCCCTTGCATATATACATGTATTGGATTAATTTTCTAACTTAAACTATCTTAACTGTAAACTTAAAATTATTACAAAGCAAAAAAAAATCTCCCTTCGATGTCATGTCTTTTCATCGTCTAGCAGGTTGGTTCAGTCGTGTTGGAAGTGTTCAAGTAGTGTTGTGGTTGGGAAGCGGAAGCGGGATTGTCTCGTTAGTTTCGTGAGGCAAAGGGGATTCAGTAGGGTCCAGTTGTAGGGATTGTTTTTTCATTTCGTTTGCAATTGGAATTGTCTTTCTGTTATTCGCGTTATTTTTGTTCGTTCGTAGAGTAATTGGTTTCAGGGGTTGTGTGGTTGGTTTTGAGGATGTCTTATTTTCGTTATTGATCTCAGGGCAATCTGTTCTGTGGTTTGAATGTGTTGTTTAGTTTTCCCAGTTGCATTCGCTGTCAGTGTATGTCCGTAGTCAAGCAGAGGTCTACATATTGATTGGTAAATTTTTATGGCGGTCTTTGTACTGATTCCTTTGTCTTTGTACGCCAGTGATCGGAAGTGTTTTGTCCGTTGAATGATTTTTGTTCTTACGTTCTGTGCGTGTTTTGTAAATTTTAGTTTTTGGTCCAGTGTCATTCCTAGATATTTTGCCTCTTGTTTTGGTCTAATTCTGTTTCCGTCTGTTGTTATTGATGGAGAGTCGTCTTTAATTTGGTGGTTTGGTAAAAGTAGTTGGTTTTTCGAGGCGTATGGTGTAAGTCTCCATTTGTAGAACTAAGCAATTGTATTGTCTGTTAGTGTTTGAAGTTTTTGTATAGTTTTACTGTAGTTTTGTAGTGCACGATCAATGCAGTGTCGTCGGCGTATTGTATATGAAAGCAGATTTGTCAATGTATCTTTTGTCGTGGAGACTGTGATTGTATATGTCGTGGCAGTATATATTGTAAAGAAGGGGTGAAAGCGGGGATCCTTGTGGGAGTTTTTATTCAGGGGAGAAAGCAAATGAGAGGTTGTTGTCTATGCGTACTTCTAGGTGTCTGTTTGTGACTAGGTTTCTGATTGCGTGAATTATGTATTTAGGGGTAATAAATAATAAAATGATGTGTCTTTCGGATTTTTCATATTTCTAACTGCAAGAAATATATTAAGGGTGGGAAGTTTTCAAATTGACACCCCGTATGTTTTATTCACGAGCAATTGCATGATGAACTTTGTTAACACTTGCGTTCAATAAACTTGCGTTATAGACGAAAGAAGCTAAAGTGGAAGCTTGCAGGAGAAAGCATTTAATTTAAAAGTTTTATTATCTTTGTTCGAGCTTTACTAACAAAATTGAAAAGTTTTAATTCAATTTCTGCAAGATCTTTAAATAGACCAGAGCCGATCAATTCCTCAGCTAAATATGAATATTTCCAAGCGGATTATTCAAATTTGCATTTTCCATCTGTTGAAACTCATCTAAAATCAGTGCTTTAAGATCGCGACGAGAGTTTAATGAAAAACAGTCTCATTGTACAAGTTTCTTCAAATTATTTTCAGCTGGTTCACAGAAAAATGCCCAGGTTTCAAAAGATACAGAAATGGAAACTTTCAATATAAAAAATTCTAATTCTCCTCTTCCCTCTGCCATAAATAACGAGCACATAAAAAAAATATATAGACAATTAAATTGTCATTCTGGGTATTAAAAAAGTCATTAAATTCCTGCTGACTCGAAGGAACGACTTTAGCATTGCGGGAGGCCATTCGGATTGTTCAACGACAAGGGGGTTGTTCGACCCTGCTGTGCTTATTTGCTCCCTTACTAGGAGCAGTTAAAGCCACTTCCCTTTTATTAGACATTCGCGGTATGCAACACTGGAAAAGTAATGTAGTAGTTGCTTAATAACGTCTAAACTCAGGGAAATTCATGCAAGTGAATGAATAAAAATGCTGAGGACATTAATATGTATTTTCATTTCTTATTCGCATTTTTAATTATTTTTTTTTACTTTTCGCTTATTATTTCCCGGCTCCAAAGACGATAATCGTCAAACAATGAGTTGAAAATAGGGGTAGCAAATGCTATTCACAAAACCAAAGTTGGGCGTCCAAATGTAAAGCAGTTATTGAACAGTCGTGGTTAGTTTCCAACCCTCCGGCATTAAAGAGGACACAACAAGGCCCTTTTAAGTTGTTAGCTTAAGCTAGTTCGGATAATGAAACTTCAGTAAGTTTTGGGGATGATTTTCCGGCAGTTTTCAAAGTTTCCCTTGCAAATTCACTTCGGGTCAATTGCACTCAGGAAATGCGATAAATCGCAAATCTCTGGTAGCTTTCCATGTCAGCTAACATTCCACACATTAAGTTATTCTGGTGCAATTTGCAAGCAAGTTTTCCAACTATACTTTTTCTAAGGTAAACTTCCAAAGGCGATACGACTTCAATTGCATTTTTAAAACTTCCTCTGTCTGGAAAAATAATGATTTACATGCAGGGCCCAAAGGACGTTTAGTGGCACGAACTGAAACTTTGCACGACTTTCAAATTCCCTGTCGTTCAGAACTTTGAAAGTACCTCACAATATTGCGAACTAGGAGTTTTAGATGTTACGTTATTTCGGCAGACACAAATACTACTAAAATGGGAAATAATTGAAAATGGTTGCGGCAATTGTTTAATTCTGCTGGGTTTTTCGGTCATTTAGGCCGTCGTGAAAAAGTCAACTTTTCGACATCTGTTTACAGGGAGATTTTCTAAAATGAGCTACGATTCAGCACTGATCAAGAACAAACCGCAGTTTTTCGGGCTTTTGGGTCGTAGTAATTTTTTCCCTGGCGTTTCGCAAGCACGAATGGCTTACATCTTGAGAGGTGTTTACTGGACGCAAAACCACTCTGAAAATGGCACGCGTTCTTGCAAAACGCCGGGAGTTTTTTTTGCTACAGCCCAAAATGCCTCCAAAAAACTTCCGTTTTTCCTAATGAGTTTTGAATGGTAGTTCATTTTAGTAAATCTCCCTGTAAACAAAATGCCCGAAAGTGAAATACGGATGTCGAAAATTGGAAAAATTCATCCTTGAATTGTAGCCCAAAGTGATTTTTAAAACTGAAACTAGTAAAACGCAATTACGTGCTAGTTAATCCCCCAGATGATCCAGCTTTTATGTTCATTAAACCCGACCGATCCCGCAAAAATGGTATTAAAAATGTTGCATAATCGCATTAGAGAACACTTTTCCATTTTTTTGCCATTTCAATTCGATTGCGCCCCATTTGGGAGTGCGTGAATCGAGTGCAATACAGGCAGAAAAAATTATTGCGAAGAAAATAAATGAAATCGAAAAATGATGAGCCCGCTCAGGTTGACGTATTTCAGCGAACAGTTAAAATTTATTGGCAACCCATCAGTCCCCTAAATTGCGAAATTGATAAAATATTCATTGGATGTCGAAGGGATGTTTGTTTTCGATTTTGTTTTTTCTACACGAGGGTAAAATGCTTGTCGATTATTTAATCGCCAGGTTGATTAGGCTTATGAGAATTGGAAAAATTAGTATGTTTTTACCAAACAAGATGCTGAACAAATCAGACTAAAACCCGAAGCCAAAGTTTAAAAAATCGTAGCTCGAAAATTCTGAGCATTTGCTGAGGGCCTTTTTGATAGAGTGATTCTTAGTCTAACTTTTCCTCTACCCACCTAATTGACAGAAAGACAGCTTGCCTGTTTATGGACATTAACAAGGCTTTTGATAGTGTCTGGCATAGAGGCTTACTATACAAACTATACAAACTACACACACCAACATATCTACTACACACCATAAAGAACTTACTAGAAAACAGACAACTACAAGTACGAATTGACAAAACACTGTCAATTTCTTTTTCCCCTGAACAAGGCCTCCCTCAAGGATCCCCGCTCTCACCGTTTCTCTACAATATATACTGCCATGACATATACAATTACAACTTACCAGACAAAAATCAAATCGACAGATCGGCATACATATTACAATACGCAGACGACACGGCACTTATTGTACATGACAAAACTACTGAGAGAGCAGCTCAAAGACTCCAAACACTAATAAACAACACAATGACATGGTTTTATAAATGGAGACTAACACCAAACACGTCAAAAAACCAACTTCTGCTCACAAACCACAGAATCAACGCTGACTCCCCTACAATAACTGCAGACGGCCAAACGACACAACCAAAAAACGACGTAAAATACCTTGGAATCACAATTGACCACAAACTTAAATTCACTAAAAACATACGAAACATCAGGGCAAAAACAATAAAGAGAACCAAACACTTCCAAACACTAACTTACAAAGACAGAGGAATTAGCACAAACACCGCCACCAAAATATATAAAGCTATTTGTAGACCCTTGCTAGACTATGGACATGTACTTATGACCAACGGAACAGAAAGGACAAAACGTTATATACAAACAACAGAACAAATTGCACTAAGACTAATAACACGAATAAGACACCCCCAAAACCCACTACACAACCCCCCCACCCAACTACTATACGAACGCACAAACATGACAAAGATTTCGGAAAGACTCATACATTTACAGACAAAATGGACAAACAACCCCTACAACTGGACCATACTGAATCCCCATTGTCTTACAAGACCAACCAGACAATCCCGCTTCCGTTTCCCTACATCAACGCTACTCGAACACTTACAAACGCAACTGACTACTGGACAATAAAATATTTTTTTCTTGTCATTGGAATTGGAAAGTTTATTTAATAAGATTGTTAACCTAGAATAAGAGAATTTTCATATTTGTTTTTTATTCAGATTAAGACTACATGTATTAAACAAAGGCAGAAAGACCGATAGGTCGATACCATTTTTTTTTAGAAATAAAGATGTTTACTACTACTACTACTTTTCCTCTAAAGGTCTTACCCGAAATCCTTACGTTAAAACAAATAAAAACAAACATAAACTGAACGTTTCTACCGAACCATTCGATTGCCGCGAACTAACCACTTGTAAAACTCTTATCCTTCATCAGCCTGATAGTGTTTTATGAATAATTGCTTCATAAATTAAAAAAAAACGCGTTTCTGAAGATAAAACCTGCTGGAATTAAAGTGGATTAAAGTGTTCCCATCCTTCATCACTCCGATCCATCCAAAAAAATGGTGATTACAAGCCTCCAAAAAATATCTTTGAACCAAAAATCCGACTAATCGACAGAATATGATCGTTAAAATACAATTCATTAGCAATAATGCCATATTATCCATTAAACAATTCGAAGATTGTCCACACAAGTATTAGCTTCCACGCCAATAGTTTAAAAGAAAATTGATAATTAATAATTACCGATTGAAGCTATTAACCTCCATAGATAAAGCCTGGAAACTATCTAAAAAGCCCCCACCAGCTCATTAGGTACTTTGTGGCTGAAATTTATTAATCTATCATGCGCTTAATTAATTACACTGATGATCAAAGACGGTGTGGTGTGTCTTTTCCAGATAGTATTCATTCTGCTGATACTCTGGATTCTGGATCAGGCTGCAGGAAGGTTGTCGTGACAGGGGAATTTTAATTATGAGTTTCCTTAGACCGGAATAGGGTCCTAGTGGAGTAAATCTAGCAGGGATAATTATTACCAGCAGGATGGCAAAGGGTTCATTAATAAATTTGATTTTGATATGGTCAGCTAAACGAGAGCTACTAGTGATTTTGGGCTTAGTTATTTTGTTGTTTTTTCAATAACATTAAGAGTGTTTTTAGATACGTTGCATTTTGATAATTCTGCAATAGAGTTTCAAGCATCTTGCTAACAGTTAAGGAGCAAATTTCCTGCATATACAGCGTGTCCAAATGGTCGGTCTATCCCAAAATTACGGGATAGTTAGAAAACACACAAAGAAGTCTGTAATTTTTCGCTCAACAGGATGTTCACATTCTTCTTTTTGCCTACAGAAATGCTGGAATAATCGTCTGTAGAAATTCTTGCGCAATTAAATCTCCACAGTGTGTTCTACTATTCGTTTTCGAGACTTTTGCAATTAAGCAGTCGAATTCAAATATAAGTTGAGTTGAATCTCTCACTCCAGGAGTTCACCATCACTTTTTACACCCTCTGCATATGCTTGAATTTGCATTTGCAGTTGAACATGTCTATAAATCAGGAAATTGAGTTGATTTATGGCTCTCATGCTTGTGGTGATTTTATGAATTCATCCCTGTTTACTTTTCTTGTATGCTTCAATGTGTATGCAGTAGGGAAATAATAGCAAACCACTGAATCATCGTTAACATGAATTAATCCAAACAGTGTTTAAATACACACCTAATATTGGTTATGGCATTCAAATGCGAATTTTAAATAAACACACCGAATAACAAACGGCCCGATAACCAGTTAATTATATCATTGATTTATGTTTTTATTCAAAAACCATTTGCGGTGTTTTAACGGATTGCGGCCAATGCCAATATTTAATTAGTAACTTGCACAAGGGCTGATGGTTTAATTGCCTAAAGGAAACAATGTTAAACCAGTTTCGATTACTCTGGAATCATGTTGATTAGACGACGACAGCAGCAATTTATAAATTAATTATGTTCTGTTTGAGCATTGTTTTTATTGTGTAAATCCGCAGTATCGGAATGGAGATTCACGGAAAAAGGCCAGAAATGTTTCGATTAAAATCAAATATTTATGCGACTTACCAGGCAAAAATCAAATCGACAGATCGGCATACATATTACAATACGCAGACGACACGGCACTTATTGTACATAACAAAACTAGTGAGAGAGCGGCTCAAAGACTCCAAACACTAACAAACAACACAATGACATGGTTTTATAAATGGAGACTAACACCAAACGCGTCAAAAAACCAACTTCTGCTCACAAACCACAGACTCAACGCTGACTCCCCTACAATAACTGCAGACGGCCAAACGACACAACCAAAAAACGACGTAAACTACCTTGGAATCACAATTGACCACAAACTTAAATTCACTAAACACATACGAAACATCAGGGCAGAAACAATAAAGAGAACAAAACACTTCCGATCACTAACCTGCAAAGACAGAGGAATTAGCACAAACACCGCCACCAAAATATATAAAGCGATGTGTAGACCCTTCCTAGACTATGGACATATACTCATGACCAACGGAACAGAAAGGACAAAACGTTATATACAAACAACAGAACAAATTGCACTAAGACTAATAACACGAATAAGACACCCCCAAAACCCACTACACAACCCCTCCACCCAACTACTATACGAACGCACAAACATGACAAATATTTCGGAAAGACTCATTCACCTACAGACAAAATGGACAAACAACTCTTACAACTGGACCATACTGAATCCCTTTTGTCTTACAAGACCAACCAGACAATCCCGCTTCCGTTTCCCTACATCAACGCTACTCGAACACTTACAAACGCAACTGACTATTGGACAATAAAATAATTTTTTCTTGTCATTTGGTTCTTGTCATTCAATTGGAAAGTTTATTTAATAATATTGTTAACCTAGAATAATAGAATTTTCATATTTGTTTTTGATTTAGATTAAGACTACATGTATTAAACAAGGGCAGAAAGACCGATAGGTCGATAGCCTTTTTTTAGAAATAAAGATGTTGACTACTACTATTTATGCGAATTTTACCGACTTTACTGGTTTTCATGGTAGAATTTTTTAAATCATTAGCCAATGAAAAGAATTTCATTCACTTTTCCAATTTTTTTCCAACAATCCAATTTCTTCAAAATTTTAGCCCTGTTCCTTGTGATCAAGCTCTTGCACACAGTACAGAATTTCGTTAGTTGCATAAAAAGGTACAAAATTGAGACGAAAATCAGCTAAAAGAGAAAAACAATTAAAAAAGCTTTAGATGTAGAATCTATCTCGAAACAGTGTGGTGAGTGTAAGGAAAAAATCCCAGCAAAAGTTTTGTTCTGATTTTAAACAAATTTGAAGCCCAGAAAAGCTCACAAATGATTAAACCCTCCGAAAAAAAATCGGCAAAAATTAAAAAATCAAGGTTAAACTTCATAATAAATCTTGTTATAAAGTATGCATTTAAACCACCAGTGAACCATTTGAGGATGATACATTTTTTAAAAACATTAGACTCATTTTTAAAATAGTAGTAGTAAACATCTTTATTTCTAAAAAAAGGCTATCGACCTATCGGTCTTTCTGCCTTTGTTTAATACATGTAGTCTTAATCTGAATAAAAAATAAATATGAAAATTCTCTTATTCTAGGTTAACAATCTTATTAAATAAACTTTCCAATTCCAATGACAAGAAAAAAAAAATTTTATTATCCAGTAATCAGTTGCGTTTGTAAGTGTTCGAGTAGCGTTGATGTAGGGAAACGGAATCGGGATTGTCTGGTTGGTCTTGTAAGACAAAGGGGATTCAGTATGGTCCAGTTGTAGGGGTTGTTTGTCCATTTTGTCTGTAGATGTATGAGTCTTTCCGAAATCTTTGTCATGTTTGTGCGTTCGTATAGTAGTTGGGTGAAGGGGTTGTGTAGTGGGTTTTGGGGGTGTTTTATTCGTGTTATTAGTCTTAGTGCAATTTGTTCTGTTGATTGTATATAACGTTTTGTCCTTTCTGTTCCGTTGGTCATGAGTATATGTCCATAGTCTAGCAAGGGTCTACAAATCGCTTTATATATTTTGGTGGCGGTGTTTGTGCTAATTCCTCTGTCTTTGCAGGTTAGTGATCGGAAGTGTTTTGTTCTCTTTATTGTTTCTGCCCTGATGTTTCGTATGTGTTTAGTGAATTTAAGTTTGTGGTCAATTGTGATTCCAAGGTAGTTTACGTCGTTTTTTGGTTGTGTCGTTTGGCCGTCTGCAGTTATTGTAGGGGGAGTCAGCGTTGAGTCTGTGGTTTGTGAGCAGAAGTTGGTTTTTTGACGCGTTTGGTGTTAGTCTCCATTTATAAAACCATGTCATTGTGTTGTTTGTAAGTGTTTGGAGTCTTTGAGCTGCTCTCTCAGTAGTTTTGTCATGTACAATAAGTGCCGTGTCGTCTGCGTATTGTAATATGAATGCCGATCTGTCGATTTGATTTTTGTCTGGTAAGTTGTAATTGTATATGTCATGGCAGTATATATTGTAGAGAAACGGTGAGAGCTGGGATCCTTAAGGGAGGCCTTGTTCAGGGGAAAAAGAAAATTACAGTGTTTTGTCAATTCGTACTTGTAGTTGTCTGTTTTCTAGTAAGTTCTTTATGGTGTGTAGTAGATATGTTGGTTTTTAAAATATTTATATATTTTTTTGTATTTTCCAGTTTTACTCCCTAATCGAAGGCTGCCAAGTGTGCAACTTCACCCTGATGTATGAGCCGTTAACAGTCTTCGCCCCCATCAATGCTGCGTTCCAAAAATTGGTCGGCGTCCCTGAAGATCCAGATTCATTGGCGCAGTACCACCTAAGTAAGTTATTTTACGAAATGTTGCATTTACCTAATAAAACTTGCCATCCTATTAACCATTCAGAAAACATTAACTCTTTAATTACACTCCTCTATCAATCACAAAGCCCAAGACTAACTGAGGCAGGGCATTTAATTTCCAGCTTAAAACCACAACGCCAGCCAGCTCACATTAGTGAACAAGTATGCACTAGTTTGACACTAAATCCCCGAACTTTCGGCTAATAAATGCTGAACTTTCGGCTTTTCTAATCTGATCGTCGACACGGAAATAACGCAAAGAGGGACAAAATGAACGATTCTTATCTCGGAATGACGTCTGCTCATGTAGATGCAAATTAAGCGGGCGTTGGCTTAACCAGATGCCATCTGAAATTTAGTGCCATGTAAAATGTAAAATGAAACTGTTTTATTCTAGTTTTTCTGAAAATGCATTCATAGTAATGTACTTTGAAGGATAAAACTTGTCGTTTTCAATATGAAGATGTGAAATATCTTGAGAACAAAGACAAGTCATGAATGTTAAGGACCAAAATCTAGTGGGTTCAGATCAGGACTCCTAGCAGGTCGTGGCTAGAACTAGAAGCCACCTGGTTTTAAAATGCGCCGTGTACCTTAATCGTTCTGAGGGCTGACTTTGCACCCTTTATTACACTGTATGAAGGCGGTTAGTTTGGCGATAGTAAAAAAGCTGCTGGCATTTATATATGGAGTCATTTGTGAGCTTTTTATACATTTTCAGTTGAAGACACATAAGTTGCACCAAGCTGGCAATAATTCATTTTCAGTAAACGCTGATTTTTTGAAAAATTGGTAAATTAATTTTTTTGGCGTATTTTTCGTTGGAGCTTAGAACAAGCAAACCTTATTCATATTCAAATCGATATAAAACTTCACAGTATTAGAGCAGATGAAAAAGCCCCAGAATAATGTATTTTTTGGGTTTTACCATGAAATTGGAAGTTTTTTTTTGATGTTTTTGTGTGCCGTTCCCTTGATCGATGTTTCCATTAAGCCACATTACTGTATTGATTTTATTAATGTAATTGGTTACGAATAATACGGATAACAGTTTGCAGGAAAATCCTCAGCGACAGTAGATTTTAATAAATTTACTAAAATACCTATAGGACTGGGAGTAGGACAGTAATAAAGCTGAGTTTAACGACGATTAAATGCGAAAGATTTGGCGACATTTGGGATTTTGAATCTCTTTTAAAAATTGACACTTGAACGGTTTAAAGTCGATTTAATGCAAATGTTGTGCCGAGCCCTTCGGGCACGGCACTGTTTGAGAGCAACGGAAGATAAACTTATTAGTTGGCAGTGTTTCGTTACTTTAGAGCCAGTGTCGTGCCCGTAGGGCTCGACACAACCACTGCATCCACAAATTCCTGATAGAAAAATTAAAATAGGACCGTTTAATGACGATTTAATGCGAAAGGTGTGGTGAATTTCTCGAATTTTGGATCTCTCCTGGAAATTGACACTTGAAAGGTTTGAAGAATGTTGTGCCGAGCACACAAGCACAATAAATCAAGGAAACTTTTTTCAAAAAATAACACAAATAACCGACGGTTTGCCATATTTATTTTGGCCTCCTTACGTCGCATTGGTCGCAAAAATCTGCATGATTTGTATAGAGCGACCCAAGATTAGATGGCCAAACTGAAACCAAAGAGTACATCGGAGGAAAAATGGGCAAAAATTAAAACTTCTAGGAGGCGA
The DNA here is from genome assembly GCA_024550625.1 of Dendroctonus valens. Classification (NCBI taxonomy): domain Eukaryota; kingdom Metazoa; phylum Arthropoda; class Insecta; order Coleoptera; family Curculionidae; genus Dendroctonus; species Dendroctonus valens. The sequence goes on along the minus strand of JAJTJO010000103.1, from coordinate 1,666,204 downwards.
ACATCAAGCATTTTTCAGCGAGTTCGGTCTCTTAATACTGTTGGCTGCAACTGTGAAAACTGTGGAAAACGTAGCAAAAATGGGATAAAAATAAGCTTGAATTTACCTCAGAGCTTGACCATCCTCCATATCCATTCAAATGGCCACCAAATAGTGGCAAAGAAAAGAAGCGATTTGTCCGGCAGTTAGTTAAGGCCCTGAGAAATGCAATTAAGAACCCCAATTTAAAAGTTCGTCCTTCCAGTTAAAACTCAGTGTAATTTCCATTCCGTTCGATCAATGGCGAACATTGCGAATCATAATTAATACCGGGCCTTGGAAGGAAAACAGTAATATTGTCTTGATCGTCGAGAGCTGGCTGGATGGGCGCCCCCCAATCTAAATAACAAACGATGTCGCCGTCCATAACTTGAGCCTTATACCTATTTTAATATTAATTGTTGCTTCTGCTCGACTGTCAAAGTGAAACGTGCCCTAACAAGCCTGTAGAAGGAGAAGCGGAAAATTGTTAAGCCTTATTAAATTTCCAGTCGATGAACTGGAATGGGATCTTCATAACAAGTGATCGAGATTTCTCAGCCAGCTTATGTTGTTTGCCTGGATTGATGGATCTTTGTGACGTCTTGGGATCTCGCATTTTAATCACTGCCACTTGTTTAGCTTCGTGAAATATTTTTCAATTAGTTGTGCTGTTCTTTGTTCTTTTGTAAAAGCGTCGATTCTGGTTTTTGGTTGCTGCTGGTATAAAGGGCTAAATTAAGTTGCCGCCATCAACTTCAAAAGGACATTCTTCTTCATTTTCTTGTGAACTTGCCTCACAGGATTAAAAGATGGTTTCAAAGTGTTGATGATGACAAAATAATAGCGCAGCCTGGTAAAGTTGCCTCTTGAATTTCTCAGCAATGCATAATGAGGTGCTAATTAACTTTCCTTGCACTTAGAGCGGCAATTAAATGCATACAGGCAAATTTCTTTATTCCCTCGCGCTGGAATTAAAACCCGAACTTTCTCCAGCTAATTCCTTAATGGAAACCCCACTTTCAGATAGGGTTTCTTATAGGTAGCCATGTAGACTCATATAATTTGGCCGGATTTAATTTTGCAGCCAGCAGCTGCCAGATGCGGCTAATGTGGCATACTGTATTGCACCTCTTTGTAATAATGCTGGCCATGGTCTCATGCAACTTGATGTGCGCCTAATTCACCACAATATAGAAAATGTTTCAACATTAAAACACGAATGCTGGGCCAGCAAATGCAGTTTCTTTCAGAATGTCCGGTGGAGTTCTAAATGATAATGCGCCAGTCATGGAAGGAAGCGGAATGTTGAAAGCTGCCTGGATGGGCGAGGATTAGACTAATTCATAAAGGAAACATTGCAAAATTCCTCTTTGAGCTCACTTGCCTGCACTAAATGAGTACCTAGGAGGATTTGTCGAACAAAAATGAACAAACAGGTTGCGAATGAAAGTTAATTAACGACATTCTGAGTTTGATTTTTCTTGGATTTTATTAATTAGGCATATTAATTTCGGCGAACAAATTTGGTAAGGAGTTGCGATTTTCCGATGGAAGGAACATCTTTATTAGTAAGTAGACACTCTTTGTACTAACGGTGCAATTGCCACAGAGCACTTTAGCAACAAGAAAACAAAAACGCAAAGTTCCTATCCACATTCTTCGTGAGATTTTGAAGTGTTTTGGCTGAAGCTCTCGATGCCGCTTACCAATGGCCCTTTATGTCCTCACTTGTTTTAGATTCGCCTTGGGAAAGGGCTTGTTCCGAAAGGTAATAAACTTTCTTGCGCAAAAAGGGCCTTTGTGAAAAGAGGCGTCATTTGCACGCTTTTCTTTTAGTTGCTCTCTTGATAGTACGCTGGCTATCTTTACTTACTACTGGCTCTGATAAATGGATATGAAAACTCGACGGAAACTTTTCCTTGTAAAAGTTTTAATATATCGTTAGGGTCTGGGAAACGTGCCCTTGGCGTATGTTTTAACAAAATTATATACTTTCGATCTGGGGACTAAATTCGTTGCCCAACTTTTCCCAGGCAACCGCCTCGCCTGGCTGGTCTCTTTTGCTCCATGGCATTCATTAGATAAGTTTGATTATTAAGGGTTTTTCTGAAGAAGATCTTGACAATTTTCTTGCAATCTGCAACAATATCGATGTTTTCTTGGGAATTCAGTGAGCCACTTCTTTGAACCGCTTCTAATAAACATTTGGACGTGAAAAAATGAAAGAAGCTTCGTTAGATCGAGGGCATAAAATGTACCACTTAATTGGCTTTAATTTGTATGTTCGAATTTGCAATTGAAACTACTAAATCCACTCTCAAAATAGTGCGGCGTACATTAACGAACGTAATGAAGGAAATTAATTTGCCAATAAATTCCGGTGGGATTTGCCAGAATTGCATCGCAATGACTAATTTAGAATATAATTATGAATTGGATAAGACCGGCGGAATATTCATTGTTGTGAACGGCATTTTCGTGCAATTGTAGATTTTCCGATGCAGATAATTTACCAAAATTGCTCCAGGTTAACTGTATTTCTGTGTATACATGACTATGATGAATGAGTAAATGAATTGTCTGGTTTACACTCCCCTCGCGTTCGAAATGAAAAATATGCTTAGCTTGTAGATGATTCATTTGCTAACAACTTTTCTTAGTGTCGTTTCTTGGAAAAATCCTTTTTCTCACCACTGTTGAACTTCATTATTTTTCCATGAGAGATCAATTAAAGGCTCTTTTTCCTGGGTTCCAGTTTAATTTAAAAATCCTTCTAACAAAACTACGACACAATCGTCAAAGTGTTGTTTGAACTTGAACCCCTCAAAACACAGGGTGATTCAGAAAAAAAGTGAAACATTCTAGGGACATATCTAGGAAGTCAAAATGTCCTTCTGGCAGGGCCAATTATCTTCCGCAAAGTAGTATTTTCGGGTAATAAAGCAGCCACTTTTGAAGAACCCCCATTGAGACAAGGAAATAAATCCCTCTTGTTCACCCGCCGTCAACCCCGATTAAATAATCGACCTGCAAAGCAATCGAAGCACAAATTAGGACATATTTCCAGTTCCTTTCTCGTCTAAAGCCGGGCTTTTCACATGTAATTCCTGTTGGCGTTTCCGAGCGGTTTGCCCGATATTTTTCGATGCGCCATCAAAAGAGCAATATGCAGAAATAACTCCGAAATGGAAAATTATGCGCATTCATTGAGATTTCGCAATGGGACTGGATGCAGGTCTTTTTCGGGCATGGCGCGGAATAGAAAATGGAAAATAATTTTTGACATTTCCGGCAAAGACGGGAATCAAGTCGATCTTGAGGAATCGAAAATGCGCGCCACTAGATTGAAAATTATTTGCATGCGAAATGAGACTATTTGTTAGCATAGCATAGAGGAATTTTGGATGGAGTGAATGGATAAATAAGACGAGCTGCCAGCTCCTGAACTTGAATAGAGATTTAAAAAAAAGGCTTTTTAACCTGTTGGGCCTTGTTCAAGCAAAACTGAGTGCAAAAGCTGCAATTAAAAGCCCTAGATCGGCTTTAAAGTAGCAACAAACCTGCTCCACATACGGCCACATTTAGTCAGGCAAAAGTCTGTCTGAACTTCCATTCCGCCATTGAAGTTCATGTTTAAAAGCTTTTCAGGTTGTATGTTGTATGAAAGGTGTCGACGTAAGCTGGAGCAAATGTATTCAAATACATTCCCGGCAATAATACATTTTCCATTTTTCCACCTCAACTTGACAGAGTTTTGTGGCATCATATTAAGGGGGAATTTATAACACCTGAACATACATATAATTCACAAGCAGAATTTGAGGAGAGACAGCTCGAAAGCGACACTTTGCAAATTAAATTACACTGTATTTTTGCCCAAATATTTAACAGGATAATTTACAGTTTTAACCCGACCGGATTTCTCATAAAACTGGCTGGTAATTAGTGACTACATTAATAAGCAAAAAGTTGAGCCAATTTATTAAGAGCAGCTTCAAACCAACCAAGTTGGAGATAAATCGGAAACTTCAGTTTCACTTTGTCGAATTAGCAGTTCCTCTTCGTTAATGTTCGAAGGACTTTTACTTTAGTTAGAGTATCGTCAATTTTACCGTTCTATTATAAGCTTGTTAAGGAGTTTATAAGCCCGGACAGCAGAAGTTAATCTGGTCACTTTGGAAACTTGAGTGTTTCAAACACCAATCTCAATCCAGTCTTAGTTAGCAACTAGTCAAAATTATAACTCAGGTTGTTCTCGACTATTAACTCTCAAGATTTCCACATTGGGGTTGGCAGCTTTTGCAACTAATGGTTTTATACTAGAAAACTACTGAACAATTCGACAACTTCATCGAAATGATTTATTGTAACTCACAGATTTTTGAGTTCAGTATTGTGCAATAAGATGGAAAGGTTCAGGCATCTGAAAGTTCAACTCGTAAAGTTCAACTTAATTCAGCTTCACCCTGCACGATTCGGTTGTATTTCTTTTTGAAAAATTTTACAACTTTAACAAAATGTTGCAATTTGTTGAAACTCTCCCAGTTTTTTGCGTTAAGTATTTTACAATGAGTTGAAAAGTTTCACTCAGTTCAGTGTAAAACTCGCAAAGTTATACTCTATTGAGCGTCGCCTTGCACGAAACGGTCAATCTTTTTTAGGTCTGCAGAGCCAATTTTGAAAAACTCTACTACTTCAACGAGGAGCTGAAATATTTTGAAACTTTTATCGTTCATTAGGCATCGGAAACACCCTGTACAATGAGTTGCAAATTCGACTGATTCGGTCGATTTTCCTTAGGTCTGCAAAGTGAATTTTTAAAAATTCTACAACTTACTACAACAGAATCTTCAAACTCTTTGCTTAACTGTACTTGAAACCTCTGAAGGAGCCAGACTTTCTTACTGGCGAAACGTTTTTCGTTTTAAAACAAAAACATTTTGTTTTTCAAAACCAAATGTCTTCAAATTGAGAGTGAGATAAATAAAGGTAGCAGCTGACTTTGACCAGATATCTGGAAAGATTCTTCATGACTTATCGGAAAAATGCCTCAAACTCATTGTCCTCATTCCGTCACGCCAGCTCATGAAACTGAGAATTTTACAGTTCTAAAGCAGTCTAAAGACGTTTCTTCTGATATAAATCTGCAAATAAATTCACTGCCAGTTGATTTAGCTCTTCATATTTGCCCTCAACTTCCAAACGTTTCCTGCTGCCCACACATGTAGTAAAAACATTTAAGCGAGAATAATAAATTTGAATACTTTTTTATGCGCGGCAACTGACGAATTATATGGCATTCTATGTACGTGACTGTATTAAAAGTTTGAACATACAGTTGGAGTTTGAATGCGAGTTATGTCAGTTTGTTCTTTTTCGGCATTCGCCGGTCTGAACTGGGCCGGAAAATTCGAATTTATTGCGACACGTTCCATGAATTGAGCTAATTAATTTCCTCATTAAACGCAGAGATTTTTGCGGAAAATTGGGTCGCCAACTTCATTCGCATGCTGGAGTTGAGGCCGAACGATCGTAATTTGATTCGAATAAACCAAAGTCCTGGACGTTGAGTGGTCGTAGTTTCGGCTTTTTCCAAGTGTTACAAGTCTAATGCTGTGTGGAAGTTCAAAACTAATTATCCTACGTTTTATGCGGAAAGTTTTCTAGGCATTCTAGAAACAAGTTTTGGATTTCATATTCCGGTTGGTTTGTCGATTCAAAAGAATCCCCGAATGGAATGTTTGCCTTATTTCGATGCAGAACTTTGCAAAAGGGTGTAGCTGTGTTTTATTGCCAAAGAGACCTTTTTTTGGGGTCAAATTTGTGTTTTTTTTGACGAAAAGGCCAGTCGCGTTTGATTCAGACGTAGGATTTTACACGAATGTCGATTTTTTCATGACAAAACTTAGAAATTTTGCGCACTCGTACAACATTTACCTCGAAATCTTAACAAAACTTTAACCCAATTTTCAGCTAACATCCCGAAGAGAATTGAGCAACTTGGAGTTTCTTATACATCGATTAATACGCGACTGCCTGGAGGTCCGCCGATTTGGATTACGATCAGCCCTGGATTGTATCACGATGCAGTTTACATTAATAATGCACGACTGCTCCCTAAACAGTCCAATATCATCGGCACTAAATCGCAAAATCGAGGAAGTCCCTTTACTCAGGTAAGTAAAGAGCAAATTCACTCTACCCAAGTAATGTAAGCAGCAGTGAAGTTTTTCTTCAAATTATTTCTGGCTTAAATCGATTATTGAAGCTTGGAAGTTGTTTTTGCCCTCAGTGCATGACTGCACCAGGTAAAGGATTTGCATCCTGAATTATGACGCATTTATTTGAATATGTGCACGTAAATCTGATTTTTTCCCCATTTTCCAGATACTTCATAAAATTGATGAGGTGCTGGTGCCTACCAGGTCGAGTGCCACTTCAAGAGCTCAAGTTTTAATCCAAACGCGTGGGGAGTTTCTCGAGAATTACGAGTCTTTGATCCAGGGAACGCATAGAGTGAGGCAAGAGAAAAATGTTCTTAGCAAAGTTGCATTTAGAGTTTTTAAAAGGAGAATTCGGTTTTTTTATATATACATATACAGGGTGTTTGTGCCATGATGTTCTTCAAAATGAAATACGCTTGATGAAAATCAAGCATTTTTAGATTATTCACTTTTAGCTACAACATTTTACGGTCACATGAGCATCCAAATGACTTTCAACTGTAATATAAGTAGCAAAATGTACTTTCTTCTGCTCCAAATGATCCAATGGAGGCTGTTTTTCCTTAAAATTTTCAATTTTTGCATGTTTTGACTGTCTAATAGAGGGTCTGAAGGTTAGATGTGTTATGAAGACGGTTTTAGAAGAGTTTCAACTCGAAAACAGGTTTATTGTTATAAAATTATCGAATTATTCAACATTTAAAGTGTTCAACCACGAGTGTCTGAACCACTCTTTAGCAAAATGGTTAATTGGGTTAGTTTGGGGCAGTGTTTATTACGACTTTAGAGCCAGAAAAAATTTTTGAATTGGTTTTTTAATGGAATTTTTCACCCAGACAGAAACGATGTGAAATAATTGTTTCATATTTATCTTCTCCTTGTTACCATTTACTGATTTAGTTTTTTTTAAATTAGAAACTTTCGCCAAAAGGTGCAGCAATACAAGAGAGAGAGCATTTCAGGACTGAAGGAGGACATACATTTTTTATTCCTGTTGATGAGGGATTCGCGGTAAGTGCATATAAAAAAATACATTAAAAATCATAAACTTCGACAATCTGAACTTCTTGACTTTAGCTCTGAGAAAAAGGAATATAGGTTCTTAAAACTTTCGTGGCTTGAACCGAAATCCTCAACTGCACTCGATGTACACTTTTATGAAGCAAGAGCTAAGAAATATCGCTTTAATCCAATGGCTGACGGCAAAAATACATCATACCTACTTGTATGAAGCAAATAAATCTGCAGCTCATTAAGCCAAAGTTCGAGCAATAAACTTCCAAACTCACATGCTTTGCTCGATATTCGGCTAAAAAGTTTTGGAAATGTTAGTCCAGCTTTAGAGCAACAAGTTCTTGAACATATTGGCCTCAAAAACATGTAAACTAGTTTCTAACGCGTTTCCTGCTCTTATCCGGCGAACTTTACGGCTATTCCCAGTAATGCATCCGGTAATATTGAAGTTGGAAGTTTCTTGAAGTAATCAATCGAAAGTATAAACAGGCCAGAAATGTAATGAGCCTGATTTCAGAATAACCGAGCTGGCCTAATAGACGACTACATAATTGATGGGCATGTCATTCCACGGGAAGTTCTATTTACCACACCCACCAAGAAGGATTCGCCATTCCCAACTCTAGCGAATAGCGATAATGTTATCCGCGTGGTAATTTCCTTCACCAAGAACAACGAGACAAAACCATTATAAGTAAGTAGAACCGATTAGTGTATTTTCCCCATTTTTCTAGGCATCCGTTGTAGTAGCAAACACTTTTTGTGGCCACCTTAAACGAAACAGTTAAAAGCAAAAGCCCATTGTTAAAGCATAAAGAACCAGCTTCTCGAAGGTTATCTGTATAATTTATTACATCAATTATGCGGCCTTACTTCATACAAGGAAAAATTGAAGTCGAGGAAAAACACTCGGGCACTATAAAAGCAACTGGCGTTCCTCTTCGGACTCGTCGTTATGCGACCAGGAGAGAAAGGCTAAAAGCGACATTTTTCATATTTGATGAAGGTTGTCCACTTTTTACTCGGTTTTTCCGCCCACGCATCTGTTCCAGTATGAATCAGTGCCGTAAAGTACATTTATGCCACCAAATGGAGCACATGCTTATAAGGCAGCTTTCTTTATGACGGTCCAAGTAAAGGGAAAAGCATTTCAACTGTTCAACTTGGTCTTATATTATACAAGGTGGTTTTGGACATTTAACAAAAACGGAATTTAAAGAGTTTTGAAATTATTGCAGGCAGTTGTCTCGACTTTATTTTATTAAACTTTACTTTTCAAGGGAAGTAAACATACAGAACTGCGGCGCAAAAATATGTCATTTCTTTTTCAAATGATATGTTTTATTCACGTTGCGCTTGTCTACATTGCATATTGTCTGTTTGTTTTTAATGGTTATTTTTTTATGTCTTATCTATGTCATATTTCGTCCCATTTGAGGGTGAAAATTTCGACTTAAAATGGTATAACCTTTATATTTAAAACCAAAATATGTGTATAAAGATCATTCCTCATAATTTTTTGCTCAATTTCTCTTTAAACATTTTATGCGATTTCTGTGAAACCGTTTATTACTTCCCTGAAGAAATGCACAACTTTTGTAAGCAGATTCGTCCACAGCACTTAACGACTGGATAGAAAGAACAAATGCGGTTTTCCTCCTCGATGGATTTGTAATTTTTTCCTCGAAGAGCTAGTTCTTGAAAAGAACAAATATGCACTTTTATCAATGAAAAATCTTCGATAGACTTACTTTTTCGAGTCCAAAACAAGAACGCAACATAATCTTTTAGCGGCATAATGCCGTTCCGTTCAACATTCCATAAATCATTTAGAGAACAAGTGTTGGGGCAGTTTCTGGAGCTTGTGAGATGCGCCATGTCTTGTATTTCTCCGCAGTCACACAAAGCGTGCTGATGGTCTATTTGGTTCCATCTAATCTTGTTGGTTTTCACAACTGCAACTCCAGTTCTGATTCTGTTTAATGTTTGCCACGTTCGCCAGTCCAGATCTACCTCTCCAGGATTTTTGTGGCGTAATGGGTAGTTTTCAGAGGGTAATATTCTTACCAACCATCTTAAGGAAGTTCCTGCGTGATTTGAGCCTTCCTGTGTCACACATGTTCCCAATAGTGTGTGTCTCTCATCAAAGGTCTGCTTGAATTTTTCTGTGTATTTGGGCGGCGCATCGGTGGGCTGGCAAAGCCTGCTGCCCTGAGAAGTGCTGGTAAAGGTGTTGCTTTCATGCACCCGATGGTTATTCGGCATGTCTGATTGAGGGCGATGTGGACCTTTTTGTCATGGCTAGATCTACATACTGGACAGGCATATTCTGCAGTGGAAAAAGATAAAGCCTCTGCCGTTCTCTGTAGCATTGTAGGTCGAGCACCCCACTTGCTGGAGGCGAGTTTTTTGAGGACGTTGTTCCTTGTTGATACTTTTTGCCTCGTCTTAATGCAGTGCTGTTTATAGGTAAGCGTCCGGTCTAAGGTAAGACCTAGTACCCTGCCACTTGACTCTTAGACCTCGGTCCGCCCTGCTTCGTTCCTTAGATGAAAGGCACTCACTTGGGTTTTTGTTGGGTTGGGTGTTGACAGCATTATTAAACTCCTTGACGGTAAAAGGTGCTTTTCAAGCTATTGGTTTCTATTGCCTGGTCTCTTTGCAGATTTTACTCTGGATCCTTTTCTCAGTTTGCTGTTTTTAGTAGTTGTTGAGCCACATGGTTGGGGGCTACATTGGCAGAATTTTGTGTAACAACTGGCTCTCCATTAAGCTTCTTAATAAAATTCCAAGCTACTTTGCTGCTATGTGTCATGTCTAGCTCCTCTAATTTCGAGATCCATTTTCTTGCCTTCAATCGCTGAGCTGCTGGACCAGTGTGTTAACACAGTTTATCGTATCCTCGCTGAATGGGTCAGGTTCAAACAGTTTAGTATATGATCATTAGCACAGGTCAGGGTTGCATCCTCATCTCCAGATTTTACTTTGGAATGAGTGTGGGAGTTTAGAATCATGGATAAGGGAGAAATCCTTCCCTTCACACCATTCTTCCACTGCTTCCCCCGTTGTTGTCGGTCTCAGAGTAACCCCATGAGGTGTTATGGCTGTTGAAAGCGCCAATGACAAGTCGATGTGTCCGAGAATCAAAGTTTTTTGGCGGTGCAAAAGCAAACGCTTCTGTAGGAGGTTTGTAGAAGGATGTGACTGTGACTCTGCCTATTTCTATAGTGATGATTTCAATTTCTTTGTTCTGGGTGCAATATGCTGATGATCTAGCCTTATCGGGCTTGGCCGAAAATAGCACTTCCGTGTTTGTTGTGCGGAGTTTCTGCTAACCATGTGCATTCCTGTGAAATGGGTCATGTCCCTATGGGGTTTCTTCTACACACAGAATGTCTCATCCGGTCTTAATACAGAAATCTGATAGTAGCGCCTCTTTGTTTTTTGTTAACCCTCTATGTTTATAGATGCTATTGTCAGAGTTGGGTTGGTTTTGGTTCTCATTTTGATTTCTTGTTGTTGCTTTGGTGGTGGAAGGATTGGCCATCAATAGACGTTTCCCGGGGACGCCGGCAACAGTCGTGAGATTTCTAGTCTGTTGCTCGCTTGGAGACTCCTTCCGTGTCCCTCATCATCTTCGATCTTCGATAGAAACCAACATCGTTGAGCATCGCTTACGACATGGCCGGCAGAATCCCCAGATCTAACGCCTTCAGGTTTCCGTTAATTTGCAAGCATTTTCGTTAGTTTGTCTAAACCAAACTGGTTCTCGATGACTGAAAGAAGCGATTTCGATGGCAATTAATCACGAATGGAAATTCGAGGACACTGAAACCTGCCATCCGTTGCTCTAGTCGGAATAATTGAGCCAAATGCGTACACAACGGCCAAATCTCGTTCCAAAGGTAATTCGCTGGTTTTATGTATCTGGATGAAACAAATATTGCTTTTGGTGGAATTTATTCGTTTTTAATTTCGGTGCTATTGAATTGACGTCGCTTTTCAATGATTCAAATGTCTGCCGAACATGTTCGGGATTATTTTTCCAATTCGTGTGTATAAGAGATTGAATGTGCGAATTGAAAATGGGTTCAATAAAAATCAGCATATGCACAAGCGGAATTGCGTTGCGTTCATTGTAATTTTTTTCCGTTTAGTGTAGAAGTAAATGACTGGAATAACATGTTTGAAGTGCTAAAATTAATGTTTTATGCAAAATGCTTCTTTTTCGATTCTTTACAGAATTGCACAAACACCTTTATAGAGTGCATGAGGTGACAAAATTCTAATACAAACCCCAAACAGGAAAGTCAGATATTTGGTAAATATTTTTCCAAATGGGTCAATAAACTTCATTTGAGCAAATTCTAGGAACCTTGATATGATAATTTCTCGAAGTGGAGTAGAGTAGAGACAATTTTTAAATTTTCAGAGCCACTTTCCCAATCACCCCAATTTATTTTAGTCCTTCTGAAATGAAAATGATGGATTTTTCGGTAAAATTGCCCGCACAAAGGGACCTCCCTAATCTGATCTGGACAACTAAAAATGCTGAAAAATAAATTAAATAACGAGATTTATAATCTGTCGGCTTCTTGCCGTTTCAGCAATATTTCTCGTCTCTCTATCACTGGACCGTCAATTTAAACAAATGAACGCGAGAGACATGACGACCAACAGAAAAAAGTTCTGAAACCTTTCAACTGGAAAACGACACTCCATAAGACCTCCATTTCGTTGACGCATGTTCAAAGACATCATATTTATCGTGGATATTTTCCGAGCGAATATGCCCGTAGTGTTTTTATTGTCGCCGAATGGATGGACACTTTTAACAGGGGATTTTCAATTACTTTGTTGCAAACACACCCGCGTTAAGCAACTCGTTTCTTTTTCTAGATTATGTCAAGTCGCATACGCTCTTCGGCGATGGGAAACATCCACAAGGAGTCGTTTTGGCCGAGATTGTTAAAGCCAATATTCCGGTAAAGAATGGCGTCATTCATCTTATTCACAAGCCCTTGATGATTGTGGACAGCACGATAAAGGAACTTTTACAGGTACGTGCTTGATTTAATCACGACTTGATCGAGTGGTTTTGGATAACATTTTAGTATACAATTTTGTCTTGTTCGTTCAGTGCATCTGGAACATAGAGGCTGTGCAGCTTGAACCTTTTCAACGGTGAATACGTTTTCATGCTCACGCTCATAACAACATCGGGATTTTTTGAAAAATCCCGATAGTTTCAGAGGTTTTAAAAATGCAACTTTATCCGGCCATTCTCTCTGAATTTTTCCATAAACTTCTGCTCAATCGCATCTTGTTTCTGATGAGCCTTAAATAAAAATAAAAGTAGCGTGTTCCAAGCCCCTTTGTTGCTCGCAACAAAGACGGAAATAACGATTGTTCGAAGTAGTTAGGAACTGATTATCCTCGTGGAAGAAGGAATTATAGAATGAAGCTCTTTGTTTTTGCAGCATCCGTTAGAAGCAAGTCAAGCGAGATAAATTTTTAGAAATAAAGGACATTTTAAAAAATAAGGGAATTTGAATTAGCAAAATTAGTTTCTCATCTGGAAAATATTTCCGGCCAAAGTGAAACTTGAGAGTGTTTTGGCATTCCGCACTAGCCTCTATTTTCCCAGCAGCATTGTTTTAGGTTCCTAAGTAATTCCGCAAAAGTACTTTTAACAATGACACAGTTTTTAGCGCACAAAATTGCAAAAGTTTGAGCCACGTAACAGCAACTTTATTGCAGCCGTTTTTACAAAACTTTTGTTTTCTTTATATCCACTTTCCAACACGAACGTATTACTTGTTGCAGTTTTTAACAAACACACACACACAAACATATCCAGAGTTAGATGCACTTCTAAACTTACCAAATAGGATTGGCTTACTCTTTGCGATTTTCACAATTATTTTACAACATCGATAGACTTGAGAAATTCGGGTTTGTGTCGGCTGTTTTAAAGGGGTGTTTTGCACAAAAGTGCTAGAAAATTAACTAACCGCCAAAAACTGATTACCGATGGTGCGAAGAACGTTCTCCAAAGTGGTTACCATAGAAATCCCAGTCTATACTTGTATGTCTGTTTGCCCCTGCATATGGCGCAGCATGGTCGAGACTATTTGCACCTCGGGTCCCTTTTTTAAATCCCCCAGCAGTCAAAAAACCAATGATGTTTGTCCATCAACTATCGAATGTAAAAAATCTGGCGCTTTATTGAAACAAAACAATGAAAGATTATCGTTATCCAGATAGATGTGCGCTATCCACCAATTCCGATCGACTATTCCCAGACAGCTCACGCTCGTGCTATAAATTTCCACCTCAATCATAAGCCAGGAAAAAGGGATAATAAAGCTGGATATATCCATTATTTGAATTCATTTTATGTAAGCCATAGAGAAGCGCTATCGGGCCGAGACATACGAACGCGTAACCCTGAAGCTATTTACCTATAAATTATTTATAAATTCGGCAATTTTTCATTGGTTCCGTTTTTGTGCCCGAAAACATCCCCCCTTAACAAGCCGACATAAATCTCGCCAGGTAGGCTTATAGAGAGTTGTTGCTTTCTCTTCTAGCACTCGCAAAGGTTAGACCAGTTGCATCTGAATAACTATTCAAAAAAAAATGGGGTTACAAATTTTTATACCAGAAAATCGCTTCTAATTGGTCTAACCTTCTCTCACTAATTTGTACATACAGGAAAACATGGACTACATATGCAACGTAGGGAACGTTCAGGAGAATGGAAAATATTTGGGACGAAACTCCGAAGATGATTTCAAGGTTTTCACGCCCAAATGCGTATTACCCTTACGATCCCCGTATAAGATTCGATGATGTATGTCCACATTTTTTATTTTCCTAGAGTATTTATTTGACGCTTGGATTAATATCGATCGCAGCAGAAATGATGGGAAATTTGGGGCAATTCTGATCGGGAATGCGACAGCCTGTGAACTTTGAATCCAGTCGATTATATCGACTGTTGAAACACAAAACACACTTATGGTGCAAATAAACTTCTCCGAACTTCATCCCCCTGACAACGCACCGCTAACACTGTTTTAATGGCTGAAGTGGCTGGTGCAAACATTTCCACCATCGGTTCCCTCTTTGGAATCCAAGTGTTGCCTAAACACTATTCTCGAAATTACCGGCACTAAAAGCTCATGCATAAGTATGAATATAAATTCAGTTCCAATTGAAAGGATATAAGCCAAATATTTCCACACACTTTCCATAATGTTTGCGCTGAATATAAACGACTTGATTCAAACCTCCATGGCAGGTTTCTTTCCGATCGAGTAGTTGTTATTTTTTGATGGTATACCAGCGTGCTGTCGCTGTTCAGCCAGTTTGATTAGTATAATTGTAAACTGACCTAACATTTTAATTAGATGGTGGCGCTGCAATGGTGTGCCATTAAAGTAACGATTTCTGTTCTAATTTGCTTATAAAGGGGGGCTAATTTTGTGAGTCGTCTGCTTTAAGCTAAATGAATGGTTAGGTTGTAAAGTGAAGCGAATTAATCGATATGGCTAGATTAATGTTCCAGTTCTAATGGAGAATCCATTTGTACTAAAAATAACCAATGGCTTCCACACGAAACACTTTTAATGTTATTTATTTATTTAACAGAGGCGCAGCTTTTTGCTAGTTTTACTAACGCTTTAGGTACCTTAGTGTCTTTAGTAAACTAATAACAATGAAAAGATACATTTAGACACCAATCGCCCACATAAATGCCCTTTTTAGTCATACAGCAGATATCAAAAACGCTTTTTCTAGCCTGCTTACATTTTATTTTGTCGCTTTTACTATGTTGAACATAATTCACCAGAGCATTCATCCAACACAATCTGCAATAGATGCTCTAATTCCAACGTTTGAGCAATTTCGGTTCAATTCCGCGCTCCATCATAATCTTCAATTAGAGAAGCATACAATTTTTAATTATGAATAATCAAGAACGCAAATAGATTCCTGAATAGAATTGCTGGAATCAGATTGTTGAATTACACAGCATTTTCGCATTAAAGACAAGAAATTTCACGAGTTCCATTTGATGCAAACCTGCAGATTGTGTTGAATTGTACATTTAATTGTAGGTAGGTACCGAAAATATACAGGGCTAGTGCAAATTTTAATTAATTTCTGGGCCTGTTATTGACGAAAGTAACATGGTCAACAGTTGGGATTGAATGCAGGCTATAATTATTAAAAGTCTATATGAAAATCATAAAGCTTTTGCAACTTCATTATTTATAATGAATGTTTGCAGTTGAAAATTGTACATTATGGACCTGGAAACTTTTTCAGTATATAAAATATTACATTTGGAATTAGCACAAAGCTTGTTGGCAAACAATGATTTGAATGGAATTATTAATAATGCTGTATGCACCTTTCCTGTTCTATTCCTGAATTTATTTTATATTTTTCTGTTTTATATCTTTCATTGGGCAAATGCCCAATTGAAATTCACCCAACTGTTCACTATGTGCGTTGACTTTATGTATAAACTAGTGGACTAAGCACCCATTAACAAAATCCATCTAAATAATAATTCATTGCCTTTCCGCTCTTCAACATGGAAACTGCAGCAATACAAGGTAAAATTAATGCGTTCCTACCTAATAAATGAACTTAAATGTATTTCGCGAGCTTAAATTGAAACCGTTTAACTTCCTACTGTGCATGGGACTAATTGGGTCTTCGTAATTGCATATTTCGTTTCCCCGTTTGGCTATATTGCATGTAATGACACATTTTAGTGAAATAGTAGAAAAGTAGCCCTATACAGCCATGTTTGAAGATCGACGAGCTGAGCTGAAAGAGCAAACTTTGTAGGAAAACATTACGAACGACTAGAACACGTTGAAAAGTTGGAGCTAATGGCCCCACAAACCTGCTCAATGTGTGCAGGCAAAAGCCTCTAAAAACGTACTGGAAAATACAATCTCTGTTCTGATAATGAAAAACCCCAGTGCAGGTCCCGATTCCTGATAGTACTCACCCTGCTTTGGTAATATGTTTTTTTATTAAATTCAGTAAAATGTATTACTCGCAGGCTTTTTCCCAAATCAATGCGCCAAATGGTCTATAAGTAATGGAAAGTTTGCGCTATTCAATGCGACAATAGTTAAACACAGTTTAATTGCTTGGAATTTAATTAAATCTATTTTTAGTTTGAACTTTAACGCCAATGGCCTAATAAAATTGAAATATCAGTGTTCCACAACGAAAAAAATACCTGGATGTAAAAGAAATTCGTCGATTTTAGGCCATAGACTTAGTTAAATATTAGAAAACCCTAATTGAGTCATTGATCTCGGCAACGACCAAGCGAAAAGCTGAAGCGCCACGGTAAATTTCCTCTAAACGTTTTGAAAGTTGCCAAAAGTTTTAAAGCTTCTAACATATGGGACAATTTGTGTGCTCTATTTTTGAAAGTGTAAAAGTTTCAACTATTCTGAAAGTTGGTAATTGGCTTAGAGCGTATTTATCAGCTGGTTCTTTGTTAATTTCAAATATTTTGTTTTGTGCATAATAATTGAACATTTTTAAGGGCGCGTTTTCATTGCAAATGTATGCCAGAAAAAATTTAGTTTTTACAGTTACAATTTAGAGTTTACAGAGAAAATTGTAATCGTCCCTCGTAATATAACGGAGCATTGCGAACTGGGGCTAGTGCGAGTGGAAGTGAGACGTACATATCAATATCCTTGGAAACCAGCGTGGCTTTGACTCTCACGTCCGATTTACGAGCGCCGGTTCTAAAGTAATATTTTTAGGGTAATACCGAGAGAGTAATAATAATAACGAGATTTGCTGCCATCAAGGGTTTTTCGATTTTGATTTTTTTTATTGATTTTGAGTGAAAATTAAAAGTTCAATAGTAGTAATTTACGCTTATTGAGAAAAAAACTTGATTTTAGTCTATAATGTACACGTAGCTGAACACATTCGACTCAAGGGGCATTTCCACTAACAGGTTCATGTCTAAAATGATCAAATTTGCAATTTTGTGATATGATTTAACATGTGACTAATGAACTTATTGTGAGCAATGCTAAATACGGTTTAAAAGAATTTGTATATACTGAAAACGAATCTGAAGAACGTCCTTATACAGGGTGAAACATAAACCCTCCTGAACATGCTTTGAGGCTCAAGTAGTTAGTACCGTAGATCTATCAGATGTAGAAAAACCAGTAAGCACTCAAACCCTGCACAGCTGACTAATTCTAACACCCTTGTAAAATGTAGAAAATATTTGTACATACTGTAGATTTCGCGACTGTTACTTGAAACTGATGAACATTTCGGGCGTTTAGGGCGTCGTGGAACAAAATTATTTTTACGAATGGCTCGCATCTTCAGAGGGGGTTTCTGCGGCAAACAAACGATGCTTGCAACATGTTAAAAAGAAATGTATTTCCCCGACTACCTAAAAGCGCTTAAAACTCATCAGTTTCATACTGTAGATTTTCGCAGCTATTCCGACCTGTTGACAAATTCTAAATCCACTTTCCCTTCTGTGTTTAATCAGGAGAAAGACGGCGGAATCTTGAACAACTTCCTCAATGAACTGAACGACTTGGGACCTGAAGGCCACAGCTTCCTGAGAACAATTGAAAAGTCACAGGATGTGACGCTGTTTGCACCCTGCAACAGTGCTTTGGATAACCAAATTGTGCGTAGCATCAAAAGAGATAAGCAGAAGTACTTGGAGGTGTTACAAATGCATGTGGTTGTGGATAATCGACTATATGTGGATACCGTTATTAAGGAGAACCAACACAAGGTATTGATTGAACGAGTTTTTTCCCTGTTGCCTGCATTTTGCATAGTCAAATTAAGTGGAATTTATATTCATGGAAAACAACTGCAGTTTTTCCTGGTTTTTCACACTGTCAATCTGCTGATGAAAAACACGTTTCGATAGCTGATTTTTTGTTAATTCGTTGAGCGCAATTTTATTTTCCGCAACGTTTGAAAAAAAAATCGGAAACACAATGACCTGCTGATTTTTTTGTTTGAAAAATCCTGACCGGTTTTGCAGCGCAGGTTTCAAGACATTTTTTCATTAGTGTTTTTTTACACTAATAAAATAATACACACAGTATTACCCTTAATTGCGAACCTTCAGGGCACAAAATTTTCAAAGCCAGCTGATTCTAATAGATGAAGAGAAATGTCTCCTCCTCGTTTAATCAAGTTTTCCTTGACATAAAGCTCGCGTGAATGCCAATGCCTAGATTTTAATTATGCACCATTATATGCCCTAATCCATTATCGGTAATAGATAAATCGATCCGCATTTGTGTTCGTTTAACGTCGAAATTACTTAGTAATGAAAACATCGCAGGCTGTTAACTTTGACAACCTCAAACTCCTGTTAATTCAGATGTTTCGTCCTCTTCTGCTTGCTAGATTGCTGCTGTTCGAATATATTTGAAAAATCAATAGGAAACAATAAAGTCACTTCAATTTTCCTATGGGTTTTCGAGTGGCGCGCTCAAGCCAATTGAAGGCTCCGACTGAAGCCAAAGTAGCGTCATAATTAATCTAGCTATTGCAGTCTAATCCCAATACAAAGACAGAATATTTTAAGGTTTCGCTGTTCATTTCCTCGTTCTTCTTTTAGCAATTTAATCATTTATAAAAAAACGCAAAAACTATGTGGCTTTATTTCGATGATGGCCGCCGTTGCTCATTAATGTACGTTTTGCGGTCAATTTTTGCAATAATTTTTCAAAATATTATTGCACATCCGATAAAAATGTATATCTAAAATTTTGGTCACCCCTCGTAATATAACTGGGTCTCGCCACCAGGGGCGACTGACAACGAAAGTGCGAGCGGAAGTAAGAGCTACATATCAATAGCCATGGTAACCAGCTTTTCTTTGTCGTTCATATCCAATTTACGAGAGCCATTTCTAAAGTAATATTTCTAGCGCTATTTTCGAAAATGAGTTTCATTGTCATCAATGGTTGGTTTTGGGGTTTTCGATTTTTTTTACAATGGGAAACTGCCCCAAGAAACATGAATTAATGGGAAACAACAAAGTCACTTGTCGGTCGTTTAGTAATAATATAATTTTAAAATGCAAGTTTGGTGATTGATTTTTAAATTAATATCAAAAAACGTACGTACGTAAAATACGTAAAACGAGTAGTAGTTTACATTGTGCTCAGAAGAATTGTTTTAAAAGTAGCCCGAAAATCTTTATAAATGGCCCATTTCCCACTAACGGTCGGGTTTCTGATGATATTGAAGGACCTTTCACGATTTTTATCGCTAGTTTTATATTTGACACTTAAACCTTTTGTAGAGCGGTAAAGAGCAGAAAAATAAATCGTCTTTGGCCCAAAGCTCATTTTCACTTCAAATACCTGACATATTGATGCGAATTCCATCAAATTTCGAACTTATCCACAATCAGTCTCTTCGTGCAGGCAAATTACGAATATTACACCGCCGTTGCACTAGAATGCCATTAGGAGTCGTCATACTTCGAATTCGGAAGCTGCTTGAACACCAAATGCATCTAATTGATTTTGTTTGAGAGTTTAGCATAGTACAATTTGTCTTGAGTTGCATTGAGTATTCGCTCTAGGGATAATTGTGCTCTGTATTGGGCTTTGGACTTTTTCCCCGAAAAAAATGGTCTTCATTTGCGGATCTTCGGTGTATCTTCTAATCTTAAACAAGTTTACGTCAGACTCTTCGTTTCCAAGAACAAAGATGGTCTCATTGCGATCTTCGTGTTCTTCTAATCATCTAAACCACGTAAACCAGCAAGATTACGGTCAGACTCGTTCGTTTCACAGAAACAAGATTGGTTTCCACGGTATCTTCGTTAATTAATCATCTAAACCACGTAAACCAGCACAGATTTACGGTCAAGACTCGTTCGTTTCCACAGAAACAAAGATTTGTCTTCATTTGCGGATCTTCGGTGTATCTTCTTAATCATCTAAACCACGTAAACCAGCACAGATTTACGGTCAAGACTCGTTCGTTTCCACAGAAACAAAGATTGGTCTTCATTTGCGGATCTTCGATGTATCTTCTTAATCATCTAAACCACGTAAACCAGCACAGATTTACGGTCAAGACTCGTTCGTTTCCACAGAAACAAAGATTGGTCTTCATTTGCGGATCTTCGGTGTATCTTCTTAATCATGTAAACCACGTAAACCAGCACAGATTTACGGTCAAGACTCGTTCGTTTCCACAGAAACAAAGATTGGTCTTCATTTGCGGATCTTTGGTCTATCTTCTTAATCATCTAAACCACGTAAACCAGCACAGATTTACGGTCAAGACTCGTTCGTTTCCACAGAAACAAAGATTGTTCTTCATTTGCGGATCATCGGTGTATCTTCTTAATCATTAAACCACGTAAACCAGCACAGATTTACGGTCAAGACTCGTTCGTTTCCACAGAAACAAAGATTGGTCTTCATTTGCGGATCTTCGGTGTATCTTCTTAATCATCTAAACCACGTAAACCAGCACAGATTTACGCTCAAGACTCGTTCGTTTCCACAGAAACAAAGATTGGTCTTCATTTGCGGATCTTCGGTGTATCTTCTTAATCATGTAAACCACGTAAACCAGCACAGATTTACGGTCAAGACTCGTTCGTTTCCACAGAAACAAAGATTGGTCTTCATTTGCGGATCTTCGGTGTATCTTCTTAATCATCTAAACCACGTAAACCAGCACAGATTTACGGTCAAGACTCGTTCGTTTCCACAGAAACAAAGATTGGTCTTCATTTGCGGATCTTCGGTGTATCTTCTTAATCATCTAAACCACGTAAACCAGCACAGATTTACGGTCAAGACTCGTTCGTTTCCACAGAAACAAAGATTGGTCTTCATTTGCGGATCTTGTGTATCTTCTTAATCATCTAAACCACGTAAACCAGCACAGATTTACGGTCAAGACTCGTTCGTTTCCACAGAAACAAAGATTGGTCTTCATTTGCGGATCTTCGGTGTATCTTCTTAATCATCTAAACCACGTAAACCAGCACAGATTTACGGTCAAGACTCGTTCGTTTCCACAGAAACAAAGATTGGTCTTCATTTGCGGATCTTCGGTGTATCTTCTTAATCATCTAAACCACGTAAACCAGCACAGATTTACGGTCAAGACTCGTTCGTTTCCACAGAAACAAAGATTGGTCTTCATTTGCGGATCTTCGGTGTATCTTCTTAATCATCTAAACCACGTAAACCAGCACAGATTTACGGTCAAGACTCGTTCGTTTCCACAGAAACAAAGATTGGTCTTCATTTGCGGATCTTCGGTGTATCTTCTTAATATCTAAACCACGTAAACCAGCACAGATTTACGGTCAAGACTCGTTCGTTTCCACAGAAACAAAGATTGGTCTTCATTTGCGGATCTTCGGTGTATCTTCTTAATCATCTAAACCACGTAAACCAGCACAGATTTACGGTCAAGACTTCGTTCGTTTCCACAGAAACAAAGATTGGTCTTCATTTGCGGATCTTCGGTGTATCTTCTTAATCATCTAAACCACGTAAACCAGCACAGATTTACGGTCAAGACTCGTCGTTTCCACAGAAACAAAGATTGGTCTTCATTTGCGGATCTTCGGTGTATCTTCTTAATCATCTAAACCACGTAAACCAGCACAGATTTACGGTCAAGACTCGTTCGTTTCCACAGAAACAAAGATTGGTCTTCATTTGCGGATCTTCGGTGTATCTTCTTAATCATCTAAACCACGTAAACCAGCACAGATTTACGGTCAAGACTCGTTCGTTTCCACAGAAACAAAGATTGGTCTTCATTTGCGGATCTTCGGTGTATCTTCTTAATCATCTAAACCACGTAAACCAGCACAGATTTACGGTCAAGACTTGTTCGTTTCCACAGAAACAAAGATTGGTCTTCATTTGCGGATCTTCGGTGTATCTTCTTAATCATCTAAACCACGTAAACCAGCACCGATTTACGGTCAAGACTCGTAAACGCTGGTACACGAAGGGATTAATTATTAATTAAATGTAATAAAGCATCATTCGAAATTGAGATGGAATTCTTTCAACTTGAAGCCGGGGAGATAGGAATTCGGACTTAAATAAACGCTCTGAGCTTATCCCTTTTAATATTTGTGCAGTATTTCGGTACAATATTCTTGAAGCGTGCCTTATTTGCTGAGAGCATTAGGTTTATTTCTCTGGATATTGTAGCCGCATTAATAGAAATAGAATAGAGCAAATGCAGTAAATATTGATCTATGTTACTGCTCGCTAAACAAACTGTGTAGGGATTTCTCTATTTGCTGAACTTCCAAGAGTATTGGATTTTGAAGTAATTTGCTTAAAATTTCAGGTTGTAACTAAAACATCTAACATTATCTAACTGAGGAACATTTGCAGGTTTACCAAGTTCCCACTCTAATCAAAGGCAAAAATCTCTACTTCAACGTGGTAACAATCGGGAATAATCGAACAATGACTGTAGAAGGCGGAGGGGTGAATGCAACGGTAATTCAACCAGATTTGGCTGCTAAGAACGGAATCATTCATATCATCGATCGGGTTTTGGGAGTTCCATATTCGACCATTTTGGAGAAGGTCAGCACCGATCCGATGCTCAGGTGGGTAGGAGAAAGCTGCTATTTTATTTAAATCAATTGCAAAGAGCCTATTACCTCCACGAGCCAATCCACTTTGTTCCTGTTTGTTTTCCAGCTTTTTCGATTCGGTTCAAGTTGGTTGCAATTAATCCCCAAATGGATAGTTTTAAATAGGCTTTGGGAAAAGCGCCTTTTAGAAAAAACAATCATCGATAATAAATAGCGTTGTTTTTGTTATTTTTTAGTACAAACCATCGGGGAAAATGCTCAAAGTACATCAGCAACTTTCCCTTTAAAATGTCTCATTTAATTCCATAAATTTCTTGGTTCGCGTATATAAGATGTTTAATAATACCGCGCTTTATTAAATTTTTTACAACATTTCAGGGAAAATTGGGGACCAAATATTTATTACACCGGAACGCAAATACAGAAGGTTTAGAGAAAATTTGCATTTACATGTATGAGTCCGAGGAGTTCAAAAGCCAATAAGAAAGAGGATGCTGGAAGTTATGTTCATTTGCGGATGGGAATTTAAATACTTTGATCAAAATATGCTCGTAAAACTTTTTATTTAAATGCATCCTGCGGCTTTTCAGTCATTTTTCTCCCGCAGACTTTTATGAAAATGTTTTCAAGTTTTGCCTCCAGATTTTAGTTAGTATTTTTTACGGTGAAAGGTTTCGAAACTTTTCATTAAAAAGGTTCTATTGATTATGAAGATATTTTGATATTTTCCCGCGGTGTAACTTAACTTCTCCGGTCGCGTAAAATTCGGCATTCGGCATGTTTGCTTCTATCTTTTTAAAGGTTAGGAAAATTCTAATTGTGGAAAGATAGTCCTAATGACTAGTTCCATATTTTTAATGGTTTTGCGATATACGTTCTTATACTTTAAAGGTGTCTTCAAACGTAGATTCTAATGTTTTCTCCAAGTATAATTTTACAGGTTAATAATGTCTGCAAAATCTTAATGGTAAAAGACAGTGGTTGAGTCCGTCTATCGAAAAGGTCATTATAAAGGTTGATTGAACGACATTTTTAACCTTTTTCGCGGTTTTCGCCCCTGTATTTTGAAGTCCTGTTAATGAGCCCCAGCAGAGTATTACCTTTGAAGAGTGTTAGTGTTACCCCTGAGAAGAGTAACCTCTTCTCAAAGGTGAGGAATTCCTTAAATATATCTATTGAAAGCGCATTCCGGGCGTCAACGAATATTCGGTGGTCACAAGAAAACGCAGTTAAAATATAACATTTTTCCGCAATTAAAAAAATATATATTTTTGTATAGATATACTGCCATGACATATACAATTACAACTTACCAGACAAAAATCAAATCGACAGATCGGCATACCTATTACAATACGCAGACGACACGGCACTTATTGTACATGACAAAACTACTGAGAGAGCAGCTCAAAGACTCCAAACACTAACAAACAACACAATGACATGGTTTTATAAATGGAGACTAACACCAAACGCGTCAAAAAACCAACTTCTGCTCACAAACCACAGACTCAACGCTGACTCCCCTACAATAACTGCAGACGGCCAAACGACACAACCAAAAAACGACGTAAAATACCTTGGAATCACAATTGACCACAAACTAAAATTCACTAAACACATACGAAACATCAGGGCAGAAACAATAAAGAGAACAAAACACTTCCGATCACTAACCTACAAAGACAGAGGAATTAGCACAAACACCGCCACCAAAATATATAAAGCTATTTGTAGACCCTTGCTAGACTATGGACATATACTCATGACCAACGGAACAGAAAGGACAAAACGTTATATACAAACAACAGAACAAATTGCACTAAGACTAATAACACGAATAAGACACCCCCAAAACCCACTACACAACCCCTCCACCCCAACTACTATACGAAACGCACAAACATGACAAGATTTCGGAAGACCATACATCTACAGACAAAATGGACAAACAACCTCTACAACTGGACCAGAACTGAATCCCCTTGTCTTACAAGACCAACCAGACAATCCCGCTTCCGTTTCCCTACATCAACGCTACTCGAACACTTACAAACGCAACTGACTACTGGACAATAAAATAATGTTTCCTTGTCATTGAACTTGGAAGTTTATTTAATAAGATTGTTAACCTAGAATAAGAGAATTTTCATATTTGTTTTTTATTTAGATTAAGACTACATGTATTAAACAAGGGCAGAAAGACCGATAGGTCGATAGCCTTTTTTTAGAAATAAAGATGTTTACTACTACTATATTTTTGTTGCTCAGGTGGTAAAAGTGCAAAATTAAGGTATTTTTCAAACATGATGCCATCTTTTTGCTCGTATCTCAAAAACCATTTGAGCTAGAGAGTTTTTTTGTACACCACTGGAAAGAGAATTAATAAGGTCATTGACGACAGAAACACCAAAATTTTCAGTTTCTACACAAAAATTCAAAGGCGGTCTTGAAAACATTGGGTAATTGGTTCAAACAGCACGCCGCCTTTTTGCTCAAATCTGAAGAACTAACGGAGCGATCGAGCTCATCTGTACACCACTTGAGAGACAATTAATAAATCTAGTGAAACATCAATAAGCAAAAATCAGAGGTTTTTACGTAAAAAATGAAATGTGCAAGTGAAAATTTTAACTGCGGTTGGTTTTGATCTAAAATCGATTCAAACATGACGCTACATTTTAGCTCCTATTTCCAGAACCATTTAAAGGCGCCAGCTTATTTAAAAAAAATCTCATCGTAATCATCAGTTCACTTCAATTCTTTAAGCAGAATAAAAAATGAGTCTGAAACGAAACAAGCCACAACAAATTTGTCATTCAATTTTCGCTGTTGACCCAAAACGTTGCAGTGCTGTTTTAGAGCTCATACAATTTATTTCGCATTTTTCCCCAGCGATGTCAATTCAAGCTGTTGCTTCAACTCTTTTGAAAACGACGGATTTTCGCAGGTAAATTAATCCCGCAATCCAAGCGCTAAAAATAGAGCCCGAACGAATTAGAAAGGCACCAAGGCAGGATGAAAGCATAGCAACAAAAACTGATTAAAAGTGGGAACAAAGGCCAGCCTCGATCCTCCAGGGCGATGCGATGGCAACGTTGAAAAATAATTAAGTAAACAGGATTAGTGGAGGAACGGCCGCATTTTCAATCACTTCAATTACTTGCCCAAGAAAGGCAGTTTCATCGAAACTACTGGGCTTTTGCCCTTGGATCGCCCCTTAGCCAGATATTTCAGACCGCCGTTTCCCAACAATCAGTCAATTATAAGCTCGGGCGATGGTATTTGATTTAAAACAAACTTCAAGAAGTTTGCGGAACACCAAAATGATTGATTGTTGCTGTTACAGAAAAAGCTACGATCTGGGCCAGGCGCAGCAGTTTAACGCCCAACTGAATGCAAACCAATAAAAAGTTCACTTACTTTATTCCCAGTAATAAAGCCTGGCAAACCGCCCGAGTAATGATGCCCTCGGCAATTAAGAAACTTTTTATGGAGGATTTTTTCGTATCACGTAAGCATTCAGAGCGGTCAAAAAAGTTCCAAAAATTTTCCAATGTTTCTCTGGTTGCAGGCATTTACCACCCTGCAACGCCACCTGGTTATATCAGACGATGTCTTCACCATGGAGCGGATCAAGCAACTGACCAAAGCTAAGGAACTAAACCAAACTAATCGGGCGAATATTCACGAGCCACTTCCAATATCTCTTCCCACTTTAAGGGGCTCGTTGGAGATATTTGTTGAGGAGAGAAAAGACAATAGTGAGTAATTAATTTTTTAAATTGAAAAGAAATTATGGTTAATTGGAAGTCGTTGGAATTGCAAACGAAATTGCATTACCCAGCTAGCAGGGCCACGGTTGATTTACTAAAAACTCATTAAAAACTGTGAGGTTTCACATTTTGAAACCATCGCCGGTGCAAAGAAACTTTTCATAACTTAGGCGTCCGAATGGTTGCTGGCGACGCGGCTGTTGGACAATGGTCTTCGCATTTTCTACAATAGGGGAGAAAAGGGTCTTTAGACCATTTGCGCCACTGGTCCCACTTCCATCTTAATCTTCTGGGTCGGAATTGCTAAAAATCCATTATTTAACAAACGCGTTAACCAGTCGCAGTTTTGTTAGCTGGATTAATCAGGCGCAATTTTCGTGTATTTTGAGTGACTAAAACTAACAATGTTCACTTTGAAAATACACAATTTGCAATTTTATATAAACTGAAATCAATTGTATCGATAACTTTCATTTGCTTTGATGCGTTTTTTCATTATTTTTCTTTAAACATATGTTTACTTCCATTCCACTCCTCAATCAACTTAAGAAACTGGTAAAAACTCAAGTAAGTTGTATGTTTGTGTGCAGGGAGAGAATACTATGTGCCTGCCTTTACGCTTTTTAAATCTCAATTTCAGTACTGATTTGAGTCGTTTTTCGTAGATATTTGCCAAGCTTCAATTATGCTTAGGCTTTTTGCGCAAACAAAATATTTGGTAAACAGTTTAACCGGAAAACGGTTGGGCGAGAAATAATGTTGTTATGTGGTAGGTTCACTTTTCAAGTGTGCGACTTTAATCAAATTTGTTGTTTAATGCTTCACTTTTCTTCGGATTTAGTAAATCTTCAAGTCTGTAAGTTAAAATCTAATTTCCAATGACTTAACAACTAAGAAACTGAAATTGAGAAACACATCAGTCATCACTACTTCACGTTTCAAGCACCAAAACTATCACCCACATTATTCACACCGAAATTACTGTTTTATTTATTCAGTTAATTATTTTCAGCTTGACTTGGCTTTCCTTTAATTCAAACAGCAATACGCTTTTAACACACCACTTTGTATTTTTAAACAGACTTATTATTTTAGGTTTACAACGCAATTTTGGCTCAGGTATGTACACGTATTTGTGCTGACAACCACTAGTTTTTGCCTTTTCCAGCTGCAATTGCATATTCTTGTAAATAAACGCTAATTAACCCAGCCCTCTGTACCTACTATAATAAAAAGTTTGCAACTGTTGCAGCACAGTGGCGTATCCTTTAGCTTAGACTGTAGGCGATTACAAGAGCTTCTGGTCTTTGTTCGTTGATTAACTGAATATTTTCCAGACGTTTTGTCAGCTCTAGTGGCTTGCATCTTCACTCTGAGGCGAAGATGCAAGTGGCTCGTGTTGGAAAAATACAGAGCCAGAAAATTTTATGTTCCATAGCAAATCCTCAATTTCGTCAATCGAACATAATTTAATGACTTTTTCTTTTATAGCTTACGTAATCCACTGGGAAGAACTGCGAATTCCGGTGTTCCGCCCGAATGTCGAATGCACCAATGGGATCATCCACGTGATCGATATGCCCTTTTTGAAGAAAGGCGACATTGTGGTTAGCAGCTCGAGCCCTAACAAAGCATCCCTCATTGGAGCCGCATTGGCCGTCCTATTCGCCCGACTTTTGGCCGAGTAATTGCACTGATGACCCAAAACTGATCTTAGGCATTTTTTTCTGTATGGCAGGGCGTTTAGTTCGTGTACGAAGTTGCATTTTTAAAAAGCGTCAATTTATCACGTTAAAATGTTCAATTTTTTCATTCCTGGATATTTATAAAAACCAAAGCTAGAATTTGAGATGGGATTGTTATCCATCTACAGCTCAGTGCAGCGTTTTAAATGAGCAGGGTAAAAGTATGGGGCGTGGTTGGTTCAGTATACTTTTAAGTTGCAAAATGTTCCAGTATTTTGTAAATAAACTATCGTGATTATCGTACATGTTCGTCAAAGGCCTCATAATATGCAGGCTCTATATGAGAATACTGTCTAGTAAACTACCTATATTAAACACGCGAAGACGCAAAATTTTTTTTTCAGTGAGACTGCACTCTAGCTAGTAGCATTGAGGACGATTGGAAATATGAAAGTGAACGACAAAGAAACTGCTGTTAAATTAAACTTCTAAAGCAAAGTTTTATGAAACAATCATTATTAAAGCATCTGAAACTTCTTAGTGCTACTAAAGTAAACTAAATTTAAAAGAAATTCGAAAATACATTATAATTAATTACTTAACAAGATACACGTATTAAGCTTTGTTAGTACCAATTAATATATATTATATGATGCATTTGACCAAACGAAATCTAATTTACTCTGTTACTTATCATCTCTGATTAAAATAATATAAAAAATAACAATGTACCACTTCTATCGAAAGTTAAGCTATTTAACAAATATTTATCCTCTTGATGGAAAATTATAAAATAAAAACAATTTATCTTGCCTTCGGGAACCTTATATAGATGGACTGAATCTAATTGGAAACTAGTTATATTGTTAAGATAGGTGTTATAGATATAATAAGAAATTTTAAGTAATAATATACAACAATTAATGGATTGAGAATTTAAGGAAGAGTAATTAGCACATCGTAGGCGTGAGTGAGAGACAACTGTCTCTCAAAATATACCTCGCACATTATATGTGATCGGTATATAATAGCTTCCTTCTCCACCTAGGTATATAATGTACTATTTATACAGGTTGTTCTCTAATGATGGGCTTCTCTAATGTGGGCCAGATTATGGTTGCAAACAAGTCTGAAATCGCTTAAAGTAAATCATTATGAAACACCCTATATATCTATTACACATTTTCCGCCTAGTTGTGCTGGTTATTTGGAAAAATTAGCACATAAGCGTATATAAATTTCATTTTAACATTTTACGCATTGCTGTTGTTCTACTGAAGATATTGTGACTCGTTGCTAATCCATGTGGAAAACGCTCTGATCATTCCACGTCTGTTTTTCAACTGTAAATGGAGAATTTCTCACTTTACCATTAATTAGTTCCTTAATCATTCCAGCTGGTTTACATTGCACCGTATACGCCATTCCACCGCTTGTCCATGTGCTTTTATACATATTGCCGCATTCATTTAAGCCGTAAAGGCTCTAAGGCCCAAACTAGTTCGATATAATTATGTACTTTAATTCTGCCCTGTACATAAGGTGTGATTGTATAAATAAATCAATGTTTATATTTAAAGTTAAGTCGAAGCCGATGTAGTTTTTGCGATTTTCTGGGGATGCTGCCGACTGTATGCCCAACAGAAGCTTACAACTGTTTTCCGGACTTTGAGCTTGCAAGTTTCCATCCAGGAGATCCACGCCAATCTTCTTCACATAATTTAGGCACTGGAAATGCTTAAGGCTGTCAAAAAATTAGCTTTGAAAATTGATTGCAGATGTATTTTGTCGGTGTATTGTGAATTGTTGATATAGTTAGCTATTATGATGCATCTCTACGTGACTACTTTTGTAATTAACATATGTATGATTTAAATAAATGAATTTTATTTCCTTTTGTGAGGGAAGTTGTTTAACAACCCACTCCAGCACGGCTAACAGCGGATATTGAATTGTTCAGGAACATACAGAATCGAAACAAATGTCCGCCAGTTTCTTCAGAATGTTCGGGTTTTCTTGACATTCTAGTGAACTGGAAGGTAGTGAAAATTTGCGATCCAAAAGGTGGAATCCAATATATTTCCTTATTGCTAAAAGTAGGTTTGTGCTTTTTCGAATTTTAATGAAAAGTTGAAATGCTGGCTGAACATTGAGACGTGAAAAACAAAAAAAAATCATCAATGTTTGGGGTAGCAGATGTGAGTCTGCAAACAAAAGACCTACATTTTAATGGTTGATTCTGAAAAAACAAAGTCAAATTTCAATGAGATTTCACCAAAGTGAGCCAAAAAAGCAACGATTAGTCGAAGAAATGTCGAAAGTGCTGTTTTGATAGCGGAAAAGAAGGAAGAGTTTCGTGAGATAAAATACATTTTGCGGAAAAATTCTACAAGAAAACAGCGCTTTTTTGCCGAACAGTTACTTAGAAATACTTTTAACTCTTTCCTCTCTTTTTTTCTTGTTATGAACATAATAAAATGTGAATCAATTTCTAATATCTGGGTAGGAAGATCAATCCGATAAAGGACGATCTGCGAGAATGTTTCCTCTATGGATCTCAGCAGGTCATTCTTAAAAAAAGACACAAGTTTACGCTTACCGCTATAGATGTCACTGCTGTGATGTTGATCTTTGTGTTAAGAAAAAAAATGTTTGAGAAAAACTGTTTTTTTGAATATATCAGTTTGAATTTCGGAAGATTGAAACTTAAGATAAAACTCTTTGAACACTTTTCGCTACTTGATTTTTACATTAAAGTTTAGCGTTTCTCTCCAGTTTTCCGGAAGGCTCAAAATACTTGCCGGATTTGGTATTATTTTGAATAAAATTAAATAAGAGTTGACAAAATTGATAAAATTCAACAATAATAAAAACCCTTCCGGTTTCAAACTCAATTTCGATTATCAAAGCAACATAACATTTGCCTGCCGCGTAAAATACGTAAATTCTGACCATGTTTATTTCCTATTTCCGCGACACGTTTGGGCAAAAATAACGCAAAACCAACTTCAGGCGCTGCTTTTGAATGTCAAAATATGCCCGTGCCATAACATTCCTGTTTCAGGTTACACGATCAAAGCCATTTCATGCCCGGGCAATTTATTTCCATCTCTTTGACGCTCGGCTTTCACAAATTGCTGGCATATGTATGTGAGCGATAGGCCCAAAAACCAACTGAATCAGCTGCAGGTAAACGAAAATAGTGTGGGCCTTTTGAACGTTGTGCAGCTTGCAGTGGAGGAGTTTTCAGTAAGAAAACCCCAGAGTTTGAAAGGGGAAAAGTTCGCAAAGTTACTGATTTCAACTTCAACAACCTGGATGATCCAGGCAAGTGGGAGTGGCGTCGCCTTCATCCAGACGGCGCGTCCTGACGCAGATCGGCGACCATCACCGACCATCGAAGTTACACTCAGTTTCCGCACGCGAACTCCGAAGTTAAGGAGCGCACTCTTCACACCGATCGGAGCCAAATCAACTGGGAAACTCACGTGGCGGCATGTTTTCCGGTTTCTAAACGGTTGTGATTTGTGATCGGATCGAGCTGCGGCTGCATGACCCGATGTTGTGAGTGGAAAAGTTGTGTTTGTTTCGCTTAGGATATGGGAGTTTCATGGAACCCATGCATATTTCTTATTTTTAGTGCTGTTCTAATTGGTGAGTGCACCTTGAGGAAATCACAGAAAATATGTGGTGGATCATATCCTGATAAATTGTGAAAAACCCTGAATTTTTTGCGTTGAAGTTCATTGTTTAAATTGCTGCCAACTAAGTGGCTAAGAACTGGAGAATTTGCCAGAAAATAGTCTAATTAAGAAACATTTGCTAGCTGAAATTTGCCAGTTATTCCATAGACGTAAAATTCAAATGAGCTGAAGCGAAATATGATATTTGTTTCAATTACTTTAATGCACAGAGTTATAATTGCGGGAGTTATATATAGCTAACGCTACATCCGGGCGGCGAAAAGTTCTTACCTAAAGCTAAAGTTGGCTAAAGAGGCACTAATCCATTAATTCATAGTCCATTTAGCTTAACATTCGCTTCAAAGTGCATTGGAAAACGCAAAAGAAGCTTTGCCGCATGGGAACAAGTAAAGAGGTTTTTTAATATTCTTAGGATTTTTATTTAGAATCGACTTTTCTAATAAAACTAGTACAAATTGGGAAGTTTTTCATGTACATTTTCACTTCATTTATATTAAATTTGAATATAGATAATTTATCTATGAACCTTAACATTGAAATGCTCTCGGTTTGCTACTGTGAAAATTACGAAAAGCATTAAATTCTGCCATAGGTTTCCGTGCTTCCTGTATGACTTTTCTATCAAAATTTTGCAAATGTACACTTCACTTGAATTATTTAAATTCAAATGTTCCCAAAATATAGAGGTCTGGTATATTTTCGCTTTAAACAACCATCGACTACATTTTAATTCATCGAAAATTCCGCAAGAAAAGTCCGCAAGACCCTTCGCGTGTTCTTAATCGAATCATTGTTCCTGATAATTTCCGTGCTTCGTAATGCAAGTTACCTGATTTGATTACCTTTAAGTTAAGTGATAGTTGCAGTATTTTCCGTTAAATATTCCGCTTAAATTAGGGTTGTATCAATAAAAAAAATTCTGTAAAATTTCTCGAAAACGGAATTTGTGCAACAAACCACAAAAAGCTTTGCTCTGACTTGCCTAGGCAGAAAATATCCTTAGCAGAATTTACACACTTCAAGTATCATGCACCTGCAATGCAAACTTTAATTTTTATATTACAAATTAGTTAACTTAATGCGGAAATTATCAATGATTCAAGGCGTGATAGTTTCATGTTTCATTTAACTGGAAACTTATCGATAAGCGATCATGTTACATTCCGAACAAGCACAATATAATGAGCGGGGTACTTCGGTTGTATGAGTTTATATTACTATTATCTATACATAAACCGGTGCAAATAATACCCCCAATAGCATAAATAGGCTTAAAATTAATTTGAAATTTAAACCAATTATGCGGCGAATTTATTGCTCATGTTTGAAAACTGTGTTATTCGATAAGGGAGTTGATTGAGTTATTTATTGGCAAATCTTTAAATCTGCTTTGGAATTGAAAAATATTTATAGAAATAAAAACTGTAAAATCAATTGAATAATTTACGGTCCGCATAAATATTCAATGTAGCCGAAAATCCTATTTCCAGATAGAAATGATTAGGGTGCGTTTTTGATGAGGGTAACGTCAGTGACCATTTTTCTGGACATTATTTATAACGCAATTAAGCTTTAAATTCAATAACCATTACAGTTGACAGGGCGGTAATTATCATATATTTTGCGGCCAACATATTTTTTAAACCGCTCTTATTGATAATTTGTCCACAAGTCCTCTAGTACAAAGAAATTGAGTTTTTTCAGCGCTCTTAGGCTATGAGTGACTTATGACACACTTCTGAGGATGCAAGCTCCTCGTGATTGCGAAACGTCAGGATGAAATTCCCCGAAAAACTCTTGCTTAAGAATTTAATGCAACATTTCTCAGTTTTGGAATTTTATTTAAAGAATTTTACGACTTTCCTATGCAAGTTGATATTCTCGCACGCAATTAATGTGAAGCCACTCTCCCTTAGATCGTCATTTCCATGAAGTTTTCCCCATTGTGTTATTATGCTACGTGTGAGCTACCAAACAAGCTTTAAGGTGATTTGAATAAATTACTCGTTTTCCGGATGTGGGGCCTGGTAGTTGCTTGTTATGCCATCAACAGCCGATGGCAATGTAGATTTGCTTCTTATTACATTGCCCTTAACGAAAATTTTAGAAATTTTAGGCAAAAAAATATGTACAGCAAAAAAGGCAATAGAATCTCTTATAAATATCCGCACTCTTGAAGCAACACGCTTTATCGCATTTCCTTTTCATGCAAAGGCAGTGGCCTAGTGGCTTAAAAAACAATCCTAAACAGCCTCCATAAATCATGGCGCAATATCTCTCCCACATCGGGCATTAAAAAGTGGTTAAGATATGTTATGATATACAGAGAAAGGAAAGTTTCCTTTCAGAATTTATGAAAAACGAAAGTCTTGACAAGCAGTTGATGATGCATAAGGGCAAATTCGCAACGTATAAATAAAACCAGTATAATATATTATGCATGTGGCGGTTTACGATAAGGGTGGTTTTTTGCAGCTTTTCAACATTTTTCTGTGTCGTTCGGTTCTTGAAAGCTGAAAGTTCGTGTATGTTGTACTTAAGTTACTGGTTACGGCAGCGAACTATTCCAAGTCGAAACTGCAGCCAATTTTTAGTGACAATTTTCAAAAAGTAGTTAGTTTAACGGCGACTTTCCTTCTCTCGATCCTCTTTCGATTTATATTCAAAGCAATTTAAAGCGGTCGGTCTTCGGTCACAATGCCCGCACTGATTAAGGGACATGCCGATCTACTTGACTTGCCCTCTTTTCGATGTTAACACACCAAAGGGTTTTTTATTAATTGTGTTCCAGGGGTCGATTAAAGGGTCCAAAATCTAAATGTGGAGTTTTCATACAAATATACTGTTCATTTAGAATGGGAGTTTCATGGAACCCATGCATATTTCTTATTTTTAGTGCTGTTCTAATTGGTGAGTGCACCTTGAGGAAATCACAGAAAATATGTGGTGGATCATATCCTGAGAAATTGTGAAAAACGTGAATTTTTTGCGTTGGATTTCATTGTTTAAATTGCTGCCAAATAAGTGGCTAAGAACTGGAGAATTTGTCAGAAAATAGTCTAATTAAGAAACATTTGCTTGCTGAAAGTTTGCCAGTTATTCCATTGACATAAAATTCAAATGAGGAGTTTTCATACAAATATACTGTTCATTTAGAAAATTCGGTTTTCCTGTGATTTACATGAGTTTTATTGCGGAGTTTCCAAATTTTCGCAAAATGTTCTGTTGTCTATTTTTGTCTGTTAATTGCACCTAATTTTGTCACCACTTATTAACATTTTCATCTAGCAAAGATTATACTTATAAAACTGATAATTTCCGCCTTTACAAACACTCACGCGTTTGTTTGATTTATGTTTGATTAACGCTTTGAAAAATGTTTCTGAATTTAAAGTTTTGGACTAGAAATTAACTTTCTGCTCAATCGGAACAGCCAGACAGGAACATTCATAGTCTCAATCGGTTCAAAACCTACTTTTCTTAAACTCAAAAGCCTATGGGTTTTTCAATTTATTAGCAGACTAAAGTATCACAGCTACTGTAGATTTGTACCATTTGTTTTACTCGACACTTACCTTAAAATCGGAGAACTTTTCAAAGGAATAAAAGCTGCAATTGCTTTAAAAACAAACAAGCGAACCGAGAAAAATTTGGACTGACTCCATAGTAGCCTTAAGATAAGCTGTGTGAGCAAATCCTGCAAATATCGTTAGTAGAATATAAGAGAACGAGTTGAAAGAAAGACTGGAAAAAAAATTCCAAGCGTAAATTTGACTTTGCCAAGCGTAAATTGAAATTTTCAGTGTTGGAAAAATCAAAAATAATTGCCCATTCTGATAGCTCGGAAAAGGTTACTTTAACTGAAACCAAGGCCTCAATTTTTTAGTAGTTGAATAAGTGGCGTTATTTTAAACGTTGTAAAATCTATAAAGTTCCCAAATATCAACAATCCTTCATAGACACTTACAGTTTTGTAGTTTGAAACTTTAATAGACAAATCAGCGATTTGGAACGACGGGGATTGTTTCAGATATTTCTGAGAATTTGCACGAAAATTCGACATTTTCCTGTGAGGATTCCACAGCAAGTGATTGAAAAATTAAGATCGTTATTTAACGTCCCGAGATAAAATATCAAAGGGAATTGAGCACCAATTAGAAAAGTTTCTAAAATTATTTTCCGATTGAAAACTTTTTAAGGAGCCTGCACAAAAGCAAATAAGTTCAATTTTAATAATAATAAATTCGCAAAAGTTACCAGTCTGTTTGATCCAGATACTTGAAACTTCAGTAAATTCTCCATTTAACTTAACGGGAAAATTCCGGAAAGTTTATAGGAAATTCAAAAATATTTCAAAAAAATAACTGTGAACAACCGGTGAGGTGTTTGTTCCAGGCTTTCAGGTCGTCTTGAATTTTTTTCCAGGACACTGGACAGCAATGCTCATTATTTGCCCTAGATTTTATTTTAGATTTTCATATAAAAGGCAGAGCGAGAACGCCTACAACAAGACCATTTTGTGAAATAAAGTGAAATTATATGGACTAAAACCAGTAATAAACCTGCAAGAAAATAAAAACTCACAAACAAAATAAATTCATCTTCAATAGGTTTATGAGCCAAGTTGTAAAACTTTCCAATTTCCTTTCCTAGTTATCGAACTTATTCAGTGCATTAAGAGCTTATATGGTTTGTTTTCAGTAGTAATTGAAAGTCTAAAAGACGTTAGAGTAACGGTTCCTGAAGCAGTACGGATGCGAGAGACCATTACTTTACAATGCGCGTTTGATCTGGAAGGTGAACCACTTTACACCGTAAAGTGGTACAAAGGCACCAAGAACTCTTCAGGTATATTCCCAAGGAACATCCCAACTCCAAGGTGTTTCCTTTGCCAGGAATTGATGTGGACGTAAGTGGAGGCTTGATCTTGACCTTCCTCCATTTCACTGTTCATTTTTTTACTGTTGCAGTTGAGTAAAAGTACCCCAAACGAACTAGTGTTAAGAAACGTGCAACCAGAAGTAACTGGCAGATACAAGTGCGAGGTTTCGTCTGATTCGCCCAATTTTTACACGAAAAATGGATTCCGGTTACATGTACGTGGTCGGTGGGTATTTCAACAGTTTCATCAATGTTTTTTTGTTGTCGCCGCATAGTACAGGCAATATTAAGCGAAATTATGCAATTGCGCTGTTCATTTCAATAGAGGATTTATTGCCTGCAATCACGAAATTATAATCCTGAATAAGCAGCTGCAGGAATTCGCACATGTGGAATACAATTCTGATTAATATTTAAACGACTGCTACTGTTATATGGGGCTTTTGTCCTGTAATGTATTTGTTGCTAATTCACGAAAAAGTTCAATAATGAATGATCGAGTGCATTTAAATTGAAAATTACTGGAATTCTAGTATGAAAGGACTTCTGTTCCAGATGCTCCCATCGATGACCCCTCATTGACCATAGATAAGAACCTGGTGGACATTGGCGATTTTGTAAGTGTAAATTGCACGACTCGGCCGTCGTTTCCTTCGACAAATGTTAGTTGGTACCTGAACGGAATTAAGGTGAATTTTACACACGAATCCTATAAACAAAACGATCAAGAGTAAAAACCTTAATATTTACAAGTTCAAACAGCCCTTTAAAATCGAGCGCAGCTCTCGCACAATTCGAATCATCTCAGCCTCTCTTTGAAAAATTTAATAAGAATGTTTGGAAAATCTCCTTTCAGGTGCACCCAGCTCGATGCAAAAGCTGGAAGTTACTCCCGAATTTTCGACGAGCAATCGAAAGTATTTCATAACGATATCCGGAATGGAGTTACAAATAACTGAAAACACATTTCAGGTCAGAGCTTTCTGCAATGTTCATCTATATTTATGTAATATTAACGTGTTGGGAGAGTGTTTTTTCTATTGCTTTCAATTACAGAATGGTAAGGCTGTTTTGAGCTGCGTAGCCAAGCTGTTCAATCTGTACAGAGGAGAACGGAAAGAGACTATAGAGGAGGCGAAGCCCAGACCGCGACCCTCGTCCGTTTTGGGCCCCAGAAACGATAGCTCAGGTATAATCCATCTAT
Source organism: Dendroctonus valens (assembly GCA_024550625.1). Taxonomy (NCBI): domain Eukaryota; kingdom Metazoa; phylum Arthropoda; class Insecta; order Coleoptera; family Curculionidae; genus Dendroctonus; species Dendroctonus valens. The sequence continues at coordinate 1,628,037 of JAJTJO010000103.1, read as the reverse complement.
GCATTAATTAATATCAGTTTGCTTACTCAAATGCGGAAGTTAAAATGCCTTCAAATATCCGTTTTTAATGTGTGTTTAACGCAATATAAAAAAGAGCCAAAGGGCAAATATTATTAACCTGTTTCCTTTGCTTCCAGTAAGCCACAGACTGAAAATTTCCAACATCGGATTTATATTGACGTTTATTCTTATGCATATACATCGATAAAACCCAGGCTGGCATTTATTTATTCCTGAAAAAAGTCTGATCGTGATTTCCCGTTCAGTCTTGATGTTTTGGCACAAATTCATGGCATTTGTAGGAGATTTCTTGAAAATTCTTCAAGTGTTCAAAATCACCAAATAACGACCGGTTTTCTTAACCGGAAGAATCAATCAAGTTGTGTAAATAGCATTGTAAATAGTAATTTAAGGTGAAACAGAGACCTTAAGCTGATGCAATCGATGTTACTAACGTTGGAAGTGAATAATGATGTTGAAAGAAAACTGGCTTTCTACTTTGCAGCCAATTGAAAGTTAAATCATCTATTTGAGTGTTTTGCTGCAAAGTGCCAAGACATTTGAACAACTACATACTTACTCCACAATCTTATATTGAACATATTAATGTGGTGTAGCTGAAGAAATTATATAATTGTTTCTATAGAATTTAACAGAGTTTTTTTTAAATGTATTTGAAACGGCTCCCAATGTTACGTTTGACTGAATTATATTTTATCACCCACACTTTTGTAATGTAAATTCATAAAATCAAGTGAAAGCTTCTGGGCTTATCTGACTTTGTTGAGTGATGAATGCTTGATCCACATGGCATTACATTACAAACGATTTAAAACAGAAGTATTAATTACTTGTCATTAACCGATTGAAAATTTATTGTAGACCTTTAAGATGTTAATAAAAATTGTATAAAAAATACATTGGCTCATTTCGTTTGCAAAACCCACAGAACTTCAGTGGAAGGACATGTTTATTTCCAACCACACTCTTTAGAGAATTCGGTAAGTTTTTAATTTAATTATCTGTGTTCGCGCATGGTGTTAAATAACTTTTAATTTGCTACATTCGAAAATGAGTGAAAAGCTGTGCAGAATCTGCAGTTTGCATGAAAACCTACTCGATGGAATTAAGTGTTCCTCATTTTTAAATGAACTGGTTGACGTTGCATTTTCACATCAAGACATAAGAGCTCAGTAAAAAATTGCTAGCTGAAGTAATTTAAAGTTATTTTCAATCACACATTTTAACGTTTTTTTTAGTGCAAAATCAACGGGCGTCAGTCTAAGTCTCAATTATCAATTAATACTTGATTAGCCTCAAAGCCAACGGTGTGTCATACCTTCTTAAATTATGAAAAACCGCCATAAAATTATTTAATTTGCCGCTAGTTAGATATTGGCACTAAAAATAATTGAAACCAAAATCCTGGGGGTCATTCATATTATTTTTTTATTATTTCATTTCATTAATAAGACGTTTCGGCGTCTTTCACCACCATCATCAGTTTGTATGTGAAGAGTTGTTGGTACTTTTAGTTTTGGCATGAATTTCTGCCATAATTTGTGTACAAACATTGTAAACAATTTACAATTTTGTAAAATGTTGTACAATTAATGTACATAAGACTGGACTCGGCTTCGGAGAAACTTCAATTTTTGAGTTTTTCCAAAAAATTCGAAACAAATAAATGAAATCAAGTGTGTGTCACACCTTCTTAAAGTATGAAAAAACCAACGATATTACCTCTAAATTTTAATGAGTATTTAGAATTAGGAATAAGATCTTAGGGCTGTAGGGGGAATTTAATTAAACTCTGCCTATTTTAAATTTAAAAAAAGTACAAAAAAATGGGTGTCATCAATATACAGGGTGTTTGGTAAGTAGATGCATTCCTTGCAGGGGGTGATGGTGCAAGTAAATCTGGATGTATTTCGTTAATAGACCATGTTCCGAAACTGCTTAGTTTCCGATCTACAGGGTGTTAAAGTTGGAATATTTTCATGAAATTTTATAGGCTTAGGCACTTAACAACAGCACATATTTTTTGATAAAAAATTTATTTCTAGCTTTTCCAAGGGCACAGGCATGTCTGCAGATAATTTTAAATAAAAAAATTAAACTAGTTACATCAAGATTCAAATGGTTCAAAATTCAGATTTTAAGTTCAATTTAGGTTTAATTATCTAATTGCACTTATTATTGAGCGAAAATTGATATTTAATTCACCTTCGCATTCCCTAATACCTTATCTTGCGCACATTCAGTTTCGTACCAATAAAGCTAAGCGGGCTTTTTCCGAGGACGTTATAAATCCTTATTTGGAAGCCGCCGGTTTCTTAACCTTGTTTAGGAGACAACCAAGGGCGAACGAGGAAAACTGCTCTTGATAGTAATTTAATGCTGGCGAGGGGCGGTTTTTTCCTTAAAAGCTTTTATTGAACGACACTCTGTTTTTATTCTCTTCGCTCATCTTTATATCAAACTTTAAATGTTTTCGTTTTTTCTGTTGCTTCACTCACCTCAAAAAACACATGAGGGAGTAGCGGAATTCTTGAGCAATTCGATCCGGCGATAAAAGCTGGCCAGTCGAGGGGTTAATTTGAAAAAATGAAATTTTACTCAAAAGTTCGAGGAGTTTATAACGACTTTACCTTTATGCTGGCCTTCTGAGAGCTGAAACTTTCTAGCTAAATGTACAGCTACTATTATTTTATGTCAGGAGTTGAAAAACACTAACTTACAGCGGAAATAAACCAAGTCGCAACTAATGAAGCAACTGAAATGAACTTCCAGAATTTTGCTGCTATTAAACGACGACATAACTTTGCCCAGTGAAATTCTATCAAGGGAAATTGATCTGCGAAGAAGAAGTTTAGAAAAATATCACACCCGGCTTGAATGATGTAAAAATGCGACATCCTCTCGCCACACCATTACGTTACACTATTCCTGCGAAACTCCGAAATATTAAGGCCTCGACGTTTTCCAATCTATGAGCCACTTTCTTCGTGAAAGTTTAATAGGTTGCCTTCAATTTAGAGGGCCCCTTTAGCTGCCCCATTGTACGAAAAATTTATCAAACTGGTGTACCAAAAAATAAAACTTTCTAAAGCACTTTGACTCTGCATAACCGCGATAAGAACAAGAGAATGCCAATCAATCAATTTTTTCCATTAATCTCGCTTTGTTCAACGCAACGTAATTCCGATCCATCAAAAATTCATACCTCAAAGATGTTAGAGTTAAAAACAAGATTTATAGAGGAAAGTCTGTACGATGTAAGCAGGCGTCAATAAGCCCAAATTCTTCACAGATTTGATCGAGCTTTTCTAGACTAGGACGCATTCAAGCACCAGAAAACGGTAAAATGTTGCTTTGTAGCTAGAAATATTTCAATTGCGAGTGTTCGTTAACGTTTAACTAAGACTTACGCCGCTCATTCCGGACAGTCTTATCCTGGCCAACAAATCTTGCAGCCGCATTCATAAGCCGAAAAACACAAGATAAATAGAATATCATGAGTAAACAAAGAGATAGCAAAATGAGAAACGAAAGGCATTTAGTCAAAAAAGATTGCCGGCCGTTGGATGCCACAACAGACGGCTTAAATGCAAATTTAAACGATTTATCAGGCTGTTCAGCACGTCTGTAGCAGAAACTGATAATTTATTTCGCTTTCTTTCGATGCTCTACCAGCATTGTCAAAATGTCCGAATGTTTATGCTCGGCTTTCAATTCTACGCGTCCAACCAATCAGAATATGTTCAATTGTTTTTGTCGTTTAGTGTCTTCTCTTTGGTTTCAACTATTTTTGTCTTTTGACCAATTTACTCATTTTTTTGTTGCTGTCATGTTTCATGGCGCTTATTCAAGGCGTGATCTTTGTGATACAGTTTAGCTAACTTTTAACCGGTTTCTATTTTATTTATGAAAAAAAAAACAATTGTGTAGATTTTTTTTAAAAGCTGGAATTTTGCGCGGGTGTTTAAAGAAGCGGAAAAACTTTTGAGGGATCGTCTTGCCACGCCGAGTCGATGTCAAAAAATACACTCCTGAAAAATTTGTTCAGAAATGCGAAAAAGGAGGAAACGAAATGGTTATTTTACTACATTTAAGCCCAATTATGATATTTTTATCGATCGACCGATTTAGAAAAAAAAAGAAAAATCTGAAGCTATAAAATATCGCCAATTATAACGGTTTCTGCATCGCAACGAAAAGCTTTTACCCTAAAAGGCGACTTTGCCATACCGTTAAAGTAGTTTACGATCCTTTTAGGTAGCAATCTAAAGAGCGCTCGAAAATTGCGCCGATCTTATTGTTAAAACTCGATAAATAAATCATACTGACACCGAATAAGCAGACACTGCTCCTTATCTGTAGGAAAATAAATTGGAATTTCCTTCAAAGTTTAACAAGTTGCTTGGGAAAAAGTGGCGTTAACTCATTTTCGGATTCATGCCGTGTTGTAATCTTTTTTTTAAAACAATAATGAAATGTTTTACGGTTAATTACGAAATGACTAATTTTTGTCGCGGTTTTGCTGAAGGAACGTTTCGGCGGTTTACGTGAATCCAGACACGCAAACGGGAAAACCTGTTGGCTTAATCACTTAATCTTCCTTCCCGTTTGTGTTATATAAGTTCCAGAATGTTAAATGTTTAATGTTTTTCCCGAAAAGGGATTAGCGGCTTTGGATTTCAGATTTGGCACGTACGTAAGCCCGCTACTCTGTAGGGAAGGATTAGCTACAATATTGATTAGAGAACTTGCGGTTTGTGTAATTTTGCCTCGTGCAATTTCCATTTGGAAAGTGATTTTGCGAACGTCTAAGTGTCAGGTTGGAAAGTAGGTAAAACGTTTGTTTTTTCTTAAATTTTTGCAATTTGTTAATCGTCACATGAATTTATGTAATTTATCGAAAAGTGTTTTCGACTTCAACGCACAGAGACTGGGAGTTTTCAATTACTTTTTAAATTCCCATGGAAAGAAATGACGAAAATGTAATGTGAGCGCAATAGGGCTTATTCAACCGAAAAATTGCTGGATTTGGCTCTAAACGGATCATCTCAAAGAAAGTAATGGAGTGGAAATATAAAATAGTGTTCCTGCAAAAAACACCCCTTTTTTAAATCCAAACATTTTAGCGCAACGATTAATAAAGTAATTTTTTAAAGAAAATGAAACTTTCCTCATCATCAAAGCTCTCAAAGGTTACTTACATGTATAAGAGCGGTTTCGAGCCCTTTAAGCTGAAAATACCACTCCCGAAACCTGCACTATATTTAGCCCTTGATTTAAAACACCCTGAGGGTGCCGGAGAGTAACACATTTCGAATTCCATACCTACTTACAAAAGTAGTGTGTTTCATGTGACAATAACTAAACAAGTGGGTTTTTCGGGTTTTTAGGCCGTCGTTCGGTAGAATTTCTTCTTGACGTTTCGCAAGCACGTGCTGCTTGCATCTTCAGAAGTGGTTGCTTGAACGTTTACACTGTTCTGATGTAAGCGTTCAAGCAAACCACTTCTGAAGATGCAAGCCGCACGTGCTTGCGAAACGTCAAGAAGAAATTCTACCGAACGACAGCCTAAAAACCCGAAAAACCCACTTGTTTCAAGGAATGGCCTCGAAAGTCTATCTCTTTTGATAATAACTAAACATTTACAAATTTTACCTCAAATCATGGCAGTGAAACACCATTTTAGAAAATATGAAAACTTTTAACGTCGATATTGTGAACTAAAGAGAGACGAGGGAACATTGTTGAAGGAGCATCCATAAAAGCAAGTTCTAAAGTTTTTCAATGTCCCTTTTCTCCGCAAAAAATGCAATTTATCTGCCCGAATTGATGCGCTCTCGTGGACTTCCTTACGTGCTTGTAACTGTAATTTATTTAGTTATAGCAGGGTGAACAGGAAGCTAAGCCAGTGAAGTACCAAAAAAGAACAAAATAATAAAACTGCTGTTATTGTGTGAATCAAGGGACCGAGTTTTGGAAACAAACTCGGCAAATTTGAATAAAGGCCGCGAAAATGGTACAAATACACTGCGAAAACTTTTCAACTTAAGCTGGGCAAAAAGCTGCATTTAAAGCTAAACAAGCCATCAAAACTCTTTTTTTTTAGATTTTTTTCACTTCGTTGTTCCAAAAAATAACCGGTTTTTGTTTATTCGTATGTATAAAAAACATACCATGCAAATTGACCTAGCAAATACCACAGAACTTTCGCTAGTAATTTTTCAAATAAACCTGAAACTTTTAGCTAAATGTCGCTTCCATTTGCCAACGATTTAAATTGCGCACTGTTGCATCAATTTCCTCGCTTTTACCACGGGGCCCCGCAATGGAGGAAAAATGCATCCTTGTCACAATATATCGAAAAATTATCTGCTTCATTTAAGCAATTTAACTCTCCAAGTTTAATTGAGGCAACGAAGCGTGGCGACGATTTTCGCGCGATATCTGCTGGAAACATCGACCTGACTAGCGGTGGATATTCGGGGTTGTTTAAATTAAATAATGGACGATTTTTGCTTTTCGCATTTACCATCCGAATGGGAACAGTAATCGTGTTCAACATGTTGCTCATGTGAAACGCTTTTATTTACAATCATGTTTGGAATGTTGGCATTTCCGTTTTTTTTGTTGGAATGAATTTTAACCATACAGGGATTAAATTTGTTAAAAATAAAACATTTTTTAAATGTTCAAACGAGATGTTTTTTAAACGGTCATTATACAGGGTGATTCAAAAGTGGCGTCATTCCTCTGGGGGTGTGGTCTGGGAGTGTTTTGGGAGTACAGGAAAAGTAGTAAAAAAAATTAGTTCGTATCAAAAACTGAGGTATTTGATAAAAACTAAATCAGAATTACGGCAACGATGCTTCACAAGGCCTAATTAACATTACATAAATACCTGTTGCTTCTTAATGATCCAGAACTCGGGTAACCATAACTAAACATTGAAGTCAAAATTATATATGATTGGGGTTAGGACAACCCTGTAAAGAGTTTCCCCTTTCTGTCAATTGTTCTGTTCGGAAATTAATATTTTATACTAGTGATGACGTCATTTGCGAGTACTAATTTGCTAGTACATTTTTGTATTTAACTAATGTTTCAATGCAATTCCAGATTTCGGAAAATAAATGATGCGAAACAAAATAATTTTCACTAAATAAGAATATTTTTTAAATACGGCGCGGCTAATAATTTGAAAATCCAATTTGTTTTCAATAATACCTCCAATAAAAGGTTATGGCTTAATGAAACCAACCTACGGTAAGTGAAGAACCTATAAAAATTCAGTCATTAACCTTTAAATACGAAAATCATTTCGGTGCTTGGTGGTAAAACGAAAATCTTAGATATAAATCTGTGGTTCTGAAAAGTGAGTTGAGCAGCTTCTTGTATTCGTGTAACTAACTCCTGCTCATTTTGTACCGGTGTTCGTGTTCGATAGACAAGAGTTTAATGTTTCCCCAAAGGAAAAAATCCATAGGAGTCAGGTCAGGAGACCTTGGTGGCCAGTTTACTGGTCCATTTCGGCCTATCCACTTGTCCGTGTGCTCCTGATTCAGCCAAGCTCTTACCGGAGCAGCGAAATGGGCTGGAGCCCCGTCCATTTGGAGCCACAGATTTTGAACGGAGGCTAAGGGGCAGATTGTCAACAAGATTTTCAAACTCCGAATGAAGAAAAAATAAAAAAATTTCACCATTGAGCCGAGATGGCAAAATTACGGGTCCCAGTAGGTGAATACCCAGAATACCTGCCCAAACATGCACACTAAAACGGTTTTGATGATGTTGCGAAATGGAAGCATGTGGGTTGTGGGTGGCATAAACATGAGAATTGCGGGAGTTGAAAAATCCATCTCTACTGAAATTGGTTTCGTCGGTCCATAAAACATGTGATAAAAACTGAGAATTTTGTCGATTTTGCTCCAAAAGCCAATTACAAAAACGCTGCCTTAATGGAAAATCTGAGGGTAAAAGCGCGTGTGTCTTACATTAATGGTCAAGATGAAGCCTTTTCTCGGCAATAATCCTCGGTGTACAGTTGATTAGGAAAGTGAAAGTGGTTGTGCAATGCTCCGAGCACTCCTGGAAGAATCTGCTGCAATGATTTCCAATACATGTTCCTCTATGTCTGGAACCCGAGCACCTCTTGGTCGTACAATATCTACTTCAATTACAGGAGCCAATCGTCCAGTATCTCGGGTAAGTAAGTCACAATTTGACAAATGCTTGTTATTCTTGGCAACAAATATCTACCTGTGACCACCTGATAATGACAAAAAACATCATTGCCGCTTTGACTTTTCATCAAAAAATTCTAGAAAAGTACTTTTTAATATCGAAAATTTTCGTAATTTGAAGTAAAGATGGTAATTTCTCTTTTCGAATGCTTAAGTATTCCAATATGCTACCAATCAAACATGGAACAATTTCAGAATAATGCTTAATAACAAAGTTGAAATTCGATTTTCAACTGTTAATATCTTCTATAAATTTTCGAAAAAAATGTTTTCAATATTTTCCCGTGCTCTCCAAGTGAGCCCCTATAACCCCATAAAAGGAATGACGCCACTTTTGAATCACCCTGTATAGAGAAATGTATTACAACAAACGCCATACGTTTTTTTAAATTTTGAGTTGATTTCTGGCTAAAAATCAACCTTCACATGTGTATTTTTTGAGCTCAATGCGCAGCTCTCCACTAAGAAACTTTCCACTACTGTTCCATGTGCATATATGGAGCGTTTGAGTACGTAATTTAAAAAAATAGATCGAATTTGAAAACAATTAGTCGGGAAAAGCTTGAAACCTTTTAAAATTGATAAAATTTATTGATTTGAAGGGCGCAGTGCAAGTTTAAGTTTAACCCAAAAATATAGAATTTCAGGCGTTTTGAGCCATTTGAGTTTTGTGTAATTGCGGACAGGTTGATTTTTTTCGGCCAAAAAACCACTATTCACATGAGTGCTGCTTAGGCAGCTCCTCAATATGCATATGTAGACAAGCATTTGAGTTAAAACCATGTAAAATTACGAAAATATTAGAATCTTCTGGGTAACTCTCAGTGAGGCGCCCGCCCTGTATATAATTCAATTAAATTATGGAATATTTCCGGGAAAAGTGTATTATACCTAATACCCCAAAAGCCTTATTGGGCATAGAAAATTGGCGTATTTTTCGGTGTCTGCCGAACACAAAACACGAACTTAATTTAAAGCTTTAACGTGGCTATTCTTTTAAAAATATGACTTTTAGCTTCTTTTATTAGCGGCACACGGCAATTTTTGCCTGGATATTAAATTCGGGGCCATTCTTTCTCCTGCCATATAATAGAAGGCCAGGAAAGTTAATATACGTCGGTATGTGACTCATTTCCTTCCCTTAGCCCGGTAAATAGTGCGCTCTGATTGGCCATCGATGCTGAATTCAAGTAGAAGGTTTCGAAACGAATCAATCGCCAATCGAGTTGAAAAAAGCGAACCAATTTTCCCATTCTAATTCCATCGTTTCAAAGTTGGAATCCTTTTACATCGTAATTTCGCCTGGCATTACGGCGAAATCGATCCGGAGAGATGCAAAGGCTTTATATTGAAAACAAATTCAACAAGCATATTACCAGCTTTGATGAGATCTGAGATTTTATACGAGTCCATGGGGAATTCTCCCGGTCCTGGAGCGAACATTTGTGGCTTTTACGTCGCCTATTAAAGTAAATTACTTTATCGACCAAATGGTTGTAAAGTACAAACTAGAACCCATTATATTACGATGAACTGAATCGGTTTTTTCCTTCGCCTTTGCTCATTAATTGCTGTCCTGATTTTTTCAATGCCGGTTTTTTCCTATTAAAACTGCCTTTGTGGCTGGCTGTTGTTTGGGGGCGTGAAAAAGCGATTCTTGCTAAAAATTCTCAAACTTTCCCCAGCTTTCATCGAACGAATGTTCTATGACAAATGTTGAGAAAGTTTTCTTTCGCATTCTGGCACAACTCCAGGAATCGGGCACATTTTCTGGCCGCCATCGAACGACACTTCCTGTCGCCAAAAGTACATATCCGACTGTCAATTCAAATCGAACGTCACTTCCTCCTCAAGTTTGCTTCTTATCGTGACCATTTTATCTGGCAAGAGAACTGACAAATGTCTCACTCGTCTCAGGGTCGTTTAATTCGATTAGGAACGATTATGAGCAGTTGTGTTGGGAAATGCTCGAAAACAAATAATACAGAGGCTCTCATGAAAAATAACTGATATTCGAATGTGGACGAATTCGGTTTAAAGTGGAAAAATGTTGAAAATTGTATAATGTAATAAATTGTATAATAAAATTGTAACATGTAAAGAAATACAAAAAGACAAAGGCAAAATACACTGGCGAAAAATTGAGAAACTAGCGCAATACAAAAAAGCTAACACTACTGACACAATTGACGAAAAAGGAATAGAACGGTACACAGACAAAGAGAAAGCTGACGCGTTCGCCAGACACTATCATAGGGCCTTCAGCATATCGACAAACCCTTACTTCGACAATGACTGGAACTTGATCAACGACTGGTACTTGAACTATTTCAACAGCTCACCAAACTATACATACAAACTGATCACAGACACAGAGTACGATGAAGCCCTAGCGCATATCAGAAACACAGCACCGGGAAAAGATAAAATAAAGGCAAAACTCCTGAAAGGCCTAACTCAGGAAACACACAGGCTGATCCTAGCTGAGTTGAACAACTGCATCACAAAAAACAAAATCCCAAAAACATGGAAGAACGGCTTAATAATCCCCAGACCGAAAAATGGACTGGACAATAGACAACCGAGCAATTACAGACCAATTACATTACTCCCAGTACTTAGCAAGGTTTTTGAGTACATAATAAGGCAGCTACTGGGAAAACTGGTCGGAAAGTACATACCATCGTATCAGTTCGGATTCAAACATTAGCACTCGACTATTCACCCACTCTTCACTCTGACTAACAATATACAAACAACCCACCTAACTGACAGAAAGACAGCTTGCCTGTTTATGGACATTAACAAATCTTTTGATAGTGTCTGGCATAGAGGCATACTATACAAACTACACACATCAACATATCTACTAGACACCATAAAGAACTTACTAGAAAACAGACAACTACAAGTACGAATTGACAAAACATTGTCATTTTCTTTTTCCCCTGAACAAGGGCTCCCTCGAGGATCCCCGCTCTCACCGCTTCTCTACAATATATACTGCCATGACATATACAATCACAACTTACCAGACAAAAATCAAATCGACAGATCGGCATACATATTACAATACGCAGACGACACGGCACTCATTGTACATGACAAAACTACTGAGAGAGCAGCTCAAAGACTCTAAACACTAACAAACAACACAATGACATGGTTTTATAAATGGAGACTAACACCAAACGCGTCAAAAAACCAGCTTCTGCTCACAAACCACAGACTCAACGCTGACTCCCCTACAAAAACTGCAGACGGCCAAACGACACAACCAAAAAACGACGTAAAATACCTTGGAATCACAATTGACCACAAACTTAAATTCACTAAACACATACGAAACATCAGGGCAGAAACAATAAAGAGAACAAAACACTTCCGATCACTAACCCACAAAGACAGAGGAATTAGCACAAACACCGCCACCAAAATATATAAAACTGTTTGTAGACCCTTGCTAGACTATGGACATATACTCATGACCAACGGAACAGAAAGGACAAAACGTTATATACAAACAACAGAACAAATTGCACTAAGACTAATAACACGAAAAAGACACCCTCAAAACCCATTACACAACCCCTCCACCCAACTACTATACGAACTCACAAACATGACAAAGATTTCGGAAAGACTCATACATCTACAGACAAAATGGACAAACAACCCCTACAACTGGAGCATACTGAATCCCCTTTGTCTTACAAGACCAACCAGACAATCCCGCTTCCGTTTCCCTACATCAACGCTACTCGAACACTTACAAACACAACTGACTACTGGACAATAAAAGAATTTTTCCTTGTCATTAGAATTAGAAAGTTTATTTAATCAGATTGGTAACCCGGAATAAGAGAATTTTCATCTTTGTTTTTTTATTTATAATAAGACTACATGTATTAAACAAGGGCAGAAAGCCCGATAGGTCGATAGCCTTTTTTAGAAATAAAGATGTTTACTACTACTGTTTAAAATAGAACAGTTGTGGAATTCCAGTAGAGTGATTCCAGAAGACCTAGAATAGAAGACACAACATGTGATCAAATATATTCAGGGTGATTCAGATTTAATCTTGATAACCTCTGGAATCAATGGAACCAGTTGGAATAATGTCAAATGATATAAAAAATTTCCGTAAATCGCATCCTTTCGGAGATACAAAGTGTTGAAAAAAAATGTTTTCAAGTTTTTTCTTCATAGGTCTTGAACCTATCATCCGATTGTAGTGAAAATCGAAATATAAGCACTGCGAAAGAGCTTACAAATACTCCTTAAGTTTTAACCATCCAATCTCCTTGAAAGGGTATTTTGTGGGCCACCCCCCTTTTATTTTGTATCAAAACTGGTTCTTCTTCTTCCTCTTCCATCTCTATTTTAGCCGTGTCGCCTGTTCCAACTTCGTTACCATGCCTGTTCGGGTGTCAAATTGTCATCCCATCTTTTCCTAGGTCTGCTTATGGTTCTGCGACTGTCCATCCGGTTGATGTGTTGGTTCCATTAATTTTTCCTACGCAGCAGCCAGCGATTCACATCCTCCACTCCGCACGTTCTTCTAATGCTCTCGTTTCGTTCTCTGTCCAGCAGTGTTTTTCCCGCAATCCTGAGAAGTATTTTTATTGCGGTCGTCTTCAACATCTGCCTAGTTTTTGCTGTTTCGGGTCATGTTTCAGCTGTGTACGTTATTAAAGGTTTAATTGTGCCCTTGTATATTCTGGCCTTCGCTTCTATTCTCATATGTTTATTTCGCCAGATTGTATTGCTGAGATTCTCAGTATTCTGGCCGCTTTGTTGGTCTGCTCGCGTACTCCGGCCTCAACGTCCCCATATCCAGATAGCTCCACGCCGAGGTACTTGAATTACGAGTTGTTGGATGAGTCTCGGTATCCCATACTACAGTAGTTCATTAGTTATGTCGTCCATACCCGGGTTTTTCTTGTGTTTTTGTTTTTAAGGGCTAATTCTACATGGGATTCCGCTAGTTGCATTACTTCGTCTGTTGTTTTCTCCGGTGTGTTCAGTTCATGTGTTCGTCCCTTTTGTACAGATCCGTGAGATATTGCTGATATAAAAGGTCTCCACAGGGCTATTTACTGATTCATTTGGAAACTTTTTGTCTCTTGTTATTTTGTCACATTTCATTTTCTTTCTGAGATATTTAGTGAAATTCGAGACAATGTAGTCACGTAAATTTCATGAAACGTTAGAAGAAGCGTGAACCGAAAAATATACCTCCAAATATATAATAATAAAATCATCATCATCAAAAAAATCCAAGAAAGTAAACTGCTATATATTGGACACAAAATGACAGAAACTAAATAATAAATACAACCAGTTATCATGCAAGGGAAAATCCAAGGAAAAAGACTATAAGACGAAGACGAAACTTAAGGCTAAATAACATTAGGGAATGTGGAAGAAACGATTTATTCAAATCAGCGATTTCGAACGTTAGAATCGCCCTCATGATTGCAAATTTTTATAATGAAGATGGCACCTAAAGAAGTAGAAGTTGCGGAAGACCAGGAGCTGTACAATATTGAAATATTTCGGAAGTGTAAACGATCAACACGTGCAATTGGTTTGAACAAAACGAATAATTTTTTAAATGTCTTTTTCAGCTTCTTCAAAACTGAAAACACCAAAAAAACCGTGAGACTTCGAAGTTAACCCAGTATTGATGCGTTCTTCTCAGTAATAAAAGATTCTTCCTTTGATGATAACGGAATTGATTTCAAAATTAAAATAGTCAACAGTATTATGAAAAATGGCTTGTTTTGAACACTGATTTCCATAGTTCATTAGCGCGTTTTCAGTTGAACGTTTATTACGTTGACAGAAAAAATAATTTACGTTGGCTTATAGGGGGAAAAGGGACGTTTCTAAATAGACACGTTTCCTGTGCCGGCAGTTTAAACGAGAAAGACCCTGCGTGAAAAATCTAGCCCAGGACCCATAAGCAAGATCATCAATCGTTGTGCGTCCGAAATCGGTATGAAAAGAAAGAATTTTTTGCAACCGGCGTAAAAACCCCCTTAAAAAGGGCAACTCTGTTCGGGATATTTATGATCAATCATTTTTTACATTATGACCGGACGTCAATTAATAAACACTAGTGCTTGCTTTGCGAAAACTTAATTTCGTGGGTTGGTGACCACAATGGCAACAACAATTCGGAACATTCCTCTTGTATTGTTGAATCTCGGCGGTCCATTTGCGGCAAAATAGGTGCTGTCGCACTGTCTGTTTGTGATAAATGGCGAGAAACATAGAACGCAAGATGAACGTTTTCGGAGTTGTCAGCAAGCCGCAACGAAAAAGGAGTTCGCTGTGTGGGTAACATCTATGTGTCTGCACGGGAAGTTTCTAATATAAGCGTATGCTGAGCCAGACAAATATATAGTTATTGTATACCGAAATAGAAGCTTGCCTGAAAGAAGAGGACATTCGAAAGATAAATTGTCCGCGCCTGTAATATATGGTGGCTTAGAATGCGTTGTTTTCGGTACTACATGCGAATTTTAAGTGCGACAAATTTCATTCAGAATGTCTATATGTATAGGGAGTTGGAAACGAGAAACATTGCCATGCATTGTTTAGCAATGTTTAGCGTCTCCTCTAAGTGTTCAATGTGGCAACTTAAACCTGTTTTTATTCGGTATTTTTCCGCATGCCAAGGTTTTCTCCTTGACATTTTCTCCATTTCATTCGTTTAATGGTGGAAAGACTCTGAAGCCGGAAAACGCGATTTTATATTTTGCGTGGTCACAGTTCACACCCAACAGTTAAATGTTTGATCAAATTAGTTGAAAATTGAAACTGAAATACCGTTTTATAGCTTATTTTAGTAGTAGTAGTAAACATCTTAATTAGTAATAAAAGGCTATCGACCTATCGGTCTTTCTGCCCTGGGTTGATTACAAAGTTTTGTATGGAAACTTAATAACTAATAACTAATATAATTCACAAACATTTACACAAGGTATGTCTGGAGATGCTCCAATAGGGTTGAGGTTGGGAAGAGGAAACGCGTTTGTCTGGTCGGTCTTGTTAAACAGAGGGGGTCCAGGAAGGTGAGATTGTGAGGGTTGTGTTTCCATCTTGATTCCAAGACGAGTAGTCTTTCCGACATTCTTGTGAAGTTTGTGCGTTCGTAGAGTAGTCGGTTTGGTGGATTGTGTAATGGGTTTGCTGGATTGTGTAATGGAAAGTGTCGGATCTTCGTTATCAGTCTCAGTGCTATATGTTCTGTTGTCTGTAAATGCCGTTAAGTTTTGTCAGTAGCGTTGGCGAATAAAATATGAGCGTAGTCAATTAGAGGTCTGCAGATCGCTTTATATATGATAGTTGCTGTCTTGGTGCTGATACCCTTGTTTTTGTAAGTAAGTGTGCGGAAGTGTTTTGCTCTCTTGGTTAGATCTGTTCTGATGTTTTGTATGTGTTTTCTGAATTTTAGTTTATTGTCCATTGTTATTCCTAGGTATTTCACGTTATTTTTTAAGGTAAAACGGCGGTTTGCTTGAAACCCAAAAAAAATGTATTTCAGTTTATTTCTCAAAGTAATTCGCTCTTGTAAATGCCCTTTCATCTTTGTTAGTAAGCAAAATTGCCAAACATTGCCAACTTGGAATTCATTATATTCAATAAAAGATAACGGTTTTAATAAATTAATAACAAAAAAGAACCCCCAATTACATAATTCACGCAATCAGAAACCTACTCACAAAGAGACACCTAGAAGTACGCATAGACAACACCCTCTCCTTTGCTTTCTCCCCTGAACAAGGACTCCCGCAAGGATCCCCGCTATCACCTCTTCTTTACAATATAGACTGCCACGACATATACAATCACAGTCTCCACGACAAAAGACACATTGATAAATCTGCTTACATACTGCAATACGCTGACGACACTGCATTGATCGTGCACGACAAAACTACAGTAAAACTATACAAAAACTTCAAACACTAACAGACAATACAATTGCTTGGTTCTATAAATGGAGACTTACACCAAACGCCACGAAAAACCAACTACTTTTTACCAAACCAGCAAATTAAAGACGGCTCTCCATCAATAACACCAGACGGAAACAGAATTAGACCAAAACAAGAGGCAAAATATCTAGGAATGACACTGGACCAAAAACTAAAATTTACAAAACACGCACAGAACGTAAGAACAAAAATCATTCAACGGACAAAACACTTCCGATCACTGACGTACAAAGACAAAGGAATTAGTACAAAGACCGCCACAAAAATTTACCAATCAATATGTAGACCTCTGATTGAATACGGACATATACTGACAGCGAATGCATCTAGGAAAACTAAACAACATTCAAACAACAGAACAGATTGCCCTGAGATCAATAACGAAAATAAGACATCCTCAAAACCAACTACACAACCCCTCAAACCAACTACTCTACGAACGAACAAAAATAACGCGAATAACAGAAAGACAACTCCAATTGCAAACGAAATGGAAAAACAATCCCTACAACTGGACCCTACTGAATCCCCTTTACCTCACGAGACAAACGAGACAATCCCGCTTCCGCTTCGCAACAACAACACTACTTGAACACTTCCAACACGACTGAACCAACCAACTAGACGATGAAAAGACATGACATAGAAGAGATTTTTTTTTTGGCTTTGTAATAATTTTAAGTTTACAGTTAAGATAGTTAAGTTAGAAAATTAACCCAATACATGTATATATGCAAGGGCAGAACGGCCGAGGGCCGATAGCCTATTGGTAAATAAAGATTGTATATACATATATAACAAAAAAGGTTTTCATATGGTTCCAACTTATGGAGACGTACTGTAAAAAGCATCGCTTTAAGCACATAATTAAAATTTACTGCCCCGCTATCTAGACGCCAGTTTTTCAACCTTTCAGGCTTTATTACGGCGCACTTCTGTAGAGCAATTGAGCATTTAGTAATCCCGTAGAGAAATTTCGAGCTGCATGACTTTTGATCCGAAAAATATGATAATTGGCCCCGACAGATATTTCCTTCAACCGCCCCCCCATTGGTAATGGATGTTGATTCCTCTCGCTCATTGAAAAAGGGGATCGCGTAATCAACCGCGCTTAGGGCCAAGAATATTTTTACATAAATTCAGATGGTCAGCTAGACTGGAACCCTTTGCCTCATCATTCGCTTTTGGTTGGAACAAACGAACTGGACTTGTGATGGTTTCACCGTATTCGTTAGAACAGCGTTTCGCAATTAGTGCAAGTTGATAAGTGAAATGAACCGTTGCATTGTCTCAAACTCGATGCAAATCAAGTACAAACAGCAAAAATCCAATTAAGCCGCAGAATATAAAACGTAGAAACGCGAGATTACATTGTAATAGAGCGGCACACGTAAAAATATGCGCATAATTATTAAGCGGAAAGAGAAGTTAAACTTTTAATGTGTTTGTTTTCTGGATGCTCTGGGGTGTGCTTGATGGCCACCATATTAAAACCGGTAAGTGTAAAATAAATTTTGTGTCTAGCCCGACCTCTCGTAACCTTTAATGACCCTACAATAAAAGCTTGTTTAAGTCTTTTACTGCTCAAATTGCCCTTCATGCTGTTTACAAGCATTGAAAAATATTAATGCGTTGATTTCGAACGAGAATCGCATAATATGTAATGTCTACTTTTCCCTGATCAAACAACCGAAAATTAATTAGGCCTTTTTCTTTGATTAATTATTCCCTAAAGGTGTCACGTCATAATTATGTTTTAATTTAATTTCGAAAATCCTACGTTAATTAACATGTTTTGCCCGTTAGTTCATAATAATCAGGTGCTTGCCGGGGCAGTATTTTAAATAGATGGTCTAATTAGGATGCTCCCTTCAGACTTTTTGGGCTCATTGAGTGTTTGGAGATTTTTGAATAAATTTGCCTACATCATATTTTATAAGAAATGTGCTGGATGAACGCAATAAATAAATTATATGTTTTTTTCTAACGCTGGCGTTTTTTCTATTCAATATTTCAGCCAGCAGTTTGTCTAAACTCTTAGCGAGTTTCAAGGAATTTTTCAGTTTTCAAAGTATTTAATTAACAGGAAACTTTATAGGAAAACAAGCGCAGATAATGTTTTAATAAATATTAATAGAATTCAATCTATAGAAGCTGTTAACGGAGATGCAAATACGGAATCAAAATGGTAATTTCATTTAAATTTCGGATTTACCCAGTTTGCGAACTTTGCGATTTTATTGTCTTTGTCTTGCAGTCTGTCGCATGACGTACTATTTTCGCTTTTTCAACTATTCATAGCGACGGATGCAATGATTTTCTTGACAAAGACATGATAAAGTCTTTACGAACTAGAGAATTAAAGAAAAATTATGGATTTTCAATGGTGCAAACAAGATTTTTATTAAATGCAAAGTTTTTGGTTTTTAGAGATTATTTGTTCTCTTTTTGGTAGTCACTTTCATCAACAGATTGTTCATTCTCTAGATCAAGTTTTTGCGTTTATTTGTCAAAAAAATCAACCATTTGTTAATTCAGGTCTCGTCTAGATTTCTCCAAATCTGTTATCAAATCTGGAGTATTCTAGTCAATGTGTTTTTTTTGTTTTTCTGCTTCTCACTTGCTTTTTATCCAAAAAGATTTTTGACCAGCACAATTTTGAATTTTTCTTCTTGAAATTGTTTGGAGCTCTTGTAGTTTCAGCCTTTAATTTACTCTTTCGAACCCAATTTTTCATTTTCTTACTTGAAGTTTATATAGAATCATCTTCATCATCAAACAGCCTCTTTTACGTTCATTGTTGAGCATAGGCCTCCTCTCAAATTTTCCAATTTTCTCTGTTCTGAGCAGTTGTGATCCAATTTGATTAGATCCTTTTTAGGTCGTCTGTCCAGAGAGTGGGG
Source organism: Dendroctonus valens (assembly GCA_024550625.1). Lineage (NCBI taxonomy): Eukaryota > Metazoa > Arthropoda > Insecta > Coleoptera > Curculionidae > Dendroctonus > Dendroctonus valens. The sequence continues at coordinate 1,608,864 of JAJTJO010000103.1, read as the reverse complement.
GGTCTTCCTCGGCTCTTAGTCTCCACTCAATGAGTTTTTTGTCCATCTTCCGTCCTCAAATCTTGCGATGTGGCCAGCCCATTTCCATTTTCGTTTTGCGATACTTTCCACAATATCCTCCACTCCAGTTCTTCTGCTAATCATTGGACCTTTCCATTCGTCTCTGTGTGTCTCAACTTTTCTGCAGATGCTTTGGTGAGAGTCAATGTCTCCGCACCATAGGTCAAGACTGGGAGGATACTTGCGAATGCGAAGAACAATTCGTTTGTCTGATTATCTCAGTGAATTCTCATCTCATGACCCAAGTTTATGTACTTCTCCAAGTACATAAACCAGATGTTTGGGAACCAGATTTGTCATCATTTTGGTTTTGGAGAAGTTCATCTTTAGGTCTATTTCTTCTGTTGAAATTTGAAGTTCCTGGAGCATTTATTTTGCTTCGCCCAGACTGTCTGTTGCAGGACAATATCAAGTGCAAGGCGAAGATTATTAAGACTATCCCCATCGATGTTTATTCCTTTACTCTCCCAAGGCAGATTCTTAAAGGCGTGTTCGAGAGCTGTGATGGACAGCTTGGGTCACATAGTGTCACCCTGTCGGATTCCTCTTTTGATTTTAATTTTACTGGTGGTGGAGTGAAGATTTACGGTGGTCGGAGCGTTTCCGTATATATTTTTAAAAATTTTGCAATATCGGTGGACCACTCTACTTTCTTGTAGTGATCTCTAGAGTGCAGGAAGTTCCACGGTGTCAAAGGCCTTTTGGAAGTCCCCAAATATCAACACCATAGGACGGTTGTATTCCATACTCTTTTATATGAGGGTTTCAAGACATTAACAGTGATCGCTGGTGCCGAACCCAGAACGGAAATCCCACTGTTGTTCCCGGGACTGGTTGGTAAAAGTCCAATTGAGCTTCTAATCTATTTATTATTATGCGAGCATATAATTTGTACAGTTTTATGTTTTATTACAGTTTTAGGCATTATTTTGCTTTCTTTTCTTGTTGTTTGGTCTTAGTTGCAAATACTCAATCCTGTTCTTAGAGTTAAATGAAATATTGCTGTCAATAATCGAACTGAGTTGATTTCGCGCTTCATTCCAGTTTCATGGCTTATTTACCATGGTTTTTTTAACCCAAAACCCCAACTAAAGGAGTTAACTACCTTCCATTTTAAGCCTACTTAAGATAACTGTCTCATGAGCCGCTTAAGGTTGGTTAATTTATATTTTCTTCTGCTAGAAATTCTATTAGAATCGACAATATTTGGCTGACTGCGTATAAGCTTCTTAGCTTCAGATTTCGGGTCGGCATTAACCGCCTCTATTGCATGCGTAATTGAGAACAAACTCTAAGCCCTGTAGTTAAATAAGACAACCTAATTTTATGTACGTCGCGTAACTGCGGTTCAAGCCAGATTAGGCTTAATTCAGACACAACAAATTGGCGTGTAAAAATAGCGAAGGGAGCTGCCGCCGGATTGGGGAAATGTTGAGACATGATTTCGTGTTCACATGAGTTCTGTGCCACAAATCTAGCGGATATGAAATAATTAATTTTGCTAAAGGTGGCAGGAATCCAGTTTCCATGCCGACTCTTTGGAAAAACCCACTGTCACTTAGCAAGCACACTTATTGGGCCCACGCTGATATATCCAGAATAGAATATTCCTCTTCTATTAAGCTGAGAGTTTTTATGATTTTCCGGAATCTCGGCAAATATTTGCAGTATTCCGGCAGCCAGGCGGATATTTTGCTATAAATTGGACAGTGAAAGAGTGTATCAAATACTTCAGAGAAATTTTCAACGCCATTTGTCTGAACGCATTCCGGTGAAACAATAGCCAGCGAATATAAAATGTACTCTAGGGAGTGCTCGGCACTCTTTGCCTTTATTCATTATAAATCGTGAGCTCTGCTCTAGATTTTATTGTACTGATCTGAGGCAGATGGGATATATTGTAATGGCCATCCTCCTAACTGGTATAGATGGGACAGACAAGCTTTGGCGTTTAGAATGTGCGTTTTTACGCAGAATAACCGCGTTATAACATGGTTTGTTCAACTAAACAAAGCAATTAAACATAACGAGATTTTCACATTATTTGCCTGTATTTTCAGGCAGAGAATTGTGGTTTTCATAACAACAATTTAAAGCAAATATGACAAATAAGTAAATATTAATTACAGTGGAACAACATGCTTCAATCAAATGAATCCTTTGCAAGGAATCATGATTACAGTTGTTATTTTTAGGGTCCACAGGATTACTGGATCGAATGAATGCAGCCGACCATACGCAGTTCGGGTCTTAGTCCCGCATTATATATACGAGCCAGTCTCAAAGGTTCTTTTTCAAGTGATATCTGACCTGACAAACTCAAGAGGCGAAAGCGACCTGGAGGAGTAATCAGATTTGTCACTTGGCTAAATTCAAAACTCGCCTTTTCGTTTTGCCGATTTTTCGGTTTGCTTTAGCAATTTCTGGACTATCCATTCAAGGGAGGAACAGGTAGGACTGAGAATATGCTGCGAATATTGGTTTTATTGCGTTTTATTGCATTACGAAAACAACCAAGTTTCCCAACTGGATATGAAAAACGTAGAGAACTTCAAGAAGTTTTACCATTGAAGAACTGGAGATTATGCGAGGTGTTTGACCGTCGTCGATAAGAATTTGGATCTTCAGAGGCGTGTTCGTTTCAGTTCAAACCACCACTCAAATATCCAAGTTTTACCATCCAACCATTTACGGTGGCAACAAATCAAGTAATTTATAATTGGCATCGCCGTTTCTTCATAATTCTAATTTTATACAACAGTTTCTCCCACTTGTTTGTTCTCTCGTGTTAATCTGATTAACATAATTCAGGAATTTGCATACCCACAATAAATCGTCAGTTGCATCCCGATAGAATGCAAGCCCGGATCTAAAGTGGATGAGAAATAATAAACATTTTTCCTTATCAGTGTGCGCCATAACAAATCCCTTTAAAATTCATATTCCGGGGTCTTCGTTTCATATTTTAAGTGTTGCGTCATTTTCAACTCGTAATACAGTGTCCCTTCTCGCCCATTTCATCGCACCAGTTTGATACTAAAGTTTCCGATTTTTGCATTTTTTGTTATATAGAAAATTACCATTTCTAAAGTTGATGCTGGAAAGTTTTCTTTTAGGATGTTTACTGCGCTGGGGATACGTGGTTTCTTAACTTTCGGCCTTTGAGTATTTATAAAAGTCTGTATATTGATTGATGAAAACTTGACTTTTCTATTGATTGATTGGGATGAGTTTTCGTGCTTGGCTTTGTTGGTAAAACATATGCAATTTGCTCAAAACGCCGAGTTCAAGAAAAGTGTGCACAAAACTTTTCAATGATTTTCCATGCCCTAATTCTTGTGCTTGTTTCTATTGACTTTCTCCAAAAATTTCACACCTGCTTTCCCAGAAAAATCAATTTCCTTAGAATAAACAAGAACCACAGTTTCCGAGCGTTTCTCATGTAGAAGATTGAACCTATTTAGCCTCCACAAAGGAAGGTAAACTTTACACATGTTTCACATTGTTATACATTTTCATCATTCAATCTTCTTTTGATTTTGCATGATGGCCAGTATTTATTTGGCTCTTTAGAACTTTTTTCTGTTTTTCTGGCGTTTTTGTATATGTATTGCATCAAATTTGATCCATTTCCCTCCCAGATATTTCATAAAACAGTCAAATTTGAACACAATGATTCACTAGAGGCAAAACTACCGTTTAATGTCTTGCCTTTTAACATCATTCAAAGGATTATCGGTACTAATTGATGAAAATAGCGACGGAAAAAGCCTGCGGCTAATTACTGTTATTAATGTGCTTTCTGCAGACTATACGAGACTAATCGATGCATTTAAAATGGAAGTAAAATAAAATTTGCGGAACAATCAAGAGTATCCCCAGATTAAATTAATCAATTTGGGGGAAAAACAATGGCCCGGTCCATTAATGGAATGGCCTGACCACGATCCAATACTCCAAAGCCCTAAAATCGAGGCAATTTGGGCGCCAGAATCCGATAAATGCAAACAACCATATCAGGCTTTTATATAAAGTTCCCGCAGCTTGTACGTGCAGTCTTTTCGATATTATAGGTAAATAATTCGATTAACTGATTAAATACGCTCGCTAATAGCCAATTATCTGTTCGTTCAATTTCAGCAGTTTTTAACGGATATTCGTATTTTGCCGCCCATCTATATATCGTTTAATTCCTGCAAAATTTCCCTCTTAAGCTAAATGTGAAAATACAAAAGCAATTCAATTGCAACAAGGATTTTTTTACAAACACCACAGTTAAAAATTTAATTTGTCTTTGGGTTCATACATTTTCAATTAGTTTTGATTACTCCACTAGCTAAATGTTATTAAGGTGTTTTTCAATTCTCTACAAATTTTGTCTCGAAAATTCACTTCGCTTTAGTCCAACTGCGGTTGTAAAAGTTAGTACTGCTCTCACTGTTCAGCGCGTTTCGTTAGTATTAACTTTTCCTATTCACCAGTTAGACATAACTTCAGTAATTTTCAATTAAAGAAAAGTTTTTAATTAAAGCAACTTGTCCTACCTACTGAAAGCACACATTTAACTCCATTCATTCTGGAACATTCGTAATAATAATACAATGGGTTTTTTGCATGAATTAATTTTTTCCCTTCTGAGCCAGTATATTTTTGTAAAAAAACATTAATGCCGAAGAATCAGTGAATCAACCAATTTTAATTAGCCATCGAGGGGAGTAGTAGGATTTCGAAATAATTCACTGTTGCGTTGTTAAATGAAAGGCAGAAAAACCGAGCCGAAATTTTATTTGCCACAATTGTAGCTCCCCAGCACATTCAGCTGCCTTAAAAATAAGCGAAGCGAGAATGAAAAGACATGCAAATCCGACTTTTGTGGCATTTCGACCGTCCCCATTTTCATGTTTATGAATTCGAGCATCTCGAGAGATGACTCTCTGTCGACTTAATCGTATTTCAAATTGAAAAACTTTGTTGCTTATTATCTTGATATTTCCATAGTTGTTTCAGGTCTATGGATATGGATAGTTGTATACCGTACTTTCTTATCTTGTCTCTCCTATCTTGTCTCCTATCTAAATGAGTTTAGGCTTATTCAACCATTGGTTATCGAATCAGAGTCGTGCCTGAAGGGACAAATACATGAAACTCTATTTGAAATTCAAAATTGCAACTATAAAGTGTTGGTTGAAATGTTGTGCCGAGCCCTACGGGCACGACACTGGTTGAGACACAAGAAAAAACTGTTTTGTGACAAATTAGAGTGTGTTTTAACACATCAGTGTCGTGCCCGAAGGGTACAGCAAATAAATGAAACTCGGTTTGAAATTCGAAATTGCAACGTTGCAGTGTTGGTTGAAAGGTTGTGCTGTGTCCTACGGGCACGACGCTGGTTGGAACACAAGAAAAAACTGTTTTGTTACAGATTATAGTGTGTTTTATAACATCAGTGTCGTGCTCGAAAAGTACAATAAATACCTGAAACTCTGTGCGAAATTAGGAATTGCAACGTTAAAGTGTTTTTTGAAATGTTGTGCCGAGCCCGAAGGGGCACGACACTGGTTCCAGCACAAGAAAAAACTGTTTCCTGACAGATTTGAGATTGTTTTATAGAATCAGTGTTGTGACCGAATGGATCGGCACAGCAAATTAATTAAATTCGGTTTGAAATTCGAAATTGTAAGGCTAACGTGTTTTTGAAATGTTGTGCCGAGCCCTAGTGGCACGACACTGGTTGGAGCACACGAACAAATTGTTTTGTGACAGATTGGAGTGTCTTTTATCACATCAGTGTCGTACCCGAAAGACTCGGCACAGAAAATACATACAAATTTGTTTGAAATCCAATATTGCAATGTTAAAGGGCTGCTTAAGAAGTTGTGCCGAGCCCTATGGGCACGACACTGGTCCAAGCACAAAAAAATTGTTTCCTTACAGATTTGAGATGGCTTTATAGAATCAGTGCTGTGACCGAAGCGCTCGGCACAGCAAATTAATGAAATTCGGTTTGAAGTTCGAAATTGTAAGGTTGAAGTGTTTTTTGAAATGTTGTGCCGAGCCCTACGGGCACGACACTGGTTGGAGCACAGGAAAAAATTGTTTAGTGACAGATTAGAGTGTCTTTTATCACATCAGTGTCGTACCCAAAAGACCCGGCACAGAAAATACATACAAATTTGTTTGAAATCCAATATTGCAACTGTTAAAGGGCTGCTTAAGAAGTTGTGCCGAGCCCTATGGGCACGACACTGGTCCAAGCACAAAAAAATTGTTTCCCTACAGATTTGAGATGGTTTTATAGAATCAGTGTTGTGACCGAAGCGCTCGGCACAGCAAATTAATGAAATTCGGTTTGAAATTCGAAATTGTAACGTTGAAGTGTTTTTTGAAATGTTGTGCCGAGCCCTACGGGCACGACACTGGTTGGAGCACACGAAAAAATTGTTTTGTGACAGATTAGAGTGTCTTTTATCACATCAGTGTCGTACCCGAAAGACTCGGCACAGAAAATACATACAAATTTGTTTGAAATCCAATATTGCAATGTTAAAGTGCTGCTTAAGAAGTTGTGCCGAGCCCTATGGGCACGACACTGGTCCAAGCACAAAAAAATTGTTTCCTTACAGATTTGAGATAGTTTTATAGAATCAGTGTTGTGACCGAAGGGCTCAGCACAGCAAATTAATGAAATTCGGTTTGAAATTCGAAATTGTAACGTTCAAGTGTTTTTTGAAATGTTGTGCCGAGCCCTACAGGCACGACACTGGTTGGAGCACAAGAAAAAAATGTGTCCTGATAGATTGGAGATTGTGTTATAGAATCAGTGTCGTGCCCAAAGGGCTCGGCACAACAAACACATTAAACTCTGGTTGAAATACGAAATTGCACCGTTAACGTGTTGGTTGAAAAGCTGTGCCTCGCCCCCGAGGCGAACAGATCTGTGAAGACCCTTGCGCTTAGGAAACGTCAGGAAGAAATCAGTTTTCATAAACCACCTAAAAGCTCGGAAAATTCAGCACTTTGAAGTTTCCAATTGTGCAAATTGCAAGAAGAATAGCCACAAGAGATTTGGCTGGACGATACTGTATGAAACACATATGAAGAATGGTGGATCCGCTGCCTCCACAATTGGAGAATCATATTATGATAACGATCCCTTTTATACGTCGACGAGTGCACATGACGTAGCACCCAAGCAGCATTTTCTGCTTGAAAATAATTCTGAAGGTATGAAATGGAGGAAATGGGGAATATATTTGGTTCGCGCTCGACTCGCTATATGGCCGGAATTTCAGATTGATTTTTGATTCCATTATTATGTCAAAGCAGTGGATTCATGGCGTGAGAGATGATTTTAATATTACATGTATTTACATTTTTCGATTGCTTATCGAAGTGGTCTGACTTTCAAAATCGCATCGGTGTGAAACGTCTTAATCAAATAAAACCGTTTTTGCAGAAAGGAATTGCGACATAAATCTACACCGAGTACATTCTGAACGGAATTAATTCAGTGCACGGAAAAACAACAGGCATAGCGACTAATTATCATAATTCAAGGCGAAAATGTTCCGCTTCCAAACCGCTTTTCTCCATAGCGGAAAAATGCAAAGAACCCAGCCACCCCGAAAACTACACTTATTCATTCTTGAGGGTACTTGTTGAGTCAAAAGTTGGCTGCAAATGAAGCGTAAGTGAAAATGATGCAAAAACTTTAGATTTATTCCTGAATAAAACTAAAGTAGAACAAAACTCTGGTAGTAAATTTGGTTTTTCCTGGTCTAGTGGAGAGAAGGGGCGTGTTTTACTATCATGGAGATAATCGGACAAGGAGCCGTTCGGCTTTCGCTTAGCTGACTTTATGTATGAGCTACCGTCTATTTAAACTATTTATTTTCCCTACAATCTGCACTGTTGGTTTTAGCAGTGTGATTTTTAAATTCCATTAAGCACATATGAAGGGTTGAAAAAATTGGCGTCATTGCTCTTGAGGTGTTGAGAAAAGAAAAAAAATCTAACGTTTGAAGAATTGTATCAAGAAAAAGAACAGGATTGAGGTCGAATGAGCATCAAATAAGACGCATGAAAGACTCTTGAAAATGGACGCCGCAGATACTGATAACTGATATGTGGGGTCGAAATTAGCAATTTTGGTAAGAAAGCGAAAAGAATAGCAATAAAAATAGAAAGCAGAACTATAAAGAAAGAAACAAGCACTTAAGCAAAGAACACGGACTACATTTATCGAAATTATTCAAGATGTAAAATCAAGACTTTATGGCATCATATAATCAAACCAAAAAAATTAAGTGCTTCCATTGAAACGTTACAGGATTTGTCAATTTCGTGCCAAAAATAAACGCCTCTAAATGCCATCGTCCAACATTTATTGCATTGATTTAGAGCTAGAGAAGATTGGAACAAAGTGAAGTGAAAAATCGAAATTTCTAGAACATCTGCAGTGCATATTTCGCGAAATGAAACTAATCCATCCACCTCTGTGCTGCTTTTCGATATCGGCCTCAATCGAGGTTGAATGGGATGGGTGAGTGGTGCGCCCGATATCAGATCGAACTTAATGTTTAGCTTTATGTGCGAGAGCCTGAAGCCAAAAAAGCTGATTTATGGCTTTTGGGGCAAAAATGAAATGTGCACGTACTCGGTGACGTTACCTTTGGATTTACTGCGAAAGCACATAGGGGATCAATGAGCAGGCCAATAACTAATCGCCAAAAAACATCGTGCATGTGTTTTGTCCACTGCTTGCAGTTTTTCTTTAGCTGCAGCTTGCATGGATCAAAGGGGAATTATTCGGGAATTGTGTATATTTTAGAGGATTTTGAACGTGCTGTAGGCAATTTAGTATAACTCCAAACAGTTTTAACGATTTCCTGTAACAAACTGTCGAACATGGGATCAGGGCAAATGAAAAATTAGGGCCAGTTTGCGCAACCCAAAGTTCCGTATCATGTTCGTCCATTTTGGCCACGTACTCACGTTATACCATACTATATAAGCCGTGCGCCGATTTTAAATCGGACTTCTCTCAGTCATTTATTAACTGTAAAGGGAAATATCTGCTTGTGTACAATAAGTCGACCGAGACATTGGAGGACAGAGGAAAGCATATTTTTTTAAATTGGCTTTTATTCCGCTGGATCCCTACTCATCATAGAAAACTTAAGATAAAGTTATCTCTTATTGAGAGTCATATGCCACTCATCAAAAATAAAGAGGCGAAGAAGCATTGAGATTGTCAAAGAAGTAACCGATGTGAAACCGATGAAAATGTCCACTGGAAAACATCTAAATAAGCTTTAAAAAGACAAAAGTCAATACAAAATAATGAAATAATTGATACCATTATAACATGAAGGGAAGTGCTCACTTACAACAGCCAATTGTTTCGAAGACGCCCATCCAGAATGAGTATGGATATTTTTTTTAAGTTCCGTCAGCTGGGCCAAACTGTTACATTTTCTCGTAGCAAAAGAGCCCAACAATAACATACACAAAATAACAAACATTAAGAGAGCAACCCAATAAGGCTATTAGTAAACAAGGAATTCGAAGATCTCAATTCGACTCAACTTCAGTCTTCTTCTTCTCTCTAATATGGACACATCTTAGTAGGCTATAGCCTCTTCATTGCCTCCACGTCCCCCCCAGAGGATGACGTCCAGCATCCACTCGAGCGCTTTGGTGGTCTTCCCTGTGGTCTCTTTCCTACTGGATTATTCATTTTTGCGTTTTTGACGAGCCTGGTGTCCTCCATTCTTTCTAATGTTGTTTGGGGTACCTCTCTGTTTGCGATAATATAGTCTAATACCGACTGTTGTCCTCTTGTATTTTGCCATGTGAATGTGTATTTCATGTTATGTTTGAAGAAAGTGTTGTTTATTCTCAAGTTGTTCAGAATAGTAGTAGTAGTAGTAAACATCTTTATTTCTAAAAAAGGCTATCGACCTATCGGTCTTTCTGCCCTGGGTTGATTACAAAGTTTTGTATGGAAACTTAATAACTAATAACTAATATAATTAACAAACATTTACACAAGCTATGTCTGGAGATGCTCCAATGGGGTTGAGGTTGGGAAGAGGAAACGCGTTTGTCTGGTCGGTCTTGTTAGACAGAGGGGGTCCATGCAAGGTGAGATTGTGAGGGTTGTGTTTCCATCTTGATTGCAAGACGAGTAGTCTTTCCGAGATCCTTGTCAAGTTTGTGCGTTCGTAGAGTAGTCGGTTTGGTGGATTGTGTAATGGGTTTGCTGGGTGTCGGATCTTCGTTATCAGTCTCAGTGCTATATGTTCTGTTGTCTGTAAATGCCGTTTAGTTTTGTCAGTAGCGTTGGCGAATAAAACATGAGCGTAGTCAATTAGAGGTCTGCAGATCGCTTTATATATGATAGTTGCTGTCTTGGTGCTGATACGCTTGTTTTTGTAAGTAAGTGTGCGGAAGTGTTTTGCTCTCTTGGTCAGATCTGTTCTGATGTTTTGTACGTGTTTTGTGAATTTTAGTTTATTGTCCATTGTTATTCCTAGGTATTTCACATTTGACCGTCCGTGGTGATATTTGGATAGTCTGGTTTAATTCGGTGGTTTGAGAGGAGCAGTCGGTTTTTTGATGCATTTGGTGTGAGCCTCCATTTGTAGAACCATGCTGTTATTGTGTCTGTTAGTGTCTGGAGTTTGTCCACTACTCTGGCGGTCGTTCTGTCATGCGCGATAAGGATAGTGTCGTCAGCGTATTGCAGCAGGTAAGGGTTTTGGTCTATACCTTCTTTGTCTTGTCTGTTGTGGTTGTATATGTCATGGCAATATATGTTGAAAAGCAGGGGTGAGAGTGGTGAACCCTGAGGTAAGCCTTGCTCAGGTGAAAAGGGGATAGAGTAGTCGTCGTTGATTCGTACCTCCAGTTGTCTGTCTTCGAGTAGTTGTTCAATAATATGTACTAAGTAGTTTGGAGTGCCAAGTTTGTGTAGTTTGTACAGTAAGCCCTCGATCCACACACTGTCAAAGGCCTTATTTATGTCTAAAAACAGGCTGGCAGTTTTTCCTCCGGTCAGGTGTGTGGTTTGTATGTTATTTGCGCAGAATATTTTCAGTAGATCCCCATTTTCGGTTGTCAATTCCTTCGTCAAATCTCTGCATTATGCCATCCAGTGGTTCATTTCCTATTCTTGCATTTAGGCACCCATAATAACGATTTTATGTCGTGCTTCTATTCTGTGGTACTTTGTCGTGGACGTAGACTTCATCCTCTATTTGTTGTTTGTACTTTCGGTCTATCAGTATTCCCACTCCTGAGCGTGCTCTCTGTTCTCGTGGTACTCCACTGTATATCAAGATATATTTGTCAATTTCGCATTTCTCCTTTTCTTTCTTATACTTCGTTTCGCTAATAGCGCATATTTCTATGTTATTGTCTTTTAGTTCCTCTATGACCTCCTGATCCTTTGCAGTCCAGGACATGATTTTCCAGGTGGCTACTCTGAGTTTATTTCGTTTGCAAATCTTTGTCGTCATCTTTTCAACATATATCATTTCTTCATATAGTAAAATCATAAATTTACAAGGTTGATCTTCGTGAATCGTAACCGAAATTGTTATTTGAATGCTCATGTTCTTGAACTCATTAGAAGATTCATTTAATGAACGCATTTCCTTCGTTCGCTCACCTCAAAAAACTACTTCCTGACTCAAAAATCTGCCGGCTTCTGCCTCATTGCTGAAACATCCATATTACTACGAGTCTGAATACGAGCCTCGTAAAAGGGCTTTACATAATATTTGCGAAAATCTTCCTCAACAATTGAGTAAGATCTTGTCCTTCTAGTGGACAACAAGAGGATTATTGGTCATTACTATTAAGTTGGGCGGCAAGTTACACAACGTAATTATTTCTACCAGGTTTGAGTGCACTTAAACCCGATGAAATACTATCAATGGCCTGACATCAATTATATTTCGGTATGTAGCCGAAACTGAGAATGCCATTGTCATGATTTATTATTGACTGTATATGTTTGCCTCTATTGCGTCCATTAATCATGTTCGGCGGGCGTATAGTCAACTGTCGTAAAATTCTAATTATTTGAGGCCTCAATCCTCCCAGATTCATCGTTAGACAAACAAACCAAAGGAAATTTCTTCTTGTCGTACGTTATTGTACTCTCAGCCAGTGCCTGTTTCCTCCGGTATGCTGTAACAAGTTCAAGGCATCGCAATTCATCTTTCGGATCCAATTTTTTCCCGGATCCAATAAAGAGAAATTGCAACTGAAAATAAAATTATGTAATCATCCGTGGCAAAGCCCACTTTTTTCCATCCCCCGAAAGTTTATACAAACAGGAATGATTTTCTTTGCGACGAAAATATCGGTCACGGGGTGAAAAAACGTAATAAATGTCAGTTCCGGCGCGAGGAAATTTATACGATGAAAGAAAAACATTCCGGAATTATTGTTCACTTTCCGGCGAGGTTTAAGCGTTTCGCGGGAATGTATAGTTTAGAAGCGGGGATTACACGGTGTAAGCTTTTTAAGGAAACTTTTGACAAGGATTTATTTTTTCCCTGCATCTATTTGAATAATACAGACTGAAATGTCTTTTATAATGTTTAGTTGGATTTTCGGAAAGTTCATTTTGATTTTGTTTGCCACTGTTTTTCCGGCTTTCCGACAATCGCAGTTCGTCTTTTGTTATGGTCGGTTGCTAGTTTGTTTTTATACTCGAACGTTGTTTTCCTACAAGTTCAACTGCGCTGTCTAATTGCTTTTCAATTGAAGTAGTCAAAGTGAAAGTTTCCTCGAGATAACGTGGAGGAAAGTTGGAAAACACAGCGACCATGATCTCCAGAAATCTCTCAATCCGACGTAATAATAGCTGAAACATGAAATTCCAAAGATAAGAATTTCAATTTTAGCAAGCCCGCATTAAGTTTAGTCTGAAGACTAAATCATACGTTGTGACCCTAAATCCCTTCCCGGACTTTGGGATTACGGGCCGAGCCGGCTTAGGACTAAGGGATAACAGGGAAGGCCTGTTGGATGCCATATCTACAGGGAACTAAGCAATTGTTTTCGTTCCCAATGAACTTAAAGACTTTAGTCATTTCGATGCGGTTTAATAGACAGCAAGAGACGGATGCCGAACTCAATTAAACTGAATAGTTTTGAGACCGCTTGCTCACATCTAGTCGTAATTTAATTATCGTTCAATATGGTCCGAATCCAATACTGGTTAGAACAATTGAATAAAAAGACCTTTCTACTGTCCACCTAACATTTTTGCATGCATGCTGGGACAAGCAGAATTATTAATTGGGAGGCTGCAGAATGGAAAGTTTTTTGGCGGTCGAAGTCACTCACAAGCCGGTGACGCCCTAATTATAGCGGATAATGAGGACGACTTTCAACGGCTTCTATACTCATTCTATGTGAAAGCAAAAACCTTCCAACATGCAGGTATCGACCAGAAAAACCAAAGCCCTTGTGATTTCCACAGACCCAATGAGATGTAAACTTGCCTTGGAAAATAAAACAATAGAACAAATCATGTCGTTCGATTACCTAGAAAAGAGAACAAATGAAGTAAGCGAGCAAGTCGACAAAGCCATCCGAACCTCGAGGTTCACTCGGGGACATTATCTGGAAGAACACCAACATTAGACCCATACTAACATACGCTATAGAAACAAGAGCTGACAACAAAAGAACAAAAAACACCCTACAGAAATGAAAATACTCAGAAACATCTCAGGGTACACACTAAGAGACACAGACATAAGACACGAATGTGAAGTGGTAGACATCATCATATGGGGACGCAAACGTAGAAGGGACTGGAAGAGCCACGTTGGCAGGATGCTAGAGGGAAGACTGGCAAGAATGGACCTCAACATCTCAAGAGAATTAAGTTGGAAAGTACAGGCCTAAGGCCTACAATATGAGGAAGAAGAAGAAGTTCGGAATATCATCGATTCCTGGAGCTCTTCTATTTTTAAGGGAACGGACTGCTGATATTACTGCAGAGCTATTTGCTTCGGTCTTTGGTCCATCGGATTCTGAGGGGTCCTTATCATAGATAATTTGACCAGAATGGTCAGCGTTGTATAAGTTGGTAAAATATTCCATCCATTGGTTCTATTGAAGTCATAAATTTTCAGAGTTTTGCCTTCCTGCTTCGTAGCAGTTTCCAATTTTTTGCTGCGAGCCATTAAGTCGCTTTCCATATTCTTGGTGAATCCCTCCCAATGGTCATTCCTTGATTTCTCGAATTCTCCTGTTTGTCTTGTTTCTTTCCGCATCTCTTCTCCATTTCAGAAGTTCGTTTATTTAAGCCTTAAAATTTTTGAAGCTTTTTAAACATTTTAATCATTAAAGTGTGAAAAGATTGATTTAGTGCATAGTGCAGGCAATAATTCAGCTCGCGATAATCAGCGATTTTTTGCCTGAAGCTCGAATTTGACACCAATTAATCACCTTTTCCCGTAATAAGTTACGAAAATTAATTATCCACTTATCCAATATCGTTAATTCGATGGAAACAAAAACAGTAACTGCGGATTGGGTGATTTACGTGCGCCGGCAATGTTTCAATGGGTAAATCGAGCCCCGATCGATGGAAACACACTTCTGCAGCAAAGGAAAGGTGACATTTATTTTCAACAGTGATTAATCGGTTCATGGGCCCAATATGACCGATAAATAATTGGAAACGTTTAGTCTCAAGTCGACTGTTGGGATCGAATTTGGGGCTTGAAGATTCGAGGTTTTGCTCACTTGGACGTAGTTTCGCCTGGTGACGAACAGCTTTACATTTATCAAATTATTCAAGTTCAAGATGCTGTCTGGGAAAGTTTAGTGGGGCCTTCACATAGTGAAGCTTTTGTATATGGTGGATAATAACTCAAACTTGCAAGTAACAGTGAGGCAGCTTTTTTGGGAACAAAATCGCCCTTTGTGGATCCCAATCCCAAACGATAGCACTCAGGCAGGCATAGTGAACAACTCGTGTAAATTTTATTTTTATTTCATCGACAACTATCAAAAGCAAATAACAACCAACATTTTATGTAAAATAAAAGCAGCAAACGCTCAGCTCAATCAAATCGACTGAGCTCAGCGAAACAATCACAATAATATTGTAAAACCGCCACAATAGAACACAACAAGCGACAAGGCAGAACATTTTATTGCTCTCCCCTAAAACCCGGACCTTTTGGTGTGGCAAGAACTCTCATAATTTCGAATTAACGTCTCAATTCAAGACGAGAGAATAAGCTTATTACCGACAAAAACCATTTCCGCAAGAACAAAAGCTTCCCGGTTTCCTAATTAATGGAGTCGGTTTGTAAAAGTGAAATATATAAGATCGTGTCTGGTAAGTGGGGAATTACATTCGCAAATATTCGAAAACGGCTTAGCGAGATCGTGATTATCTATAGGTGAGAATGGATTACAGAATATATAATTATAATAAAATTTTTGTTGAGAAAGTTTTGGGCTGGGAAGTTGCCAAGAGCGGGGATTTTGACTATATAGTCTTCGGATTTCCTATTTTACCCTTAGAGGCCGCAATTCCATTAATACTGTTCTAATTCGGAAATACATTGATTTTCTTCATGCCTTATCTGGGCTTCAGAATATCTTGTAAGGCCGTTTAAGGACGGGACTTATACACTAGGGATGATTGAATGTGTGATAAAATATAAATTTATTTAATTCGGACACAGTGATATTGTTAAAATGTTCAAATTAGTGTTGCAAGAATGCTGGAGTTTTCGGTCAATGGTTTGCAAAAGAGTTTTTCTTAGGCCAAAGTTTCAGCTATCTTTTAGCCATCATCAGGTCCTTAAGGCCTAACCTAAGCTTCACCATTTCCATCTATAGTTACCTTTAGTCATTTTTTGCAGCTCAATGCATTTTTTGCAGCTCAACCAATTTTAGAAACAGACAGTTTTAACTTGCGATCATACCGGTCACTAACAAACATCAATAAATTGGAAATTGATGCAAGTTTCACTTTCTCTCATAACATTTCGACTAAAAATTGTTTTCCACCCCGAATGATTTACACTTTCAAATTTAATGTGGTTTGAACCGAAAGTATGCAGAAGGCATATATCCAAAGCCAACCGACCAAGGAATAGCAACGTCCATAAATCACGAGACGCCTGGTGCATTGTGCATATCGAATTCCAGAGTTTAATAAATGTTCGCTGCTATACAAGTCGAAAGTAAGATGGATTTTCAACTTCAAAAATGTTAAATTAGGTGTCATATCTGGCGAACTAGGCCCGACTTATTTAGCGAAAGTTGACTGGCAATCAGGAAAATAATTCTTCGTTCAATACAGTTTAGATTTCACTAGATAGACTAGTTCTTAAGTGTGCTAAATAAGTTTCAGCTCCTTAAAAAACTCTAATGTTTAATTCTGTTGGAAATAGAAAGCGTACAAACTAGTCAAAGAAACTTTATTGCCTGTTTCATACTTTTAGAAGTGTTACATTGTTTCTTAATCAATTTAGCCAAAAGTGAACTAGAAAAATGTTTGAACACAGAGATATACATAACCAGAGGTGGGTATCCAATGATGGTATCACAAGACGGTAACCAAATAGATCACATCCTAATAGATTCCAGGCACTCAAATAACATCATAGACATTAGAAGTAAAAAGAGGAGCTGAGGCGGACTCGGACCATTTTCTGGTATGTGCCAAAACAAGCATAAGGATCAAGGAACAGAAGACAGGTCCACAACAAGCAAATAAGACAGCTAAATGGGACACGGATAAACTTAAGGAAAAGGAAGCCATCGCTAACTACAAGTCTAAAATTGCAACCAAAATGCGGGATATACCAGAAACGTGTAAGAGTAACGCCAACACCATGTGGAATGTTATAGAGAAAATTATTCTGGAGGCAATGGAGACAACTATCGGAAAGCGCGAAAGAGCAAAGAAAAATAACTGGTGCGATACGGACTGTGAGAACGTACAGAACCAAAGACACCGCGCTAGGGCTCAAATGTCCAGGACCCTTCACAGGACAACATAGATAACTTTAACAATGCAAGACGTGGAGCAAGAAAACTCATTAGGGAAACAAGAGAGAACATCAGAATATAAGACCGGCAGTCATGTACGGATGTGAAGCGTGGACCCTAACCAAAGCAAACGAAGACGTCCTGCGAAGATTCGAGTGAAAAATACTTAGAAAAATATATGGACCAACCCAGGATCCTAGTTGAGGGCAATATCGAATAAGAACAAACGCGGAGTTAGAACAATTGTACCAGGGAGACATTGTGAGAGAAGCACAGTCACAAAGACTGATATGGGCAGGACACATATACAGAGCACCGGAAAATTGCATGGCAGGAAGCACCGACGAGCAGAAGACCACCGGGAAGACCTAAAATTAGATGGAGAGACAATGTTCTATCGGATATGCGGAAGATGGGCATTGAAAATGAACAGGAAACAATGCTAGATAGAAGTCGATGAAGGCAAATTGTGCTTGCAGCCAAGACTCACATAGAGTTGTAGTGCTACTTGAAGAAGAAGAGGAACTTGCAAAATAGGGATAAACTCGCTTATTTTACGTACACAAGTTTACGTAATTTAAAGTCTCATCCTTGAAGTCGCCGCTTGCATACTTAAAACTCCCTCATCTAAAGCAACTGAAATTTTACATAGTACAATTGTGTTGTAGCCAACAGGTTTTTTCGAAGAAACTGAACGAAATTAAATGTCGAATAAAATGAATTTCCCTTTATATTGCTATTCGGCACCAGAATAGCTAATTCGATCGTTTGTTATTCGCACAGCAGAAACTGAAAATGTCACGTTTGTAAACGATGTCGAAATTGTATGTTTCTGTACAAAATAATTCTTACAACAGATTATTTTAAGCAGAGTTCGATTCATTTATCCCCATAATTCTATAATGGAAAGCAGTGGGGTAAAAAATTATTATTTTAAGGCATTTTGGACAAGGTCAATCAAAGATTGTATTATGTGTAAAACAAACCCTTTAGGGCAGCTCAAAGACATCGTTTTTAGGGGTCGGTTTATTTGTCCCCTAAATTCTAGGCCACTAGGAAAAATGATTGATTGAAATATACATGTGAAGGCTCGTTGTTTTTTACACAAAAAACTCAATTTTTGGTCAAAAGCCATATGCCATTTTAGAGTAATTTCATTTTTATGACAAAAAAACCCATGAGGGAAAACATGAAATATTGATTTAATTTCAACTTTATTCCTTTGATCACCTAAAATTAAGAAAAAAACTTTCTTTCAGGGGCTTTCTCCCCTGAACAAGGACTCCCACAAGGATCCCCGCTATCACCCCTTCTTTACAATATATACTTCCACGACATATACAATCACAGTCTCCACGACAAAAGACACATTGACAAATCTGCTTACATACTACAATACGCCGACGACACTGCATTGATCGTGCACGACAAAACTACAGTAAAAGCAGTGCAAAAACTTCAAACACTAACAGACAAGACAATTGCTTGGTTCTACAAATGGAGACTTACACCAAACGCCACGAAAAACCAACTACTTTTACCAAACCACCAAATTAAAGACGACTCTCCATCAATAACAACAGACGGAAACAGAATTAGACCAAAACAAGAAGCAAAATATTTAGGAATGACACTCGACCAAAAACTAAAATTTACAAAACACGCACAGAACGTAAGAACAAAAATCATTCAACGGACAAAACACTTCCGATCACTGACGTACAAAGACAAAGGAATCAGTACAAAGACCGCCACAAAAATTTACCAATCAATATGTAGACCTCTGCTTTACTATGGACATACACTGACAGCGAATGCATCTGGGAAAACTAAACAACACATTCAAACAATAGAACAGATTGCCCTGAGATCAACAACGAAAATAAGGCATCCTCAAAACCAACTACACAACCCCTCAAACCAACTACTCTACGAACCAACAAAAATAACGCGAATAACAGAAAAACAACTCCAATTGCAAACGAAATGGAAAAACAATCCCTACAACTGGACCCTACTGAATCCCCTTTGCCTCACGAGACAAACGAGACAATCCCGCTTCCGCTTCCCAACAGCAGCACTACTTAAACACTTCCAACACGACTGTACCAACCTGCTAGAGGATGAAAAGACATGACAGAGAAGGGAGATTTTTTTTTGCTTTGTAATAATTTTAAGTTGACAGTCAAGATAGTTTAAGTTATAAAATTAATCCAATACATGTATATATGCAAGGGCAGAAAGGCCGAGGGCCGATAGCCTATTTGGAAATAAAGATTATATATATAAGAAAAAAAAGGTTTATGTGAGTATTTTTACTCATGTTTTTTTTATTAGTTTTTCAAAGTCGTGGAAAAGCCCAAAAAACTCACGAGTTTCAAGCGATATCCTCTCGCAATTTTGATAAATCATGATTGTTCTTAATAATTTATTTGCTTGAATGAATATTCCCGTTTGTGTAAAATCGAATTTCGACGCAAAGCGAAAAACGGAACATCAATTACAGGATAGACAACAAATCGGATCAGTTCAACTATGTCAGCACAAATTCCAGTCCTGCTCACACAAACATCAAAGCCGGAATTTGCCGTTTCCGCCTAATCGAACATGTTTTATTGTGGCGGAATGTATGAGATGTGGACCAAGTATATGGCTATCGTTAAGCGATTTAAACCCTCTGAGAGGATTTAGATGATTGCCCGACCGGTCTATTCGCCATTGACCAGAATATCAAACTCAGTTCGTTTAGAGCTCAGTTTGGAAATGTTGCCGAACAAAGTCCCCCATTGGGATTGCAGCTATTCGAAAATTGACTGAGAAATTTCGGTGGATTTGCCCGCAAACTATAAAAAGTGGAAACATCAATCAGATGATGGACGGCGAAATAAACGTACTGCTGCTGCATTTAATTTGCTTCGTTCATCTTGCTGTTATTTTAATTTTTTTCGTCAATTTTCCCATGTTTTTCACCCACCTTTTCAGTAGTAGTAGTAAACATCTTTATTTCTAAAAAAAGGCTATCGACCTATCGGTCTTTCTGCCCTTGTTTAATACATGTAGTCTTAGTCTAAATAAAAAACAAAGATGAAAATTCTCTTATTCTAGGTTAATAATCTTATTAAATAAACTTTCCAATTCTAATGACAAGAAAAAAGTATTTTATTGTCCAGTAGTCAGTTGCGTTTGTAAGTGTTCGAGTAGCGTTGATGTAGGGAAACGGAAGCGGGATTGTCTGGTTGGTCTTGTGAGACAAAGGGGATTCAGTATGGTCCAGTTGTAGGGGTTGTTTGTCCATTTTGTCTGTAGATGTATGAGTCTTTCCGAAATCTTTGTCATGTTTGTGCGTTCGTATAGTAGTTGGGTGGAGGGGTTGTGTAGTGGGTTTTGGGGGTGTCTTATTCGTGTTATAGTCTTAGTGCAATTTGTTCTGTTGTTTGTATATAACGTTTTGTCCTTTCTGTTCCGTTGGTCATGAGTATATGTCCATAGTCTAGCAAGGGTCTACAAATAGCTTTATATATTTTGGTGGCGGTGTTTGTGCTAATTCCTCTGTCTTTGTAGGTTAGTGATCGGAAGTGTTTTGTTCTCTTTATTGTTTCTGCCCTTATGTTTCGTATGTGTTTAGTGAATTTAAGTTTGTGGTCAATTGTGATTCCAAGGTATTTTACGTCGTTTTTTGGTTGTGTCCTACCTTTTCATTTCTTTTGTCTTTAATTTTGCTGAATAAAAACGTTTTTTCTTCAAAAACTTCCAGATCATCGGCTTTCAATTTGCATAAAGTTGCAGTAAAATTAACACGCCCTGAGGTTTTGCCCGTATCGTGCCCCCTAAAAGATGCATTTTTGAAGCAAATTTCCTTGCAGGAAATTGCCGGGAGCAATCGAGACAGATAAATCATAGACAACAAGATAAACTTAAATCGACAGCTTTTCGCAACAAATTGAATCAGGTCACGTAAGGTGTTCTGGGCTACATGCTAACAAAAATTTCTTTTAGAGAATAATAAATAAGATATACGAGCAGTGCTGTATGTTGCGGTACCAAATAAAAGATTGGCAGAAAAGTGAAACAACTTGTAAAAGAGTGATTAAATATTGGAGAAAAGGGAGTAGTAGTAAATATCTTTATTTCTAAAAAAGGCTATCGACCTATCGGTCTTTCTGCCCTTGTTTAATACATGTAGTCTTAATCTAAATAAAAAACAAAGATGAAAATTCTCTTATTCTAGGTTACTAATCTTATTAAATAAACTTTCCAATTCTAATGACAAGAAAAAATTATTTTATTGTCCAGTAGTCAGTTGCGTTTGTAAGTGTTCGAGTAGCGTTGATGTAGGCAAACGGAAGCGGGATTGTCTGGTTGGTCTTGTGAGACAAAGGGGATTCAGTATGGTCCAGTTGTAGGGGTTGTTTGTCCATTTTGTCTGTAGATGTATGAGTCTTTCCGAAATCTTTGTCATGTTTTGTCTTATTCGTGTTATTAGTCTTAGTGCAATTTGTTCTGTTGTTTGTATATAACGTTTTGTCCTTTCTGTTCCGTTGGTCATGAGTATATGTCCATAGTCTAGCAAGGGTCTACAAATAGCTTTATATATTTTGGTGGCGGTGTTTGTGCTAATTCCTCTGTCTTTGTAGGTTAGTGATCGGAAGTGTTTTGTTCTCTTTATTGTTTCTGCCCTGATGTTTCGTATGTGTTTAGTGAATTTAAGTTTGTGGTCAATTGTGATTCCAAGGTATTTTACGTCGTTTTTTGGTTGTGTCGTTTGGCCGTCTGCAGTTATTGTAGGGGAGTCAGCGTTGAGTCTGTGGTTTGTGAGCAGAAGTTGGTTTTTTTGACGCGTTTGGTGTTAGTCTCCATTTATAAAACCATGTCATTGTGTTGTTTGTTAGTGTTTGGAGTCTTTGAGCTGCTCTCTCAGTAGTTCTGTCATGTACAATAAGTGCCGTGTCGTCTGCGTATTGTAATATGTATGCCGATCTGTCGATTTGATTTTTGTCTGGTAAGTTGTAATTGTATATGTCATGGCAGTATATATTGTAGAGAAACGGTGAGAGCGGGGACCCTTGAGGGAGCCCTTGTTCAAGGGAAAAAGAAAATGACAGTGTTTTGTCAATTCGTACTTGTAGTGGTCTGTTTTCTAGTAAGTTCTTTATGGTGTGTAGGGAGAAAAGGGAAATAAACACGAATTGCAAATCTCAATATTAAAACAGTTTTGTTATCATCAGTGTATGATATGCAAGAACATCCCTCAAAATCACGTTTAACTGCCTGTGTGTTTACACGAGTGTTGACTCCTCCTCGTAAAATCTGGCGGGATGTTAACTCTATTGTTTCCTATCGCTTCTCAGTTCTGTAAGTAGACGGAACTTTCTACTTGCTCTGAACATTAAACCCACAATTATGCCAATATTCCAGTTGATTAAAATCCTTAATGGTTTTTCAAACGAAACATACAGAGACGTGAAGGAATAAAGTAGTTCTTCTCTCACCAAACACGAACACACTATTACTGAAAAATCGTTTCAATATACCAATTTTATCACTTTATCTGACACAAGTAAAAATCCATTAAAGTTAATGGCAAAACATGTTTTTTGCCCTTTTACTAAGAACATTTGTAACTATTTCGGTGCAAGCTGATCGGAAAAGCCGAACATCGATAAACGATATTCGCAGCCGGAATGTAAAGTATGCCAGAAGTAGAACTGGTAAGGGGAGATAGAGGCAATACATTTTCAAATCGCTATAGTCCTGCCACACTCGATCCCCCCTATTGGCTTTACATAGAATGTTTTATGATCTCGGAATTTAACAGAGCTAATACCCAGCTAATCGTTCCCTGGCAGAAAAATTAATTTTTTCGCTTTAGCACATTTCATTGTACCGCCGAGACCAATTTCCTTCCATCCTTTCGTAAAGCACTTAAAGAACAATAATCGAGATCGTTTCAATGAGGCGCCACTAAAGTGTTAACACTCCCTCTAAAAGCACTTTACCTTAACTTTGAGCCCAATACGTGTTCTTACCGCGCAGGAGATGAAAATTTGTTAGATAAACCGTTCTGACTCTCCATGTGTTTCTCTATCCCGCAAATAGTTGTTCGAAACTGCGAAAGTGTTCTCTTCGCCATTATTAAATACACATTTGCTCGGAATGGCCAACCCAATGTTTTAACATTGGCAAAGTAGAAGCCGAGTTTCCTTTATAGTCGCTTCGCTTTATCTCGATCAATCCAGACCGAGCTCTCATCCGCAGGATGATGTGAAAATTATTTGCTGAATTAATTGATTAGATTCTCTTTGGCTCGAGACCAGATTGTTAAAGTAAAATTGCTCTAGAATCTTTATCGCGCTCATTGCTTGAAACTGATGATTTTTTAGACCTTTAGGTCGTATCGAACATGTTTAGAAAATAGTAATCTATCCATCACAGCTGTTAGAGTGAAATTATGACCAACTTTGGCAGCCTGGAAACTTGAGAAGGAGTTTAATTGAGGCTTATATTGGTTTATGTTCCAATTTCTCATCGGTTGTTGATGGAAAATTTGAATGGCTTGACGTGATTTATATTGACGGCTTTTCCCGGCTCCATACAAGGCGCTAATTGAAGAAACGCCCGAAAGAGTCTTTTGCGATTGCTGGCTTTCCATGCCAAATACACCCAACTAGATAAGCCCCAGTGTTTGTCAACGAAATGTATTTTCTGGCTGGCAAATCTCAGCTAGATTTAAACATTAGCCGAAATCTCTCCCTATCGCTTTAACCTTAGGGCATCTTTGTGGTCAAAGTTTGGCTGGCTCAAGGTTTCCGAAATGCCCAGATAAAATCGGCGATAAATCCAACATGTCTAGCAGAGCATGTCGCAAACAAACCATTTTTCCCAAAAACTCAAGCTAAAAGCCGTAAAATATAAGCGGGTATTTTGTTTTATGGTGCCATCCCGCTGGTACTGAGAGGCGCTGTTGGGTTGCAAACTTTTTATCTTTTACTACAAAATATGCAGGGAATGTTGTAACTTGTGCCAAAGTAACATTCTAGAAGTGCAGTGTACGTGTTGAGTGTGGTTTTGTTGTGGATTCAAGTAATTGGAAATGCATTCATGCAATGAGAAGTGTAAGAGCTGGCAGGGTTGAAAGTTGATTTTTTCAAAAATGCTTGAATGTATTAACCAGTATGAATTACTGAGCCAAAAAGCCCCAAATCGGCGGGCTAAAGAACAGCACTTCTTCTAGTGGAGTTGACCGGTTTACTCAGGAGCTTTAACTGGCAAAATCAACTCAAGTATCATCTTCTTTTTGAGCATTTTTAGGCCCAACAGATAGGTTACTTTCAATGAATTCGGCGGTTGATTCACTATACAAAGTTTTAAAAGTGCGGCTGCTGACCAGGTGAGTTTCAGGCTCAAGACGCTCAAACCTTGTATATATTTTTTTGCATTTGAAATGACAAAGCAAAGCTACTTTGTTCATGACTCAAAGTCGTAAAATTCAACATCTTTGGGCAGATTTCCGATGTTTCTAGACTGAAATCTAACAAAATCTTGCAGTTTTGCAAGTTTCGATCAAATCTCACGTGCTTGTGAGAAGCCAGGAAAAATCCTTTTCCAGGACGACCGAAAATAGCAAAAAACTAACCATTTTCATTGTCCCAGCTAATTTCAAAGTCCTTTTTAGTGAAAATCCAGACAGATAAAAATTTTAATCAATGCCAATTGGTTGGATGTAATTATCGACAAAACCGTAATTTTTTTTGGGGCAACATCCATTCGGTAACGTCAACACGTTGCGCTGAATTATCCCATTCGATTATTGGCAATTCGGTTATTTTTGTGACACTGATTGAGATTTTGCAATTAAATCGCATACATATTTTTGAGAGCAATGTTTTCGTTAAATAGAGCGAAAATTCTCAATTTCGCCACGTGGATGAAACTTCCATTATTTTCGGCTGATTCAATCAAACAACCACTAATGGAAAATTAATTAGTAATCGGTTCCTTTACGAGTTTGTTTTTTCGCAACCAGGTAGGTTTTCCAGTATCTTTACGATGAATTGAGGCTGTTTAAGTCACACAAAAACGAAGAAAGCCTCAACTGGTGTCATTGGAAATTGTATTAAAAAGTCCGGCTAAAACTCAGCAAACAGCTGAGTGCGTCATGAATAAATCCAGTCCACTAATTGGAACAAAATGTCAACAACGGAGAAAGCCGCGTTGCAGACTAAAACGCTCTCACGCTCGCATCCAGGAATTTATCGGAACTATTTTCTAATTAGATCAAACACCCGGTTTGAGCCAAGCCGGCCGATAAATTAAATCCACCCCGGGATTAGACGTTTCAGACGTTTTCGGGGGGAGTTGGATGGAGATTGGACCCGATGAGACGATGATTCTTGCAAGACAGCTGTCGACTTGGAATTTCCCTACATACTTATGGGCGGCCGGAATTTCTCAAACCTCAACGTCCTGAAACTCTGATCATTTTCTTTAGCATAATATTCCAACTTCTCAACTAAGGGGGCAAGATAAAGGCAAAATCCCAGATGTACAATGTCTAGATCAATCGATTTCTCTGGTGGCTGTAGTTCTTTTTTAATAGGAAAATGTATCTACTGAATAACCCAACAAACCCCTAATTATTCATTATATTAACGCAAAAATAAACATGCTTTTGAGGCAACGCTAATCTAAATCTCATTCCATGGACAAAACTTTTGACTTTCAGTCATCATCAGGCAATTTTGAAGAATTTTTAAAAATCGCGTCTGGTTTTCGTGGTGCTTTTTACAGGCCGGTGTTTAACATTTATTTCCTCTGTTCCTCGGAAAGTGACAAAGTCAGTTTTGCATGAGTTTTGTTGGCAAATATCTCTTGTACGGCTCAAAAAAGTTTCGATTTTTAGTCACCATCAGGCAATTTTTGAGAATTTTTGAAAATTGAGCTTGGGTTAGCAACTTTTTTTGCAGCCTCGAACTTGACATTTTTTATTCAGGAACTAAGGGTACACGATAATTGCTTTTGTATGTATTCTATAAGGCAAATACTGTTTTATAAGTAACAAAAGTTTTGATTTTCAGTCACCATCAGGCAATTTTCAAAATTTTTTTAAATCGTGTCTGTTTGTCGTGGTGCTATTTGCAGACCAGAGTTTGGCATTTATTTTTTCTGTAACTCGGGATGCAAAATAGTTAGTTTTGCATCAATTTTATAGGCAAAAGTCCCTCCCTTGAGTGGATAAAGTTTCGAAGTTTAGTCATCATCAGGCAATTTTGGACAATTTTTCAAAATCGTCTGATTTTTGTGGTGCTATCTGCAGGCTGAAGTTTAGCATTTATATCCTCTGTAACTCTGCGAGTGAAAAAGTCACGCTCCTTTCGATGAGTGGACAAAGTTTCGACCTTGAGTCATCATCAGGCAATTTTGAAGAATTTTTAAAAATCGCGTCTGGTTTTCGTGGTGCTTTTTACAGGCCGGTGTTTAACATTTATTTCCTCTGTTCCTCGGAAAGTCACAAAGTCAGTTTTGCATGAGTTTTGTTGGCAAATATCTCTTGTGGGGCTCAAAAAAGTTTCGATTTTTAGTCACCATCAGGCAATTTTTGAGAATTTTTGAAATTTGAGCTTGGGTTAGCAACTTTTTTTGCAGCCTCGAACTTGACATTTTTTATTCAGGAACTAAGGGTACGCGATAATTGCTTTTGTATGTATTCTATAAGGCAAATACTGTTTTATAAGTAACAAAAGTTTTGATTTTCAGTCACCATCAGGCAATTTTCAAAATTTTTTTAAATCGCGTCTGTTTGTCGTGGTGCTATTTGCAGACCAGAGTTTGGCATTTATTTTCTCTGTAACTCGGGATGCAAAATAGTTAGTTTTGCATCAGTTTTATAGGCAAAAGTCCCTCCCTTGAGTGGATAAAGTTTCGAAGTTTAGTCATCATCAGGCAATTTTGGACAATTTTTCAAAATCGTCTGCTTTTTGTGGTGCTATCTGCAGGCTGGAGTTTAGCATTTATATCCTCTGTAACTCTGCGAGTGAAAAAGTCACGCTCCTTTCGATGAGTGGACAAAGTTTCGACCTTGAGTCATCATCAGGCAATTTTGAAGAATTTTTAAAAATCGCGTCTGGTTTTCGTGGTGCTTTTTACAGGCCGGTGTTTAACATTTATTTCCTCTGTTCCTCGGAAAGTGACAAAGTCAGTTTTGCATGAGTTTTGTTGGCAAATATCTCTTGTACGGCTCAAAAAAGTTTCGATTTTAGTCACCATCAGGCAATTTTTGAGAATTTTTGAAAATTGAGCTTGGGTTAGCAAGTTTTTTTTGCAGCCTCGAACTTGACATTTTTTATTCAGGAACTAAGGGTACACGATTAATTGCTTTTGTATGTACTCCATAAGGCAAATGCTGTTTTATAAGTAACAAAAGTTTTGATTTTCAGTCACCATCAGGCAATTTTCAAAATTTTTTTAAATCGCCTCTGTTTGTCGTGGTGCTATTTGCAGACCAGAGTTTGGCATTTATTTTCTCTGTAACTCGGGATGCAAAATAGTTAGTTTTGCATCAGTTTTATAGGCAAAAGTCCCTCCCTTGAGTGGATAAAGTTTCGAAGTTTAGTCATCATCAGGCAATTTTGGACAATTTTTCAAAATCGTCTGATTTTTGTGGTGCTATCTGCAGGCTGGAGTTTAGCATTTATATCCTCTGTAACTCTGCGAGTGAAAAAGTCACGCTCCTTTCGATGAGTGGACAAAGTTTCGACCTTGAGTCATCATCAGGCAATTTTGAAGAATTTTTAAAAATCGCGTCTGGTTTTCGTGGTGTTTTTACAGGCCGGTGTTTAACATTTATTTCCTCTGTTCCTCGGAAAGTCACAAAGTCAGTTTTGCATGAGTTTTGTTGGCAAATATCTCTTGTGGGGCTCAAAAAAGTTTCGATTTTTAGTCACCATCAGGCAATTTTTGAGAATTTTTTAAAGTTGAGCTAGGGTTAGCAAGTTTTTTTTGCAGCCTCGAACTTGACATTTTTCATTCAGGAACTAAGGGTACGCGATAATTGCTTTTGTATGTATTCTATAAGGCAAATACTGTTTTATAAGTAACAAAAGTTTTGATTTTCAGTCACCATCAGGCAATTTTCAATTTTTTTTTAAATCGCGTCTGTTTGTCGTGGTGCTATTTGCAGACCAGAGTTTGGCATTTATTTTCTCTGTAACTCGGGATGCAAAATAGTTAGTTTTGCATCAGTTTTATAGGCAAAGGTCCCTCCCTTGAGTGGATAAAGTTTCGAAGTTTAGTCATCATCAGGCAATTTTAGACACTTTTTCAAAATTGTCTGATTTTCGTGGTCCTACCTGCAGGCTGCAGTTTCGCATTTATATCCTCTGTAACTCTGCGAGTGAAAAAGTCACGCTCCTTTCTATGAGTGGACAAAGTTTCGATCTTGAGTCATCATCAGGCAATTTTGGACAATTTTCGAAAATCGCATCTGGCTTTCGTGGTGTTATTTGCCGGCTGGAGTTTAGCATTTATATGCAATTTACATATTTACAAGCAATGAGTGTAACTCTGCGAGTGAAAAAGTCACGCTCCTTTCTATGAGAGGACAAAATTTCGATCTTTACTCATCATTAGGCAGTTTTTGACAATTTTTGAAAACTGCGTTTGGATTAGCAGTATTTGTTGCAACCTGGAGCTTGACATTTTTTCGTATTCAGGAACCAACAAAAAGTCCCTTTAAAATCTAATAGCAAATGAAGCATCCAAAGGAAAGTGACACACAAATATAAAAATTTCAAAAAAGCAAGAGGTTGCAGATTAAACGGCCTAATTGGATATAAAAATCGGACTTCTTTAATGAATGTCAAAGTACAAAAGAATACGTATTTCTTTCATATAGAAGCCAAATGGAATCCCATCAAAGCCTGCGTGAGTTGATAACGAAAATGTTGTTCATTGTGGCAAAAGGTTTTAATAGCGGCTTTAAACCTTCTGCGACAGACGCTTGCAGATACAGAAGATTAAAGTCGCAAATTAATATTTTTCAAAGCAGACAAAATTGCAAAAAATCTCTTAATAAATAGACGATTTTTGCCGGAAATTCTCCTTCCAAAAAGTGGTTTTTCAAACTGTTCGATGGCATTATGGATCAATAATTAATTACCCAACTAATCCAACCTTTGACCAAAAAGTTATCAAACTGAAAACTTTGCTGTTAAAACTTGAGCTTAACCAAAGGAAAAAAAACCTTCCGGAATAAAATGCTACACGAAGAAGCGCTTCAGAGTGATATCGAGCGAGCTTTGCTTGAAAGACTTTGCGCCGGAATAGTTTTAAGGAGTTTTAAAACAATTAAAGGAAAAGTTTAAAACCCGATTGATAACACTTATTCAATCCGCAGGAAAAAAATAACCGATAGCTAAATTAGTTTCTCAGGAACGGAAGATTTTGCTTGTTCGAATCGGGGTTACTTAATTTAATTTACTTTGGAGAAAAGGAACAAAAGGAGCAGGTTGAATTGGGAAAAAGGGGCGAAGAAGTTTGATAGGAATTCTTTGTAATTTTCCCAATCCTGCTGGAATCAGCTAAAAAATAATTGGATGTTTCCATACTAATCCGAATATGATTTTAATATGCTTTATCATCATTAATTGCCTGAATTGCTTGCTTGCGATGAAAATAATATGGATTTTGAATGGATAAAACTCCCACTTTTATTTTTTTTGTTTTAGATTTACCATTACATCTTTCTGGATATTCCATACCCTAAAAACGATGGAAATCTAATTTTAACTTTCCACGCCTAATCCATCCTTCACTCTCCACATGATGGAATACCCTGAAATTATATCCCGGATCATTTTGATCCAAACTTCCGGCCACAATATATACATGCCCGTCCCGCCTAAATGAGAGAAATTAACGCAACATTATATCTGGCAAAATTAATAATACTGGAAATTCCAACAGTTAATACGAATTTAATGTGGGTGTAAAATCGTCGCCATCAAACATCTGACTTCCCTACTAGATATGATAAATGTTGTCTGGGAATAAGGAAGATTGACGCAAATAGGGTTCTATTGCGTTTATAGCAGCTTTAAGTGAGTTTTCTTCAAAATCCCAGTTTTAAGAGACAGATTGACCAGCACATTTACGAGTGAAACTTTGCACGTTTCGTGAAGCTTGAAAGTTGGAAAATCGGTAATGAGGCAGCGAGAAAATATCAACTTGCAACAAACTACTTTCGGGGCTAATTAAGAAATGTTCAACAAACTTTGCGCGATCCCTTGAGAGTCTCCTCTGTGTATCGCTCATATCAGATGGGGGTGGATAATATTTTAACCGACCTTAATGGGAAGTGCAACGTAATAAAGCGGGATATCGAAAATGTATTTATTTCAGCGAAAGGGGCACATTTTCCAATGGAAAGAGTGACATTAACCAACTGCACATTTTGTCCATTTATGCAAAATTATCATACACGTGGAATGTCAGCAAATACATGGCTGGAATTAACGCAAACCCCCCCATTTTTGCCACCGGAAATCGACTTTGTCCCGAACAACTCCCGAATTTATTCAACCTGAGGGCATCGCCCCAAATTAATCTCTAAAAATTGCCTAAAAGCGAAAAAATTTGACCAGAAGAATGATTTTTCCGTAACTGTCCACTTTCGCCCACCAAAAGATTAGTTTACTTTTACGACCCATTCGAAAATTTCCAACTTTCGCTGAAAGTAATGCCCGCGTCGAACTTCTGCATATTTCATGGAACATTAGCCCTAACCAAGAAAGTTGAATTTACGAGCGTGATTATGAGTTTTAAGGTAAGTGCTTTATGATCCAACGTAAATTAAGAATGGTTTAGTGCAAATTATCACTCACTGTTTTATTCAAACCGGATTTAGATGCGGAAAGGAAAAATAATGAGTGTCAAACCGGTAGTTTTTCTATACGAAAGTGTCCTCTGCAGGTAGTAGGGCATCTATAGAATATCTGACTAGCTGGACCTGGTGAATTTTTCGGGGTTTGTCCGAAAGAATGAAGAGAGTGAAGATTTATGTATGCACAACTTCAAAAATAGGCTGAAATTTGCATGTTTTAAGCCAAGATTTCACTGTAAAAAATAACTAGACACCGCAAGTTGTTCTTCATTCTACCAAAGTTCACCCTCCAGCACATTCTACGGTGATTACAATGAAAAAAACGCACTTAAATTTATCTTGCCGATGCCGCCTTGCGATTGGCAAATAATCTAAGACCCAAAACCACTCTTCCAAATTGAAAATGGTAATGATGGACGATCGATATTCATAAATTCACGACGGAACTGAAGCAAAAATTAATAAACGATCCGAATGCAAGGCAAAGGGCGAATGATTTTTGGACAAACTGTTATGAGCGACGATTTTTTATGTCGGGTTTGGTCGTAAGTTTTTTTTTTTATTGGAAGGGGAGAATATTATTATTGACCCTCATAATGTCTGGATGGCCATAATCTCGTAATCTCGTTGGAGTGGAGGCAGCGGTTTTTATTAAACCTGAATGAAGTGGGTTTGTGGAAAATCCGTCCTTTTTTCTCGGATAAGAGTTTTGCATTCAACTCCAATTTACCATTTGGCATTAGAACCAATCGGAATTGGTTTAAAAACCCTTTAGGAAACGACTCGATTTTCAGCAGATGTCCATGAACGACGACCGGTAATAGAAGAAAAATTGCTTACTTAGTATGTTCCAGCCGGGCCGGCAAGAACTTCAATTTCACATCCAAAATTTATGTGTCCGGATCACGAGCGCACAAATATTGGCTAATCAATCACTGTGAAGTGCTCGTAATTGTAATCGATTCGCATGGGAATGTTCAGCGAAAGTTCAAATGCCCAACATCGGCACTCAAATTATCTAATTAGAATTCTCAGAATCCTCTCAGATCAGCAAACAGTTAAGTGTCTCTGATACTGGACAGCTTTATTTATACTTATTCTATTTGGCCGGAATTGAAAACAAAGACACTTTATTCTATGGAATACATATTTCTTGATTAAACTGAGCACATAAGAACTGTGTTCTCAAGCTCTTAACAGTGAGAGTATAATCTATTTTTAATTTAATGTTCAGCAATGGTTTTCTAAAGAATATTCTGGTATGCGACGTGTAGACAACCTCCAAGATGGTGCAGCGAGGCCACGTTCTATCTACACATACGGCGCCCGAACTAGACAGCAAAACCAAAAATCCAACAGCACTTGTAAGAGCCAACTGACACGAGATATTGGATCTGGTATCCATATCTTACAACTTAACTTTGAAGGTATATCTCGACACAAATGTGAGCATTTGAGCAGAATGGCTGGGGATAATAGGACTGACATCATAGCACTGCAGGAAACACACCTGGCAACTGACACCCAGCTCCAAGCCAGAGCGAAGGTGCCAGGTTATAAGGCAGCTGCAAAAATTTACTCAGAGATCCATGCATCTATAATGTACTTCCGACAGGATATTGACTAGTATAAAATCACTAAGAATAATACTGATATTATAACTATCGACATATCAGGGACGACAATATCAGCTGTCTACAAACCTCCCAATATTAGATGGCCGAATCCTCCACTCCCAACCCTACAACACCCAGGTACTCCTACTTGGGAGACTTCAACTGCCATCATGCCAGCTGGGGATACTCAACTAATGACGAGACCGGGAAAACCTATCAAATTGGATGGATGGGTTGCATCTCCATCTGGTCCATGATGCTAAGGATCTGAAAACCTTCCACTGGATAGCAGAGCGACACAAACCCCAATCTGTGCATTGTTACAACTGACTCATCGCGAGTCCCCCTACCTCATACCAGAAAGGTCTTGCGAAGCTTCCCACGCAGCCAAACCAGCCAGGTATTATCAATATCGGAACTCAGGAACCTTTGATAAAATCTATACCAAAACCAAGATGGAACTTTAGCAAGGCGAACTGGGTATCATATTCTAAAGAGGTCGATTTGCACCCACAGTGAATACTGACACTAACAAAGTCGATGTGCAACTCAATGCTACTATGGGACTCATATCAGAAACCCTAAAGTCCATTCCAGTACCTTGGTTTCAAGCACTAACTAGTTTAGCACCACCAGACCTGAACACCCTAGAACTCTGCCAATCCACATGATGTTGGATAATGCTCCCGGAATCCCACTTGGCAGGATAAGGTACTATCCCATCATGAACCATTTCGTATCAGAGAAGCTTGGAGTACCGGATGGCCATCCAATCATGATTTTGACCACAAAGACCATGTGGATACCACCGTTTCTCTCTCAGGAATGCAAATGTCTAGGAAAACATGGTGTAGCCTTACCCGCATCAGAACTGGCCACGTCAGATGCAGGTCCATGTTGTACAGGTCTCTCGGATATCCGGAAATGCGACTGCGGAGCGCCAGAACAAACTGTAGCCCATATAGTCCACGAGTGCCCAATAAGATCTGAAGCAGAATGCAACGAGATTGCAGAAAATTGCAGAATAAGCAAAGAATCAATATTCTAACATTAAAATTGCGATAAAACTTTAGATATGTGATTAGTTTGGGTTTACTTTCACTATATTTAATTTTATAGAAAGCCCTTTGATAATTTTTAATAAGTCTTGCGGTGTTAAAATACGTGCAGGGTTAAATCTCAATTTTTATATTCTTATACACTATGTGAATGTTGTTTACAACAGTCATACAATGACAAAAGAGAATTTAACAAATCTGCACAACTGGATTGCAAAAATATGTCTTGCTTATCCCGGAACACAAAGTAGAGTTTATTAAGTTAACAAGCATCAGCTTTCGACGTTTGAACAAAAGGTCCAAATAAGAGAAAACGGATCGTAGAAATCCTAATTGCTCAATTGTTGGATGGAAACAAATTGTAAAAATCACACAAAAACACGGAGGCATTAACAAATAAACCAAAAACTGTCTGTTGAGAAAAATGTGTCAAAACTTGCAGCTCATGACCTAAACGAAACGTTCAAGACTGAACTGAAATCAACAATCATTCTGGGGTCTCGCAAAGCCAAACTGATTTGGCTCGCGGGACCAAAATGTGTGGGTGTAAATTGGAGGTGTCCGAAGGACCAAGTGTTTTTGAGAGTGAGTAAGTGGATCGTGGGTGAAGTGAGGAGCAGAGAGAGAAAGAGAGTCGTAGAACCCAAGAGTATCCCTTTTTGTTGAGGATAAATTTCCCGAGAGAGGGAGAGAGATCCGTTTGGGACTGGGGGAGTAATAAGCCCGTGCAAAGACTTAATGCCAAATGGACTCCGTGGTTCAAGTGTAGCGACTGACTATCAGAGCGTGGATCTGATACTGACTTGCACGAAACTACTCTGGTCGATTTCTCTTTTGGGTCAGATCGGGGCTCTTTTCTGGTCTCGATCTGGGGCTTTGTTCGGTTTAGCACCACTCGACCTTTATTCTTATATTCCGTGAACCAAAGTCCAAATGAGACCTTCCAACGAGGCAACAAGTGAAATCGCATGGGCAAACTTGGAATGGTTACCCCCAGCAAGGGCGCACTGTTCCCGGAATTCAGAATTACTCGGAAGTACTCAGAAAGTTACCAGCCCAGCGACTCTCCACTCAATGTTTAAATATTGAAGAATTAAGAAGAATAATGTAAGAATTCCAATGTATTCCTGGGTTTTCAGTCAATTTTATTGTCACTAATTATGGTGTTATGTGATGAGCCCTGCGTTTCGTCCCGAGTCTACCTATTGGACTCGTCAGTAAGGCTTAGGTAGACCCTGCCTTATACGCCGGACACCGGTTATACGCGTTCGGACGTAAATGAACCGAGCCAGCGTAGATCTCGTGCGGTTCATTTACGTCCGAACGCGTATAACCGGTGTCCGGCGTATAAGGCAGGGTCTACCTAAGCCTTACTGACGAGTCCAATAGGTAGACCCGGAACGAAACGCAGGGCTCATCACATAACACCATAATTAGTGACAATAAAATTGACTGAAAACCCAGGAATACATTGGAATGAATTAAAGTACAGTCAGGAAAAAAGAATATACAAAGATAGATATAATGTAAGAATGTAAGAATAAATAAATAAATGAATAGAAGTTAATCGAATGGCTGTGTCCTAAAACACTGGCCATATATTTTTCCAGGCGGATTTTCTGTAATTGATTAGCGATGAGAGTCCGTCCGTGATCAGCCACTTAAATAAATTGCAGCCTGAAATGAAACTCGTGCCAGCCACTCAGTTGCCTATTTTGTAATTTCTCCTCGAGAGCGAAATGGCTGCTGATGGTGGGCGCAAAGACATCGCCTTCAAAATTACATTTAATCCAGACTGATTTCAATGTGATGGTGCAGAGACAAATTTGTTAAATTTAAACTAAATTTGAAAACAACCCAGAGTTTTGTAAGTTGAACCAGATGTTGTGTAAAAATTGACGCAACCATCCGAAGGAATCTAATGGACAAAAATCGTCCAAAAACGTGCATTTCAATATTTTATGGACAAACAAAAAATAATTGCTTGATAATACTAAATATCGAATTGCCAATTAGTAAACTGCCGTCAGCATTCGGAAATATATTCGGAAACTCTCACTGGTCGATTTTCATCCGATATATTTTATTAATTTGAAAACTGTCAGTGGCAATTTGAAACATGGTGGATACATACGCGCATATATCCAAAATTGATATATTCGTTTAATTTCGAGATCCCTTTGAGTTATTGGCGCAATCATTCCGAAACCCACCACGTAGAGGATGCAGTTCAATCAAAGAGTTGGTTTAGTCTCGATCAGAGCATTGAAATCAATTTAATTTAGATGCAGCTTTCCATGCTGGGATAACCCGAGATTGATTGTTTAATTGGTGCAGGCACGGGTTGTTTTCTACTCAACAAGCACAGCATTATACATAGTTCTTCGGGAATAATGAGCACAAAAAATCCGAATGTGAATCGCCAATCAAAGCTTGAAAAGTTTTCGGGGCTTAAAAGCCGTGCACCATTCGAATTGCTTTCCAACGTTTCGTTCATATCGGCGGTGACCATTATCAAAGGTTATGAACCAAAGGTCGAGGTCATCAAACTTTCCATTTTTCCTTGCGAAATAAAATTTAAAAAACTGGATATACGCAAAAATCAAGGCTCATATAACGACTTGGGTTCCTACAAGAACAGGATACTAAAGAAGTCTATCGCAGATAACCATCAGGCAAGTTTAGAGAACAAAAGTGCAGACTCGCAACTTTCCAACGGAAGCAAGGATTGTTTTAAATGTATGCTGAGTGCGGCGCAAACTTAAATCGTAAAATCCTGAAAAGTTTCATAGAAATCCAGCCGACAACTCTGGAATTTTTCCATTAAAAACTATATCAAAATCGACCCCATCTGAGGACGAACTCCTTCTTGGCACCCATAATGGTTTTTCCACCATTTCCATTACCATCCTGATACATTCGCGTTTTATTCCGATTTATTTGAGCGCATTTGTGTGCAGTATTTTATGGACACACTCTGCCGCCCAGATTTACTGAAGCAATTACTTCAGCAAAAAAA
The DNA here is from genome assembly GCA_024550625.1 of Dendroctonus valens. Classification (NCBI taxonomy): domain Eukaryota; kingdom Metazoa; phylum Arthropoda; class Insecta; order Coleoptera; family Curculionidae; genus Dendroctonus; species Dendroctonus valens. Next base: position 1,572,189 of record JAJTJO010000103.1, on the reverse strand, counting down.
AACCGGTTTGGGTAACTACTGGGGACCGGCGGGTCCATTCATAAAAATATAAAAGTGTATTTCTAGACATAATTATTCCATTTGGTTTTAAAATGAACCCCGCGCGCATATGTTTAATGCAATGCGTTGGAATTTAAAGTGTGCTTGAATATTTAATAAATTTTGTCTAATGGATCCCATTTGGGTATGCATTCAATTGTGGTCGACGTTATTTTTTCATCAAATTTTACTGATATTATATAGGGTGGACGAAGAAGACTAATTACCGTTGAAGTCTCAAAAAGCGCGTTTTAGTTATTAATATTTTTGCTCATCCCATCCTAATGGGACACTCTGTATATTCTACTTAATATTAAGTGTTCAATAGTTGAGGTATACATGTAATCAGTATACAGGCATTTTCAAGTCCAAATTGACCTAAAAAGTATTTTCGACTTCAGATACACGTTTGACCAATTCTTTCGTTCGTCTCTTTGTCAACTTTGGATATTTTCCATCTTCAGATTGTAATCAATATTCAATATCCACATAATGTTTAGCTCGTTCCAAGTACGTTCTTCTAGCTATTTGAAATTTCGGCCGGGTATCAACATTTATCGAGATATAATTGCCAAATGGGACACTAATTAAATCGACCATCGTCCAATTGGAAAACAGACAATGGAGACTGTTCAATTATAGTTCGGGATGCAGTTATGTTAGATGGCAATGTGCAGGGCGCATTACACAAACCGCTATTGTCAGTTGTATCGACATATTGATGTGGACTTAAATAAGCTCTTGTTCGGATCAATCAATAGGATCTGCAACATTGTGACGGTAGAACTTCAGCGCGCAATTGCTCAAGTAAAATATCCAAACTATATCAAATTGCCACATTAACCCCCAATGTAAAGTGAATTGAGTAAGCTTTAATTGCTTACCATTGATTTTGTTGGTAAGTTCATCTTAGAGAACACTAACAGTGCTGATGGTAAGTGCAAAAATAAGAAGAGTGTTTAAGTTGGTGATTTATTCTTCTTCACTTTTTATTGTCAGTTTTTGTTCCAGCTCCAAATCTATTATTTGCTTGTTTCCATTCTACGTCTTACCCGCCATTAAATTGCTAGTGTTGCCGCCTTTTTGTTTTCTTTTTAGTTCATAATTGTGCGTATTTTATCTCATATGTTTGGTTTTCTACGATTGTTCCTTCATGCTTGCTTCGTTTTTATTTCCTCGGACCCACATAGGTGTCTGTTTCTTGCTGCTTATCGTCTTGAGTTTCTCCACACACTTGTTTAATGACTGTTTTGTTTTTAAAAGTATCCAATGTTTGTTCTCAATTTGCTTGATTGATTGGTGCAAATGCATTAGAGTCTAATGGATGTGAAAGTAAAATTCGACATCCAAAATAATCTAATGCAATTGTTGTGCCGAGCCCTTCGGGCACGACACTGGTTTGAATGCAAAATAACCTTCTAAACTGTCCGTTTATTTGTTCGTTGTTCTCCTTCCTACCAGTGTCGTGCCCGTAGGGCTCGGCACAACAGATTACATTAGAGTCTAATAGATGTGAAAGTAGAATTCGACATACAAAATAATCTAATGCAATTGTTGTGCCGAGACCGTCGGGCACGACACTGGTTTGAATGCAAAATAACCTTCTAAACTGTCCGTTTATTTGTTCGTTGTTCTCCTTCCTACCAGTGTCGTGCCCGTAGGGCTCGGCACAACAGATACATTAGAGTCTAATAGATGTGAAAGTAGAATTCGACATCCAAAATAATCTAATGCAATTGTTGTGCCGAGCCCTTCGGGCACGACACTGGTTTGAATGCAAAATAACCTTCTAAACTGTCCGTTTATTTGTTCGTTGTTCTCCTTCCTACCAGTGTCGTGCCCGTAGGGCTCGGCACAACAGATTCATTAGAGTCTAATAGATGTGAAAGTAGAATTCGACATCCAAAATAATCTAATGCAATTGTTCTGCCGAGACCTTCGGGCACGGCACTGGTTTGAATGCAAATTAACCTTCCAAACTGTCCGTTTACTTGTTCGTTGTTCTCCTTCCTACCAGTGTCGTGCCCGTAGGGCTCGGCACAACAGATACATTAGAGTCTAATAGATGTGAAAGTAGAATTCGACATCCAAAATAATCTAATGCAATTGTTGTGCCGAGCCCTTCGGGCACGACACTGGTTTGAATGCAAAATAACCTTCTAAACTGTCCGTTTACTTGTTCGTTGTTCTCCTTCCTACCAGTGTCGTGCCCGTAGGGCTCGGCACAACAGATACATTAGAGTCTAATAGATGTGAAAGTAGAATTCGACATCCAAAATAATCTAATGCAATTGTTGTGCCGAGCCCTTCGGGCACGGCACTGGTTTGAATGCAAATTAACCTTCTACACTCTCCATTTACTTGTTCGTTGTTCTCCTTCCTACCAGTGTCGTGCCCGTAGGGCTCGGCACAACAGATACATTAGAGTCTAATAGATGTGAAAGTAGAATTCGACATCCAAAATAATCTAATGCAATTGTTGTGCCGAGCCCTTCGGGCACGACACTGGTTTGAATGCAAAATAACCTTCTAAACTGTCCGTTTACTTGTTCGTTGTTCTCCTTCCTACCAGTGTCGTGCCCGTAGGGCTCGGCACAACAGATACATTAGAGTCTAGTAGATGTGAAAGTAGAATTCGACATCCAAAATAATCTAATGCAATTGTTGTGTCGAGCCCTTCGGGCACGAGACTGACTTGTATGCAAAATAACTTTCGAAACTGTATGTTTACTTGTTTGTTGTTCTCCTTCCTACCAGTGTCGTGCCCGTAGGACTCGGCACAACAGATACATTAGAATCTAATGAGTGAATTAGAGTCTAATAGATGTGAGAGTAGGATTGGACATCCAAAATAATCTAATGCAATTGTTGTGCCGAGGCCCTTCGGGCACGACACTGGTTTCAATGCAAATAACCTTCCAAACTGTCTGTTTCCTTGTTTGTTGTTCTCCTTCCTACCAGTGTCGTGCCCGTAGGGCTCGGCACAACAAATACATTAGAGCATAATGAATGTGAAAGTAGAATTCGACATCCAAAAGGATATTTTGTAATTGTTGTGCCGATCCCCTCGCGACCGGCCAAACTGTCTGTTGGCTTGTTGCACTGAGTCTTTTTTTTTGCAGCACATAAATTACGTATTCTTCATTCATACCGATATTTCGGTGCGTTTTTGAGAAATATGGTTGCAACGAACACTAAATTTAAAAAATTGGCGAAACTAAAAATGGATCATGTAACTTGTTTCGGAAATATCTCGTTTTTTGTACATCCCCTGGCAGCATCCATATTTCTTAGTTACTATACTTTTAGCGCTTCTATTTCCAACTTTCTCATACTTTGAATATTAGGAAATTGTGGCCACTGGCAATCTCAATCCCTTTTTAACTCTTGCGTCGTCGATTGCGGTTTTGCTTCTCCACTATATTTATGTTTAAAAAATGTATTTTATTACAAAACCGTTTATCAAACAAAAGTCTAGCAGGCATTCAGAATAATACAATAAACATTGAATAAAAGAAATATTACACGAAAAGTTAACAATAAATCACTGAATTCCTTGCGCCCAACTGAGCGTGGCTTTTCGATTTTTCAAATGTTCGCAAACTTAAGTTTGAAAGATGCAGTCTTTGAGAATGGCAGGACTTTAAGGAAAAGAAATAAAGCTTACTTATCAAACTTTCGGGAAAATGTTGCACTTTCTGTAAATGTTCTAAAGTGAAACGGAAGTAAGCTGAGTATTTCGCGAATGTTCGTTGCAACTACAATCCATGATTGATTATGCAGATTTTTCATGCTGGTAGTTTTCAACATTGCAAATGATCGCAAGAAGAAAAACCTTTGAAACAACTGCCCGAAAATCCGGCTAAATCGACTTTGGCCACACAATCCATATAGAAAATAATCGTGGCGAAGGCGGTCCATGTAATGTTACTTTTTGCCCGAAAAGCCAAATAAAATCAAGCCTTAAGCTCTGTTTCGCGCTTCGAGCTAATGGATCGACGGGCATTGTCCAGTAAATCCCTGTAAATTCCCCTAATTGTAATCGATTGGCCTCAGTTTCAAGACGTTCCCGTTACAGGAGTACTGGCATGAAACAGACGTTGTGTTTGCTAAATCCCCCAAACAACCGCATACCCGAGATTACGTAACATTACAGCCATTGAATGCCAGCTTGAAACAAACCGGATTAATGTCTAATATAATTGAACATGTTCGAATGTTCGCTATCTTCCGATGTCATTTATTTGGTTGATTTTTTAGAGCGATGGTTTAGCTTCAAATAATGAGGAGAGATACGTTTTCATAAACTGGTAGTTTGGGTTTTCTTTAGTTTTGTATTGCTTCACCTCGTCTTCACCACCTTCCATTGCTAGTTTACTCTTTGCCTTCTAGGAGTTTGTTATTTTTTCTGATTCTCCTATTAAATTCCCTTTGTTGTTTTTATAAGATACTGTTTTCCTCTTCTTCGGTTATAGGAGAAGATATCACCTCATTTCCTGCATGAATTGAACATGCTGTTGTTGAAAAAGCTTCTCTGGTTGTCGTTGCAATTTCACTCCGTCCTCTCTCCAAAATTTCTCTTTGCGTCTGTTGCAAATGCGGTATTTTGCAATGCTAAATCAATTCCTAAAGGATCGCTCGAAAATATGTATAAAAAAGGGGCATTCTACAAAGAAACGTAATATCCAGGGCGGTTTCTAATTGACTTTTAACTACAAGTTGACAATAACTATGCAGATTGTCCGCGTTGCAGCGCGAATTTGTGGTTAGTTTTTTGATTGTACTCTTCAAAGGTTAAACTGTAAGGTCACTTGCACCTTGGCCTTAATTGTATAACCTGAAATAACGCGATAGAACAAAGTTCTATGGTTGATCAATTAAATCAACATCGTGCAAGTTGGCATTTCATCCCAACTAACCAGGCGGGCTCGGGTCCACCCGATGTATTATCGGCAATTGCAGGCTCCACTATAAATCAAATCCATCCCCCTGGATTACCAGAATTCATCTGGGCAGCGAACAATACACGGAAACCCTTAATATGCATTTTGGCTTTCAACCGATAAGGACACTAAGGATTCAAAATCGAGGTTCAATAATTGAATCGACTCGAATTATCACCGCGCTTACAAGAACCGGCGATGCAACTGATCATAATGATTGCATTCTATTGTCAGTGTCCCTGTAGGATTTTTCGGTTGGCTCTTCGGGAAAATATACACATAAAGGCACAGAACAGTGAAGCTGGTTACGGGTGTAGCGATAACTCGTTCGCATAGTTTAAAGTTCATTTATTGCCAATTAGTTATGCTCATGAAGCTCGCACTTGCTCAAGTGGAAATCTTGAAAATCGGTTAAGCAAAAACGGCTTTCAAAGCAGAAAATCGCCTTTTAAATAGTGAGCAAAAACTCTACCAACTGTATTAAGAGAAATGTACTCCCTGAAGGTTTCACTTTGAAAACACAGACTTAGAAGTCCCGCGAGAATATTATCTTCCGGGGCTTTTATACCCTAATAATCTCACTGAAGTTATATTAAACGCCTTCCTTCGGCAGTGTTAAAGAACGGAGTCAAAAACGAATGTTTTGAGGGGAAAACTTCGACCCATAGATGCAAATATTACTATTATTATTATTGCAATTGCAATTTTCAAAGTCAGATGGTAAAAGATGAATTTCTTCACCACTTTTTGGATCAACTTTTAAATACCAAAAAACAAAAAAAATTGTTTTCTATTGCTTATCAAAATTGCGCCATATGAGCTTTCATCAAAATTTACTTTTCAAAAAAGTCCACTTTTGGATTAAGGCAACTTGAGTTAACTCATAGCTTTTCGTCGTCAACCGTCTGTGTTTTGTACATTCCTTTTGGGGACACCCTGTATATATTTTTTTCATTGTTACGAAATTAAATTTAAGAAATTCATCTTTACCATCTGACTTTGAAAATTGCAATTGCAATAATACCGAGCCCTACGGGTACGACACTGGTAGGAAGGAGAACATCAAACAGGTAAACAGACATTTTGCATTGAGTCCAGTGTCGTGCCCGAAGGGCTCGGCACAACAATTGCATTAGATTATTTTGGATGTCGAATGTTACTGTCACATCCATTAGACTCCAATGTAGTTGTTGTGCCCAGCCTTACGGGGACGACACTGGTAGGAAGGAGAACATCAAACAAGTACAAAACAGACCAGTTTGAAAGAGGTTATTTTGCATTGAACCAGTGTAGTGTCCGAAGGACTTCGGCACACAATTGCATTATATTATGTTCGGATCTGAATTTTACTTTCACATGATTAGATTCTAATGTATTGTTGTACCGCGCCCTACGTGCACGAACACTGGTAGAAAGGAGAAAATCAAAACAAGTAAACAGACAGTTTGAAAGTTTATTTTGCATGAAACAGTGTCCGTGCCCGAGGCTCGGCACACAATTGCATTAGAATCATTTTGGATGTCGAATTCTATTACATCCATTAGACTCCAATGTATTTGTTGTGCCGAGCCTTACGGGGACGACACTGGTAAGAAGGAGAACATCAAACAAGTAAACAGACAGTTTCCGAGGTTATTTTGCATTGAAACCAGTGTCGTACCCGAAGGGCTCGGCACAACAATTGCATTATATTATTTCGGATCTGGAATTTTACTTTCACATCCATTAGATTCTAATGTATTTGTTGTGCCGAGCCCTACGGGCACGACACTGGTAGGAAGGAGAACATCAAACAAGTAAACAGACAGTTTGAAAGGTTATTTTGCATTGAAACCAGTGTCGTGCCCGAAGGGCTCGGCACAACAATTGCATTAGATTATTTTGGATGTCGAATTCTATTTTCACATCTATTAGACTCTAATGTATTTGTTGTGCCGAGCCCTACGGGTACGACACTGGTAGGAAGGAGCAACTTCAAGGAGTAACTTCAAGCAACGCCGGGTTTATAAATTGATACGTGCGCGCCCTTATTTTTTTTCTCGAACTGCGGCAACTGCAAACGACGAACGACACCAACTGCAGAGTTTATAAATCAAGCTTTAATGTCATACAAAAAGATTTTTATTCTTCAAAAAACCGAAATAAATTGAATAAACCAAAGTTCTTATTTCTTCCAAAAGCATTGATACTAGGAGAAAGATATTTTTCCATAAATTTTTAGAAAACCGTTTTGGAAGAGCGATCGATTGTACAATAGATATAGATACCAACACGGCCATTATCATTGAAATTGCAATTTGTGCGAGATCTCTCTTATAAGTAAGATGGTAAAAAACGAATTTCCTCTACATTTTTTGGATCAACTTTTTGATGCCGAAAAAGCAACATTGTTTTTGTATTCTTCATTAAATTTACGCTCTTTGAGCTCTTGATTTACATCTACTTTTCGGCCGAAATTAACTTTCCAAAAACAGTCACTTTTTGGATTAAACCAGCTTGACTTAACTCAGAACATTTCATTGTCAGGCGTCTGTGTTTTGTACATACTTTTTGGGGACAGCCTGTATAAATTAAATTTTTTCAATTGTTTCGAAATGACGTTTAAACATCTCGTACAAAGAGAGTTGCAGATTTTTATTTGTTTATGCTTGGAATTATCTGCGCTCTTGTTTACTCTTTGTTCTCTCAGGCTAATTAATGTTGACAAAAATAAATCGAGTAAACCAAAATCCTCATTTCTTCCAAGAGCATTGATATTGAAAAAAAGAGATATTTCTAGAAGTTGTTAGAAAAGCGCTTTTCTATGCAACCTAATTTTCATTAAACAATTTGCCTGGACAAACAGTAAACGGATTTTAATGAAAATCAGGCTCCCTAAAGGACCAATAAGCCCTGAAAACTATACGCAGTTTTTCAGTTTTCTCAGTTGGAAATTAGTTTGTTGCGGTTGCAAAAACAAATCGAAATAATCACCATAAAGATCGGGAAATTCTGTACCGTAAATCTGAAAGTTCCAACATCTGTTTGATGCATTCATCAACTGAGCGAGCTACTATGAAAGTATCGCAAACTTTCAAAGCGAATTCAAAAGCCCCCATAGGCTTCGGCAGCAATTTCCCGTTCTTCGCTAATATTAAAGTTACTTAAATGTAATTTTAACTCTCGATTTATCCGAATTGCATTCTCTGCACCGCATTAAAGTTTTAATGGAAAAGAATTGATTTTATTGCGGTTCACTGGCTTCCGCTTTAATGCATAAAAGATTAATGCGGATTTTGATTATGCCCGTTTAATGTATCAGCGCGCATACGAATAAAAGATCCAATATTGTTCATGTATCAGGTTCCGTCGGAATCAAATAGCTTTATAAAACATCACATTATAATTTTCCGCACAAAAGAAAGGTTGAAAATTTCAATATATTAATGAAAATTTAATTTGCCTCGATGGCACATAGGGGGGGCCTGTGGCTTATCCAGAGTATTAAAAATCTCATTTTACGCCAAAACCTTCGGCCAGCTCGTAAAAATTGCCGGGCTGTTCAAGGGAAAATGAAATCAACAATGTCACTTTCCATAGAATACCGTGGCGAAATGGATCCGGCAGGAAATCACACATGTAAAACAAATTTCCCATTAGAATAATAAATTTCAATATCAAATTCTGTCACATCGGATCAAGAATGAACTCGAATTTATTATGTAGCCCAAACTCGGAAATGGCATTTTGCTGCTGATTTGTGAGTTTCTGCTTGTTGCGTGATGTAACTGTTGGAAATAATTAAGGACCCATAAACGAACAGAGATGAGGTGATTTGAGTCAATCCATCGGTGCAAAAGTGTTGATGCCGCAATCCTAATTGAAGGAAAACGAATTAAAATGCCAAATCGGCCCTAATGCATTCTGGAGATCTGCTGCACCCTATCACGAATCTGTCTCACCTGTTTCCACTTTACCGGGTTTACGATTACAAATAAGCCGAGATTATGCAAACGACAATTCTATTAGTGCTGAGAACCGATGTTGGAGATTAACTGGTGAATGTGGGACCTGGCAAGGACAACTCCATGATCACAGTTTTAATTCATGAGTTTTCAAACAAACCAGAATAACTTCTACATTGAATAAGCCAACGAAAATCTGAAGATGCAAGTCAGGCGTTCTTGCGAAACGTTCCGGAAAAAATGGCGGCCTAAAAGCCCGAAAACTTCACCAGTTCCAAGTGAAAATTTAGGTTCACATCAAATTAAAAACAGTCCAATATATTCCTGGGTTTCAGTCAATTTTACTGTTTATTATTTAAAATGTTACAAATACGTTTCGGTGTCTTTCTCCACCATCATCAGGATAAAACATTTAACATCATTAAACATACCAAACAATGTCAAATATATTTTATCACTTGGTCCAAAATTTTCACTTAACAAAAAACAATACAAACCGGTTCATGAAGTCATAACAAACATCGAACATGGAATCTTCTCATTAAACATTGATAAAAAAAACGAAATAAGAAGTAAATTATGTAATATATTAACAAATTTCAAGAGTGGAACGTCGAACAAAGGTGTGCCCAATAATATAAATAAGCTAATAGGTGAGACCAAAACTTTTTGAAAAGAAAACACAAACATCTGTGTGCTAACGGCTGATAAATGTAGCAAGACAGTTGTTATGATGAAAAGTGAATATAGAACAAAAATGCTAGCCTTAATAAATGATGTAAAAACATATAAACCGGAAAAAAAAGATCTTACTACAAATATTCAAACAAAACTAAATAAAATAATAAATTCATGGCATAAAAATAAATTCATAACAGATAATTTAAAACGAACACTGTCTTGCAACAACGGCCGAGCACCATTTATATATGGCCTGCCAAAGCTTCACAAAGCAGGCCACCCATTGAGACCGATAGTTAGCAACATAAATGCCCCAACTTACCAATTGTCTAAGTACCTGTCATCTGTGCTGAGTAATATACTGGGAAGTTCACAATATCACATTAGAGGACTCATGGAGCTTCTGCGAATTTATAAAAAAACAGAAGATACCTGAGAACCATCGCCTAATATCGCTTGATGTGGTATCGTTATACACAAACATCCCGGTAGATTACTCAATACAGTGCATAAGAAATAAATGGTCTGAAATAAGGGAACATACATCATTACCCGAAAATGAATTTATTGGGGCGGTAGAGCTGTGCCTTAAGTCCACTTACTTCCGGTACGAGGACAATTTCTATTCACAAATATATGGAGTAGCTATGGGGTCTCCCACAGCTGCAACAATTGCAAACCTTGTAATGGAAAGTCTGGAAGAAAAACTAATACCTGATTTAAACTTTAAGTGTGGATTTTTTAAAAGATACGTGGATGACTGCATAATGTGCGTGCCAAACCAAAAAGTTCAATACACACTGGATAAGTTTAATGCATTCCATGAGACCATTAAATTCACCATTGAGGAAGACAAAAACAGATCATTAAACTTTTTGGATATGACGGTTATATATGACGATAATGGGGAAATAAAAACAAACTGGTACACAAAGGATGTGTAGTCTGGCAGATACTTGAATTACCAATCATATGCACCTATACAATATAAAAAAAGTGTTGTAACAGCTCTTACTGATAGAGCGATAAAATTAGCACATTATAGATACAGACAAAAAAAAATCTTCAAAAAATAGAAAAGATACTAATAATGAACAACTATCCCAAAGCTTTCTTCGAACCAATTATAAAACAGAGAATTAATAAAATCTACAATGCAAATAAATGGAACAACATAAATAATATAGAAAAGAAAAAAGAAGGTGAAATCAAGTATGTATCATTACCGCACATACCAGAAATCAACACAAAAATAAAAAATGTTTTAAAACCACATAATATTAATATAGCGGAGAAAACTAATAACAACTTGGCAAGGGAGTGTTTTACAAAATTTAAACCTAGAAGCGATAAGTTGGACACACCTAACGTAATATACAATATTGACTGTTTGAACTGTGACAAAACATACATAGGTCAAACAGGGCAATATTTAAAGAAAAGAATATACGAACATAAGTATAGCTTAAGAAAGGTTAACGAGAATGCAACAGCATTAGCACAACATGCACAACAAAAGTTGCATGATTTTGATTTCGATAACACACAAATATTGATCAATGAGGACAACTATAATAAGAGAAGAATCCATGAAATGATACAAATTAAAAAACATCAAAATGCAATGAATTTCAGATCAGACACAGACAATCTTAGCTCTGTGTATCATACACTAATTAAATGATCGCATGCATGAACTGATTGGACCAAGTAAATGAAATAAATACACCTGATATTGAGGAATTACCAAGCAATTCCTAGAATGCAAAGAAAAGGCGAAAGATAAACAGTTTTTTTTTGTTTCGCTCGCTTGATATCGAGTAAAATATGGAAAATTCAGTGACCAGTTGAATGTTAAGGTGTAAACAACTATACACGTAAGTTAAAATTAAATTTAAATCTCTAAACAATAGATTCTAGTCTTTTCCCAGATATGTTTGTCCTGACTCATCACCTGAAAACCAATGTTCTTGATGTACTTTTTAATATGTGTGTGATTTGTATTTTAATGTGTGAATTTTGATGGAAAATTTTATATAAATTAATAATAACTGTAAATGTATACTTTTAGACAAACTGATGATGGTGGAGAAAGACACCGAAACGTATTTGTAACATTTTAAATAATAAACAGTAAAATTGACTGAAACCCAGGAATATATTGGAGTGAGTTGGAGTACAGTCAGGAAAATATACGAAACGATTAAAAACAGTGTAGACGCCGACTTAGAGAATGCAGCAAAAACCTCTCATCTTTAGTGAGTAATTGAAAATTGACTTCAAGACACTTGATTATACCACATTACCACAGCATTCAATGTTGACTAGATGTCGTTATCTAAATATCTTTTAATTTTGTTGAGAAAACTCGCAGCCAGTCGGTTAAAAAGCCAAGAGATAATGATTATCTGGGCAAATCCCCCCAAGAGTGCGCTCTAATCCGATCGTCAAAGTGCGAGAAAATGGAAATGAAACGGTTTTGGTTACAATAAACGATGCGAGTTGTTTAATTAAAACGGTGTGAGAGGAAAATAAAAACAAACAATAAACACCTCGACTACTCGAAAGCACCGTTGAAACTTTCTTGGAGATTTCGTAATGAGTTTTCTTTGTTTGAGAGTCGCGACCATTTATTACCAAGTTACGCGTGGAGGTTCAAGCAATTCAACCGTTAATCTTAGCCCCAGCTTCGGCAAGAAGTTAATTCGTCTGTCTTTGTTGTTTCGATTATCGTAACATCTGTTCGCTTGGAAAATGGAATCGACTCAGATCGGATAACGTTTTATTATTATACAATTTTCGATGATTGCCTCAAATTAAAATCAATGTTCTTCGCCACGCGGGAAACTGTGCCCAAAAAGACAATATTAATTAGCAAATTACTTAGAAGAACAATAAATCATGCCTTATGCGGTCCTAATAACTGCACATTCTAACACAAGTTGCGACTTAAATAAATCCACCAGGATTACTCGAATAGCATTTAAGGAGAGTTGGAAAACTTATCTTGCACGAATTTCGACTTGTTCCATACATAAACTAGTTAACTACATGTAGTTTAGATATATTAAGAAACTAATTTAATATGACTTATCCGAAAGTTTAAGGTAAGATTCAGAGTTCTTGCGGTTGGAGATTTGAAAGTTTCCCCCAACTCCGATGACTTCCAAGCCTTAGAAAGTATCCGAGACATGCAACAATAAATAATAAATTGCCACAAGGATCCATTTTGCCATCAGTTATGCTATGAATTGCCGTCGATAAAAGCAATTTATCAATCTAGAGGTATCTGAGAGGGATTTGATCAGCAAACTACACTCAAATTAGGGGAGTCTAGGAGCTCAAGTTAAAAACAAAGCCAAATTTACCTCTTATTCAGAAAAGCGGAATGATGTCGAAAAAAGAACAAAAATGCAGCTAAATTTGCCAAAGGCTTGCAATTCATTACAGTTTAATGTGTGTCTGTCCAATCTGATGGTGTGACTAAAGCATTTTAACTCTATTCATGTCTGAAACTTGTCTGAAAGTTGGACTTGAGGGAGACGGCTGTTTAACCTTTTATCAAACATCAGCAAAACATGTTGTTGAGCTGACTGCCTAAAAATGCGTGCTCTATCCAATGGAGTCATAAAATTTGTCCAATGTCCAAAAGATGTCAACAAACCGCACACAATTTGATTGAAAAAATTGAAACAATTCAACAAAATATGCGAGAAATACACCCAAAAATGGACTGGACAATACACAACCGAGCAATTACAGACCAATTACACTGCTACCAGTACTTACCAAGGTTTTTGAGTACATAATAAGGCCGCGACTGGGAAAACTGGTCGGAAAGTACATACCATCGTATCAGTTCGGATTCAAATATCAGCACTCGACTATTCACCCACTCTTCACTCTGACTAACAATATACAAACAACCCACCTAACGGACAGAAAGACAGCTTGCCTGTTTATGGACATTAACAAAGCTTTTGATGGTGTCTGGCATAGAGGCTTACTATACAAACTACACACACCAACATATCTACTACACACCATAAAGAACTTACTAGAAAACAGACAACTACAAGTACGAATTGACAAAACACTGTCATTTTCTTCTCCCCCTGAACAAGGGCTCCCTCAAGGATCCCCGCTCACACCGTTTCTCTACAATATATACTGCCATGACATATACAATTACAACTTACCAGACAAAAATCAAATCGACAGATCGGCATACATATTACAATACGCAGACGACACGGCACTTATTGTACATGACAAAACTACTGAGAGAGCAGCTCAAAGGCTCCAAACACTAACAAACAACACAATGACATGGTTTTATAAATGGAGACTAACACCAAACGCGTCAAACAACCAACTTCTGCTCACAAACCACAGACTCAACGCTGACTCCCCTACAATAACTGCATACGGCCAAACGACACAACCAAAAAACGACGTAAAATACCTTGGAGTCACAATTGACCAGAAACTTAAATTCACTAAACACATACGAAACATCAAGGCAGAAACAATAAAGAGAACAAAACACTTCCGATCACTAACATACAAAGACAGAGGAATTAGCACATACACCGCCACCAAAATATATAAAGTTATTTGTCGACCCTTGCTAGACTATGGACATATACTCATGACCAACGGAACAGAAAGGACAAAACGTTATATACAAACAACAGAACAAATTGCACTAAGACTAATAACACGAATAAGACACCCCCAAAACCCACTACACAACCCCTCCACCCAACTACTATACGAACGCACAAACATGACAAAGATTTCGGAAAGACTCATACATCTACAGACAAAATGGACAAACAACCCCTACAACTGGACCAGACTGAATCCCCTTTGTCTCACAAGACCAACCAGACAATCCCGCTTCCGTTTCCCTACATTAACGCTACTCGAACACTTACAAACGCAACTGACTAATGGACAATAAAATAATTTTTTTTGGTCATTAGAATTAGAAAGTTTATTGAATTAACTTGTTAACCCAGAATAAGAGAATTTTTAACTTTGTTTTTTATTTAGATTAAGACTATATGTACTAAACAAGGGCAGAAAGACCGATAGGTCGATAGCCTTTTTTAGAAATAAAGATGTTTACTACTACTATGCGAGAAAATTGTGTGTTTCTACATTTGTAGAAGAGTATATGCTCTATATAGTGAGGCACAAAACGTTTTTCGCACTTAAACCATCGTTCAGTAACATATTTTTTATCGGACACTTTGAGAAAATCCATATTTTTCAAAAAACCAGCATACAGTGATTAGGATCCTCTGTATTTCACTAAAAATGTGCTGCTATTGATTGGAGTTATAAACATTTTGCAAATGTGTGCTAAAATTCAGAAACTTGTGCAATAGGCTCAAATAAGCCTGCACTAATAGAGAAAAACATCCTCTGTCCAGTAGGGTAACAACCGATATGCTAAATATGTCTGTTTTTGTCCAATACACGTTTTTATAGGACATACCTAAATTATTCGTAACATTTAATCGAGATACTGCGCATTGCAATCGCATTCCTCCAGACTTTTTATAAAAAGTCTTCTCTATCCATCCGCGACGTCGATGTGATTGGCAATAGCAGGATCAACCTCAAAGGCTCCTTCATAAAGTTCGAAAAGGAAGCAGAAAGGACCAAGATATAACCGAGATAAAGTAGGACAAAACGTCTCTATCGGAGACTACAACTTTGAGCGCACAAGACAATTTAAATATCCGGGTATAAGTATTAGTGAAAACAACGACATCACAGAAGAGATAAATAGCAGGATATAGGCTGCAAACAGATGCCGTTTTGCTCTTCAAAACCTAATCAAATCTGGAATACTTTTCAGGAAAACTAAGATGAACATACACAAAACAATGGATGTGAGACCTGGACACTAATGGTTGCAAGCGAAGAACTACTTAAGGTATTTGAAAGGAAAGTGCTAAGAACAATATGTGGTCCAACTAGAGACGAAAATACAGGGCAATATAGAATAAAAACCAACCAAGAACTCAAAGAACTCCACACTGATACCAACATAATCAACGAAATAAAGGCCAGGAGACTACAGTGGGCAGCGCACGTTAAAAGAATGCCACATGATAGAATGGTAGAACTGGTGTGGGAGGAAGTTCCAGGGGGAAAACGTCCATTAGGTCTGCTGTGTCTCAGATGGAGATATAATATTACAAAAGACCTAAAAGCCATGAAAATCGAAGATGGCCCCTATCGGATGGAGACGTGTGGTTGAGTCGCCAAAAACCCACCCAAGGTTGTGAAGTCACAGATGATGATGTCCAAGTTCGTCAACAACAGACATTTTCGTACACAAGAGGGTTTAAAAATGTGCAAAAAATCAGAAAAATTTGCCAGATTTTTGACTTCCTTTGTATTAATGGAGCAAAATGTGCTCTAGCCAGTAGCAAGGGAACTGTTGAGAAGGCGCAGCTTGTTTTGGAACAACAGTTTTTTCAAACTTATCAGACAACCAAAAACCAAACCAAAACAAAAGTGGTCATTGAGAGCAACATATGTAGCTAGTTTTTCAGCATTTAGCCAAAAACCATAAAACTGTAATTTTAAGAGTAAATGCTTTCAGTTTTTAGACAAAAATGTGCTCTATTCAGTGGCGCAACAAACGTTTTTCTACGTAAAACGGCTTTCAAGACATAAAATATTGAAATTTGTGAAACTGCAGCACCCAGGCACCTAAACTTTGCAAAAGCCGAAACGGGGAAAGCTGAAATGGGGGATAGAGCTGAGATTAACTACATTTATAAAGAAAATTGTCCTCTATCTAGTGGCGCAACAAGCATTTGCCAGTTGGAACCGTTAACGAGATTTATAATTTTTTAGAGAAGTGCAAGCAAAACACATCAAGAGCCGGTTGTTCAAAATGCTTCCCACTAACAAATAGTGCACTTTGCTGAAAAAACAACTGTTCCACTACCGAATTTCCAACAATAATTCTCCACATTATAGCTTTAGTTTGAGCCGCGTGGTTTTTCCTGAATTATTAAAAATAAAGAGCTAGGTGGCGCTTTTTCTTAATCAAAAAGGGCTTTTCTGGGAAAAAATAATACAAGACCATTGCAAAGTTTTTGTGAGTAATATGGCATTTAAAATTATTCATGACTTTCCCTTTAACCGGTCCGGCGGCTAAGCATTTGAAACCGTATTTTATGTTAATAGGGTCGCAATGAAAAATGGCCATAACCTCCGCGTTGTTACCTCCATTTAAATCTCAGGAATTAATAAACAGCGAATATTTTTCGGGGATTAAAAGAAGTTACCTTTCAGTGCCCATTAACCAAAGAACTGTCTCAATTCCAGAGTTGGAGGCTGTAAGCCCGGCCCATTCCGGCTATCTTCCCGATTTATATTCAAAGCAATTTAAGAGGGTTAGTGGAAAGGTCACGTTTCCGACTAGAAAGAATGCTGAACACCAATCGAACCTAATAAATTTGCCTTTCTGACCCTGATGGTCATGCTAGAGAAATGAGAGCAGCCTCATCGTTCCCTTTGCTAGAAAACCTTGAATGATAAATCAACTGCGGATATTTTTCCCAATTTACAGCAAGGAGAATGGTCATTAAGGATCTAGACTATCTAGAGAGTAATTAAGAACATATCATTTTCGTGCTTAATTAAAGCGAATAAATCATTAAATCTTTTCCAAATTAGAACGGTCGCTGGAACCAGAATATATATCACCAGAGATCCGGTTTTATATGTCCAATGGGCACTGTCCCTTTTGTTACTAATGAGCAAGGGTTAATAGCAGATTACATCCCGATATCCTTATAAATTTAAAATAATGCCCTCCGATGTCACGTTCCAGCTGGCCTCACAAGACGAAGCTTCTGCCAGGAAAAATTACGCGAACAAATCGAAAGGAACGAATTTAGTTCAGCGAAGACAAACCATGCAAGCAAATTAGTACCCGATAATTCATGGCCAATACTGCAAACTAAAAAAACTCTAGCAGTAATGTGAGGATTTTCTCGACAACTTTAGCTTATTGGATTTGGGGCTTGTTTATTGAAATTTATCCCATTTAAGAAACGTTTAAATGAGGTGCCTGCATTTAAATAGATCAGCCCCAGTTCAGATATCCAAATAAGCGAAAATTGTCCAGAAAATACTCACATTACTTAGTACACAGTTATTAAATTATCCTGCCTCAATTAAATGTGTTGACTCTAACGCAACAATTAACTCCTGTGTACATTATAAGTTAATCCCTATATCAAGCCTGGAAGCGGGAGATAAATTGGAGCCCAAACAAAGTTAACCAGCGAAAAAAACTGTTTCGAAAATAAATCGGCTTAATCAAACATTGTCGTTAAAGTTGAGACAATATTTGGAACTTTCTAGCAATTTACATCAGGGCAAATGCAAACAGGGATAGAGTTTGACAATGAACATTCACGGACGTTCAGTCCAATTTAAATCTTTTTTTTAACAACTAGATGTGCAAGGATTTGGCTTAGTTTCAACACTTCATTTGTCCTCATTGTCTAAAATAAGAGTGGAGGAGCACATTGATGAGTTGACGCCAAAAGAACAAGCAGGCCAACAAGAGTCGATTTAATTGGGTCCTAACTAGTTTTTGGTAAGGAGATCGATTATTTGTTTTCCGAAGCTCTGCAAACCAACACCATTGACCCAACTCTCATAAACCATTCGAGCCGCAGCGGTCGTTTTCCCTACCACTTGGCACAGAATTAAAAACCCCATTCACTAAGTGAAAGTTGGCAGTTTTCACACAAAAACCTAAATTTTAACTCAAAAAGTTCATCATTGAAAATCCAAGAAAAATTTGGTAGAGAATTATATATTAATAGAGAAAGAAAAAGTATGGAAAATTCTCACACAAAAAGCGTAATTTCAACCAAACTAACCCAAACCCAGCACTAACATTTTTAGCAAATCCATTAAACTTAAAGTCAAAATAAAATTGTTCTGAGGCGGAAAATTTTACTGGAACATCCTGTAGAAGTTCATATTTCGCTCACCGTGTTAATGTTGGAAAAATGTTTCGATAAAAACATGAGAAATGTGTGTTTCACCATGTAGTCTTGCTGCCCCACCTTTTGTGAAATCAATAAGTTTTCAATTTAGTTAAAAAAACGAACAAGAGGACAGAAAAAATTCATTTGCAGTTAGAAAATCGTGTTGAGCAAATCCCGATAAAATCCTCAAAAGAGCAGTTTATTAAGGTTTTTTTTTAAACAAGCAACTAAAAACACAAGAAATTTATCCAACGCATTTCGGGGCTGAATTATTCACTTCTGGGTCTGAAGGTACTGATTAATTAATCTCAATATCGAAACCTTCTTAGGGCGCTCAGGCTCAATCACCAAATTTACCAGCATAGCGAAGCATCCTCTTTCCAATGCTGTTTCTTCTGGTTGGGGATTTACAAACTTTTAAGTCCAGCCATACGAGCCTCATACATAACATGCTCGCAAACAAACAATTTATTGTGATACAAAAGAACCCTCAGCAATGGATTGCCCCAGGGGCCTGTCTTGGCTCCTCTGCTTCTTAATCTGTACATTGTGGGTATGCCATGAACCATATCTAGGAAATTTGGATATGCAGATGACCTCGGAAGCGCCGTGCAGCACCAGAACATCACCGTAACGGAGGATCATCTAACCAATGATCTTATGTGTGATCCCCAGTGTGAATGTAGACTCCCAAGTCTACTTTCGGGATTGCAGATTGAAGCCTAGCATGAATAAAACTTAATCTTGTTTCTTCCACCTAAACAACAAAATGGCTAACACAAAGCTTGATGTGTATTTCGATGGAGCACTCCTCCACCATAAACCAACTCCAAAATATCTCAGTGTTACTCCAGACCGGACTTTGATATACAAGAAGCATCTCACCATCACAGCTGGAAAGTTGAAAACCGGGAATAATATCCTACATAGTCTTTACATAGTAGTTCACTAAATTGAAAAATTTGCCAGAGCTTGGAAAATCTGGAGATGTTTACGAAAGGTGCCGGCGTGGTAGCGCGAAGCATTCTCTATCGATTGCTGTTTGGTGCAGCTTTACGTGGCTTCTGGTTGTGGAGTTGCGAAATTTTAAAACCAGCCATGTTTTCCAGAACCAGTTTGGTAGGGAAGTAAATTGAAAAAATTTTAAAAAAAATTGCCGGGGTAATAGATCAAAATATGCGGTTTCCCCTGCAGTTTACGAAAGCATTAAGAGGCGTTTGGTTGAGGAATCTAGGTGGGGAAGTAAATTGAAAAATTCGCCATAATTTCAGCAATTTGGGGATTTTTACGAAATTTTCCAGCGTGGCAGAGCTACACATTTTCCTTCCATTGCTGCTCGGTGCAGGTTTGCGTGGCCCTGGATGGATTTTTACGAATTTTTACGTCCCGCCATGTCTGGACAAGCCAAGAGACAAATTGGTGATGGTTTATCTCAAGATAACTCGTTGATCTTTGTTTTGATGCAACAAACTACCTTCTCAACCTCCTAAAGAAGTAACGAACATTTGAAAGAACTTCAATAGTCTCAGGGCAAACATAAAAAATTTCCTTGTGCCAAACGATATTAGTTTGGTTGTAGCACCAATATAAATCCCAGTAGTAGAAGTTGACTAGGGGCTTTAAAGCCAAAGCCACTTTATCAGGTGGAGGTAAAACAACCAAGAAAATGTTTCTCTGTATCCACGCTGCAATAAATAACATTTCTAACCAACTGGCATCAGTTCAGGTGATGGGAATTGTATTATTTAATACCTTGAGGCATTACATTGACTTGAGCTGCTTGGCGATTGTCCAACAACAACATGCATAATTCAAACGGCATTAATAATATAGTAAATCTATTGTTAATCTGTTAGATGAGCAAGAACATGTGTCCGTTCGCATGCTGATCTGTATATTAATTTGTTAACCGAACCGCCTCAGATGATTGAGTCAATTTTCATGCTCGACATGTGAAAAATTTAAATTTATCCTATGCAAAAATCAAGCAGTTATGCTTTTAGGGGCACTTTTCGAAAATTTACATCGCAGGGATTCATAAATATTAATAGGCCAAAGACCCAACTTTATATCCATTAATTTGTTAGGTCATTTGCATCGGACCTTTCTATCAACTTTCGCTCACACGATGTTATTTCGCTTGCGGCTGAAATTTATGTCAGCAAACTACCCTACTTGAGAAGGGTCAGCTATATGCTAAATTAATTACCAAAGTTTCACTAGCGGCCATACGTTCGAACCGGAAGAACTTATTTACCCTTGGATTTCACTGAGTGGTATTTGGGAAAAAATGTATATTTGATCTTGAGAGGGCAGGATGTGAGGTTTCTTTCCCTCAACATGAACAATTTGTTATATTGAAAGCAGCAATTACATTTGACTTTACTATCAGGAAGACATTCTATAAGAAAAAGAGCTGAAAAGTTGTTAAAATGTAGTTTTTATAGTTGAGTATTGCTGTCAAACAATTTAACGCCCGTTTTACTATGTTTTAATCGTTTTTTCGGCATTAATAATCGTTTTTTTTCTTAATTTTTGGAACGTGCGAGCTCTTTTTGTCGAATTATGGAGTCGATAGTTTTGAGGATGTTTTTGTGCCGAAGCGGCCTGTTGTTGAATAAAGCGACATAAATTTAATTAATGGAACTGTTGAATGTTAAACACCCCGTTCTAAGTCGCTTTGGGCAATTTTCCAGAATGTTTAATTTACATCAAACATCTGAGGCCTGTACCACAACAATAATCTCGTATTTAAGCCATTCCAGGCCATTAACGGCTTTTAAAATAATTGAAATTCTCACCAAAACATGCACTGTTATTGTAAAATTCAATGCATCAAATTGAAAAGTTATCCCGCTTGCAAAACATCGAAACGTGCCGAGATCTAGCGGAAATAAGGATGCAAAAATGTTGTCTGATAGCGGAGAAAAGCGGGTAGAATTCTCTCATAAAATTGGAGCAATAACTCATTATTCGTGCTTTCAACCCCATGCTGGCTTCGGATCGAACGGATATTCTTTTACCAAACTTAATGTTCCTATATCTTCCAATTTCCACAACACACATCGGGTTTTTCGTTCATGTGTGCAGACATTGAGTGAAAATAAATGTAATTTTTCTACGGAGAAACGTGCTAACACACTTTTTATTAAGCTTAATCTATCTTATTGCGAAATTTCGTTCATTTGGTCAACTGATGTCGTTTTAACAAGCTTGATATTAGAGATTTGTGCTGATCAAAATTTTCTTGCAAAAGTGAGCTGGTTGGAAATTTTGAAAAACTAAGAAAATTAGTTCATTGTTGCCGAAAGTTTGACCGAAGCAAATAGGCAAAAAAACTCGCGAAAACGTGAAACTTTTCGATTTGACCAATGTGATCAATTCGCTTGCCCCAAAATGAACTTAAAAATAAGTGAAAAAAGTAGAAAATTTCTCTTACAGTTTAAATCTAAATGTGCGAGGTGAAATTTTCTTTATTATATTTTGCTAAAAAAATCGTTCTTTACAAGGGCACTTGTTGACAGATTTGTCTGTCCAAAAAACCCAAAAATGTATGCATTGCATTGTTTCTACACATATATCCATCGGGTTACAACGCTGTCCGTCTTTCGATACCGAATCTCCAACCGTTTCGGTTTCTCCAGTTCTCTTCTCTCAATCTCTTCTGCGCCTAAACCATTTCTCCAGCTTTTCCGTGGCCTTTCTTCTTCACTGCGGTGTCCAGTGCAATACTTTCCTCGGGAATCGCCTCCCATTCATTCGAGCCCATCCTTTGCACATGTCCGTACCATCTGAGTTGCCCAGTCTTCATATCATCATCTACAGAATCGAGCTTTACTTCCATTAATTCCCTTATCCTTTAATTTCTGATCCTTCCCAATCTAGACTTTTCTGCCGTTCTTCTCCAGTTGTCCATCTCTGTAGCTTTTAGTGCTTTCTCTGCTCTATCCTTTACAGCCCACACTTGTTGTTTATTGTGTTGTATATTTTGTGTCTGGTTTCCTTTGTAATGTGTTTATCCCATAGAATGCCGTTTAACATGGACACAGCCTTCCTGCCTTGAAGATTTCTTTCGGCTATTGCTTCGTCCACACTTCTTCACGTCCTTCTTTCGATATTTTTACGCCCAGGGATTTGTATGCGCTGCAGTGTTTGATATTCTGTTTGTCTGAGACATGCAGATCTTGTTGTTCTTCTCCCATACACACGGGTAGTGTGTCTGTTCGACATTATCCTGTTTCTTCTCCTCCTGGTACCCTGTTCTAATAGGAAATACTATTTGTGCCTTCAGTAGGTGTTCAAATTTAGTTGTTCAAAAAATTTGTCATAATTTTCCATTGTTTTTCCATTTTTTTTCCAGTGTTTTTCCAATCCATGTATTGTTAGGTTCATTCTTATAAGACGCTCGTTTATTGGTGCCCATGTTGTTATAAATTTTCTGAGTCTCCTGTGTATGGCAATTGACACCCCCTGCTTGGCTCAATCCTCCTTAGGTACCCCACTGTAGATTTGATCATCCATTCCCCAGCTTACGGACTCTTCTCCCATCTTCTTGTCTCCGTTAGAATTGCAATATCAACCTTCAGATGTTTCAACTCACTTGCCACTTTCATTCACCTTCTTTGAAATATACATTCCACGTGCCAAAAATCGTTGTCCTTTTCCTTTGCTTCGTTCGTCTTTTTGAGTTTTCTATCCTTTTCATAGGCTCTTGATTAGGTTTTTTAACATTTTGATTTTTTTATAAGTACCGGGGAGTTAGCCCGATGACTCAAGCCCCTCACGGTGGGTATTTTATTTCCCCACTACCCTATTCTACTACTACTATTTCCCCCAATTCCAATGGGGACGCACCCGATGGAGGTAACTGGCAAATCCCCACACGGGATTGCATTGTGTCTAAGAGATTAATTTATAATTTGAAACTGTTTGAATTTTATCTTAAAAATTAATCGCATGACACGGAAACAGAACGAGTTTGTGAAACGATAAGCAATTAGTTGGGAACTATCTGTATCTATGTGTTTCGAAAGTTTCGAGAATGTGGCCAACTTTTTGAATTTAAAATTAGTTGCTACGTAGACTGATAAGAAACGGAAATTTGAGAAAGTTTCCAACGAAGCCCTAGGCTATTTTCCTGCACATGTGCTTTTTTTGATCATGTTTTGATTATTGCAAATTGGCAAGAAGCAACGGAACTCTTAATATTTAGAGTAGTTTCATTTACTAACTGAATTTAAATGTACAGCATAATCCATAAGGATATGACACCCATCTTCGTATATATATTTTTGGATCAATCAAAGTAATCTAACTTATTTAAAATAAAAATACACGCTGTTTGTTGTATTTATGACGAGCTGGTTTGAGTTCAAGTTACCTAACAAGATTTCGCAAGTTTTATGCGAACTTTCCAAAAGTTTATTTTCCGTTATATTGATGCTGTCCTTCAGCCAAATAAAGCATCGCTTGTCAGCGCGCAAGAAAAGTGATAGAACTTTGCCAATGTTTACCGTTTTATACATGTGCGCCTTCGAGCTGTTTGATGGATTAAATTTGTTTTTGTTTCCTACCCATATTCTTTGATGCGTGCTCAGATTTGTCATATTTTCGGTTTATTGTGCAGTCGAGCGCACATGGACAATATTTCTTGAATCAATGCTTTCCACTGGTGAGGTTCCAGAGCTGTTTGAGGCCAAAGCAAAAAAATAAAAATTCGAGATTATTCCATAGCAGAAATGCGTAAAATATGCAGGACACTTTCCTGTACTTACGCCCGAAAGAATGGAATAAACGAAGACAAAGTACAACTCAAAAGCCTTAATGGGGTGCTTTGACTGCCGTCGGCATTTTAGCTCTATATCAGCCAAAGAAACACACGTTTTCGATAACACAATGTTACAAAAGTGAAAGTAAAGATGCCTGTTTTCGTGCACGAGACGGGCTTATTATCTAGTTGAGGTTTATTTCGGGCGATGAAAGTTTAATCCATCCAGCGAGCAAATGCGTTTTCGAATCAAAAGGAAACTTTCTCCAAGAAGTATTAAAATGCCATTCTGTCAAAGCGCGCCGAACACAATTCACAACAAAAGCCAAAGTTTCTTTTCAGGGCAAAAGAAGATAAATTCTTTCCAGGTAAACCTTATTGTTCCAAGTTTCGAGTTAGCAGACGAATTATGTTGGTTTTCCTAAAGCCGGAATCTTTTTCCTTTCAATAAAGTTTTACGGTTACAGGTTTTCAAAAGTAAATTAAACAGAGTTGAGAACAAATTCAATTGGAGCTGGCAGTGTATTTCCGGGACGGATTTCGACAACTTCGATAAGCAAATTAAGTTGATTTGTTCGCGCGAGTGTCGATGTAAGCAGCGATAATGATTGGAAAGTGAGTTAGTTGTTGTAAACCGTAATCAATCAATCGAATAATAGATTTGGCCAAAGGCAACCTAAGAAGCACAGTGAACAGTTTCGAGAGTTTTACTTGAGGTTTTAAGGAACTTTTTGGAGTTGTTTTCCTGTATGTGGCGTGATTCAGAAGCGACGCCATTGGGTTCTGAAGATTAGTTGAAGAGTTCCAGAAAAATGTTAAGAAACTCATTTTCTCGAAGTCAGAATCGAAATGTTGAAAAACTGGCACAGAACAGGAACACTTGTCACGGTCATGAGATCTGTAATACTCTTTATTAAACCTTTATTTAGACAGCTGTCGACCGAGTGTGAGGTAAGATAGCCACCCTATACGCGGACGACACAGCATTGGTTACACACCACACATATTTATATCGGACGTGGCCGCTATACGCCTGCAGTGAGCCATGAATTAATTAACATAACCTTAGACAAAACAGACTCCTTCGGAGGCGCTGAAAATTCAGAATCATTCTGTATATGCGAATGTTCTGCATTTATCATTTCAATTTCGCAGCTTTTACGAGCCAAATAGAGACGCCCGACTTGTCTATAACACGTGTCAGTATTACCGTAATGTTGAATTTCTTGCTAATTTGCCGTTTTCCCGCCCCTGATTAAGCCTTAGTTCCAATGCTTGACGCCCCGGAAACTTGATAATTAATGGTGACAGTTTCACACTGACACAGTAGCGCTTACGTGGTGCCTTCTCGGCCATGTTTCAACTGGGGGTTCGACTGCAGCGATTTATCATACTGGCAGTCTTATGTTAAGTGCTGCAAGTTATCATTTGCCAAATCCTGCGGTCGGCTCCATTAGATACTCTGGATTAACTGCAGCCGAATCGTCCTTAGACTGATCTTTGAATGTTTAAAAATGAGCAGGCAAAGTAGCCAGACAATGCTTGATGTGAGCAGTTGGGGCTCGTAACTTATCAGTTTCCTTGTTATTTGCTAGGAGCTTTTTTAGGATCGCAAATCTCCAAAATCCGGTGTACGTAAAATAAATTACGAGTCACTGTGTCGGCTACGTGATGTCCTTTCCTATCCAGTAGGAAACACACTTAGAGCCGTAGTAATTAGAAAACTTTGATTACATGTTATTAAGCGAGTGGAAAAGCCCTTTGTTTTAAAGTTGGTAGTTGCAAAGCATCGCAGACGGCGATCAATATTTAATGTCCCCAAAACAATAAAACTGTTAGAAGTTCATAAAGCAATTTAAACAGCTTTCCGTCTCAACTCGAAAATTCATATTAATTTTTAGATTAGTTTTAATTAATCTTTGTCTTTGCGATTTCCGTGCCTGAATGGACTCGAACAACATTGTTTTGTGCGATATTTTAAGATTATAACTAAGTTTTTTTTATTAGATCGCTGTACCTCGGAACTTTTTTTATTTTTAACCGAGGTTTAATTTTATATTATCAGTGACTTTCTAATTTATTGTTTGGTTGCTTAAGCCCAAAACCCCTCGAAAAATCCTATCTTGAATAGAAAAAAAGGATTTTTTTTAAACTTCTTTACTTCTAAAGAATATAAACAGCGTGCTTGAAAATAGCATGAATTAAGAAGCGATTTTTACATTTAAGTTCTCAAAACCGCCTTTAAAAAGTGTAAATTTTATCAGAAATTTTAATGTTTTTTAGGCTTTTGCAGTTTTTAAGTAAAAATTCGTTTTTTTACACATTTGGTTTTTTATTACCGCGTTTTTTTGTCGCCACAGGTTTTAGCAGCGCGCAAATGACCTTTCCGTAATAGAAAATTTAATGTTTTGTTCAATTTAAAGAATTTTCGGGTCTCTTCTGTTTTTTCGTGTTTGTGGCGTCGTGCCTTGAATATTTTTCAAATAAAGTTAGAAGTAAAAATATAAAGAGTTTATTTTCAATAACTGCCTATGGAATATTCCTTGAAACTGGCGAGTTTTTCGGGTTTTTACGACGGTCTAAAAACCCGAAAAGCTTATTGCTGTTGATGTTGTGTGCTTTATTGTTAAAAAAAACAGTGCGAAACATCAAGTTAAATTTTTATTGAAGTCGAAAAATCAAGTTGAAATTTGCAAGACTTTAATCATTTTATTAAACGAGATTTTAATAGTTTATTAGTTTTCTTTTACTGCTATTAAACAATCTAATTGCTGCTTTTGTTTTATTGTTTAAAAAATAATGCCGATTTTCCTAAACATGAACTCAATTGCAAGTTAAGTTAAGTTAAAAATGTGTTAAAATTTACAAAAATAAGGCGAATTTTGAAAGTCAATTTGATTTGTACATCAATTGCAAATTGCCTTTTCGAATACTTCACTGCTTTCAGCTGCAGATTTTTGAAAATTTGGTAAACTTGGAAAACAAGTTGAAATTAAAATAATCTTATCTTCCAAACCAACAAAAAACAAAATTTCAAGTAAAAAAACGGTCAGTTACGAAAAAAATCCGAGCCTGGAGCCAATAAACTTTCATTCAAAAATCCTGCAGCTTAAAGGCAAAAAAATGTTGGTTCAGGATTTTATATTACCTGAAACGCAAATTCCACAAAGAAACACAGAATGCAACCAGTTTATTGGAAGCCTCGGTTTTTCAGCGGTTTTCATCTTTGACCGTTCATATCGCCCCATTTTCCAGCGTCAAGCACCCTATTTTTATCTGCGTTTTTTTGGTAGAGCAAAATCAGTTTTATCGGCAGCAATTTAAATGATTTCCTCTAACCGTTGAAAGTTCCAAGTTAGGCCCAATTCCACTCCACCCTTCTCAAATGAGCGTCTTGCAAGAGATTACTTTTAAACAAAGAAAAAATAAAACCTTTGACCCGGGCCAAACATTTCCATTTAATTCTCGTTCTAATTTGCACGCGAAACAGAAAGCGTCTAAAGCCAAGATTATTATCAGTACCTGCATTGAGCGAAACGCCAAAATTCCAGACCATTTCCCTTTGAGCTTTAATGATAAAACGCAAATTTCCTTTCACTGAAACCGGGTTATAAATGAACTCAAAATGCGCTGCTAAATTCTTTTCTATGGCTAAATCGCAAAGTATCATTTTAATGAAGCTGAACGAAAAACCGGTTGGAACTTGGAAAAACGCATTTCAAAACCGGATTAGAGGGGCTCGGAACGCACCGGGAAATGTATGAACAGGAAACTCTTCATCAGGATAAAGCTAATTAAAAATAGCTTCTTCATTAAACTGGTCCAAACTGTCCATTTAAGATTGAGGTTTTGTCCCGGCAAGGCTCCATTATATTATGATCAATCTTCAAGGGAAAGAGTATAAACAGCTCCTTCCACTTAAAGGCCTGCCCATCCATTTCCTTTAATCGAACTTCCATTTCCGTTGCGTATTTGATACCTTCAATGTCCGAGAGTTGTAAAATAAATGCCTAAATGATTGTTTAAGTCGAATTTAATGCCGATTGGGTTTATTGGGGATGGCAAATTCATTTTTAATTTTCTCCATTTTCGTACAGGTTTCCTTATGAATTATAGATGAGTTACTGAATTTTGAAGCTCATTAATGCTCACTTTTTAAATTGAAATAAGGAAAATAATAAGTTCAGCTAATTCCAAATTATTGTCTCAGTTTAACGTGTAACTCAGTTTATTGTGTCCCTGATCCAGTCAACTAAGAGTGTCTACTTGCACGTATTTGATTGAAATCCAGAAAATAGAGAACAAAGACAGTTTCCCCGCTCTTTATATCGAAAATCCTTTAAAAGTTTTGAGTTCCTCTTTGGTAAACAACCAACTTTCGTCACAGCATATGTTATATGAATTGATGTTGGAAGTGCTTTGTTTCAGAGTCTTCGTCGTAAGTTGGCTAAACTTCCATTGAATCGATTCGTTCTAGTCATAAAATAATAGAGAGGAATTGAATCGAATGCCGTGCTGAATAGGATGCTTGCATGTCAGCAAACAGTGAGTTAAAAATTTAATAGTTTCAATTATTTTGGTGGCCGTCTGGTTCGACAGACTTAACTCTCTTAAATTACTGATTGATCCCGACGTGGAAATTTGCACTTAAACATGGACAACATGGTATTATTTACGTCGCCCCGTTTATATACACAAGGACTATTAATTTTAAATGCTTACCCTATTAGGTCGAAGTGAGTGTCAAGAAATATGACGATAAGGAGGACGGGTAAAGCCATTTAATTATCTGTCAAGCGGTAATAAGCGCAGCAGATCGTGTTTTGCATTTCAAAAGCAGACCTTTTCAATGTAATCAAAGATTATGAGCCGAATACCTAATAATATGTTGTCTGGGATGATTTGTTTTTAATTGAAAACTGTCGAGACAGTTATTTTTTTATGCAAATTTTCTTCAAATTGGTAAATTACAAATGTGTTTTCCTGGAAAGTGAATAGGAGCTAAAAAAATTGGTTTTTGTTTCGACGATTCGACAAGCAGAAAGTTTTAACCATTCTGTGGTTTCAATCCATTTTACACGAAAAAGTGCCCTTCTATATCGTTTTTGGTTGGACCCTGTGGTTTCTCTATTTGCTCCAAGTGAAGAATTATGAATTTTAGAAGGAGAGTAAAAAATGACCTTTTTATGCTATTTCAAAAAAATTAGGCGAGTTTTCATATTCAAGCATTTCCAACTGATTCACTGTCACATTTCAAGTCGGTGCTTGCTTTAAATAAGGAATTATACATTTTCAAAGAGGAGGCTGCAGATGTGTGAAAACCTTCATTTTTAGACCAATTATTTTATTAATTAAAAACTGTAATATGGCAAAAATCACGGTTTTCTTCAATTTCAATAATGTTTTCAGAGCTTTCAAATTCAAAAATGGCAATCGATGGAATAAATTGCAAGTCGCTGCTTGCTAGAAATGGGGAGTTATAAACTTTAAAAAAAGTGACACACTTTTTTCACACTGACTGCCATTTACACACTTTATTTTGTCAAAAATTGTCTTTCCGTGCGATTTCAATAATATTTTGAGAGTTTTATTCACGTTTTTTCATTACGTTCACGTTTTTTCAAGTGCCTATTTGCTCTATATGAGAATTTATGAACTGTGAAAGAAAGCGTGTAGATTGGTAAAGACCATAATTTTCAGACGACCATTTACAATCTTAAATTTTTTTAAAATGATCTTTACATGCAATTTCAATCAAATTCCTCGAGTTTTTGTATCCAAGATTTGTCAACTGATGATACAAATTTCAAGTTAGTGCTTGCTTTAGATAAGGAATTGTGAATTTTCAAACAGGAACCTGCAGATATTTGAAAACCTTAATTTTCAGACCAACATTTGTAAACTTGAATTTTTCAAAAATCATATTGTCATGTGATTTCCTTAACAATTTGTCAGTTCTGATAGTTACACTTTTTCTATCGACTGTAAAAATTTCAAGTTGCAACTTGCTCGAAATGAACAGTTGTGAATTTTTAAATGAGAGAGTGCAATTGCGTGAAAACCTTTACATTTTGACCACCATTTTCAAACTTAAGATTTTCAAAAACAGGATTTTTATGCAATTTCCATAATGTTTTCAGATTATTTATCTGCAACGGTTGTTTATCGATGGTCAGAATTTGAAGTGGCTGCTTATTCCAAATGCAAAGTTATGAATGTTTAAACGAGAGCGTGCAGTTGCGTGAAAACCTTAAGTTTCAGACCGAAGTTTACACACTTCAGTTTTTCAACAGTCAGGCTTAAATCAGCTAAATGAAAATAAAAAAATATTTTCTATCGGTAGTAAAAATTTCATGTTGCTGCTTGCTCTAAATGAAGAATTGTGAATTTTGAAAGGAGAGCGTGCAATTGTGTGAAAATTTAAATTTTCAGACAATTGAATTAAAGTTTAAATATTTTTTGGTTGGACTCTTTGGCCTAGCAAAGAAGCCATAATGTGACTTTCAATTACCATCCAAGCCAAGGAAAACCTGGGAAAACCTTAACTTTGACGAAATTCCCGGAAAATTTAGTTCAGGCTGCTTCTATAAAAAAAATGTGTGTTTTAAACGGTAAAACCTTCTATGACATGAATTGAGAAGTGTAAATTGTCTCCTGTAAATTGTCTACGGCTGAAAAATCTGGTAAACTGGTAGAACAAGCAAAGAAAATAATTTTTTATTCCAGAAATTTCCATATGAATTTTTGAATCCCCTAAATTTTTTCACTCCCTGCGTGTTCTGTTTTAAATGCGTGTGCCAATTAAGGAGCAATTTTGAAACTCTTCTACATGTTACAAGCGCAATTTATTACAAAATTGCGAAATTTCTTTGTTTTTGTTTTTGTAGTGTAATTATTTTAGCGTATTTTCCTTTGGCGTATATCGTACCATAAGCAGGAGCTACAAAGAACCGGCAAACAATTAACGAATCTAAATACGCTTCCGCTTAGAAAATGTTTAATCTTTCCGACAAGAACAAAGTCGTTTTCCGTGACGGCTCTATTGGAATTTAAATCATATTTTGTTAGGCAAATTAATTTTGTAAATTTCGAAAGACCAGTAGAGAAATACGTCCCATCTCTGCTGCGAACTTCTATATAGCAAATTACGAATGACTACAGGAATCAGCTTAGCGTAGAATCGCATCTTCCCGAGGCGACTGAAAAGAATGGAAACTTGAAATTGGATTAAGCAAGGCGTGATGATTAATGAATTATGTCCAATTTTAGTTTCGAATACATTCTTCATTTTCGTCTTGAGCCGAATACTGAAATTGCATCACAGATTATTAGTCAGCCGCCCATCTTCGAAGCAAAAACGGCTGTACATACTCGCAGTAATTATCCATTCGGGCCTCCCTCATTAATAAATCAAGCCGGATTATCACTTGAAAAATAAATATTAATATAATGGGAAATTATGCGCAACATGAATCGGAGCTTCGCACTTATTCTCAAATATCTGCACACAAGAAAGCTTGCTAAACAGATTACAATCTGAATAATGATTAATGAAGTGGAAGCGCTTCCAGAATGACAGAGATTCCAGACGGAATCCGGCATAATTAATTCGAAGAAAAATGAGACATCATCCAGTATTTTCTCTACAAAGCATCTCAAATACAGCTGACTGCTTTAATAATTAATAGATTATTAAATTAATTTTTTCCTAATTAGACTCGCAGTTAGTTCCATTATTTCAACTTCATCTCAACCTAATGGCCTGGATTTGAACTTAAATAATCCTGTTTAAAATTCAATGATGCGAACGAAGCTTGTTCGCTCACCAACCTGATGATGAGTGATGATGATGAGCAATAGAATGCAATTGCTTGCCAAAGTTTAAAGGTAGATATTTAAGACAGCCAAGCATGCAAACTGATGATGGTGGAGAAAGACACCGAAACGTATTTGTAACATTTTAAATTATAAACAATAAAATTGACTGGAACCCAGGAATTTCATTTTAATTTTAATTGAAATACAGTTAGGAAAACATACACAATAACTTTAACGACTAACACCAAACGCGTCAAAAAACCAACTTCTGCTCACAAACCACAGACTCAACGCTGACTCCCCTACAATAACTGCAGACGGCCAAACGACACAACCAAAAAACGACGTAAAATACCTTGGAATCACAATTGACCACAAACTTAAATTCACTAAACACATACGAAACATCAGGGCAGAAACAATAAAGAGAACAAAACACTTCCGATCACTAACCTACAAAGACAGAGGAATTAGCACAAACACCGCCACCAAAATATATAAAGCTATTTGTAGACCCTTGCTAGACTATGGACATATACTCATGACCAACGGAACAGAAAGGACAAAACGTTATATACAAACAACAGAACAAATTGCACTAAGACTAATAACACGAATAAGACACCCCCAAAACCCACTACACAACCCCTCCACCCAACTACTATACGAACGCACAAACATGACAAAGATTTCGGAAAGACTCATACATCTACAGACAAAATGGACAAACAACCCCTACAACTGGACCATACTGAATCCCCTTTGTCTTACAAGACCAACCAGACAATCCCGCTTCCGTTTCCCTACATCAACGCTACTCGAACACTTACAAACGCAACTGACTACTGGACAATAAAATAATTTTTTCTTGTCATTAGAATTGGAAAGTTTATTTAATAAGATTGTTAACCTAGAATAAGAGAATTTTCATATTTGTTTTTTATTTAGATTAAGACTACATGTATTAAACAAGGGCAGAAAGACCGATAGGTCGATAGCCTTTTTTTAGAAATAAAGATGTTTACTACTACTCTTTAACGTTAACCAACACCAAAAGTTTGCAGTTTTTCTTCGCGTTCCCACGCAATATCAAACGTATAAAAAAGATAAGTAAAAAACAGTTGGACGAAATAAAACAACAGTAAATAACAAATGCAATGTGCTGAAAAGCATTTGAATTGCGACAAAGCGACACTTAAAGCGATGAAATCCTTTGGTTGAAGTTCAGAGCGGCTTTCAAATGATTCCGATCTTCGATTACGGCCAATGCACGGGAAAATTGAACATTAAACTGCACTAGCAGTTAGGTGTAGAGTTATTTTCTTTGAAGGGAAGACACGCAAGCGGCCCTTAGTTAAATAGAGTGGCGAATATCATGAATTGCTGAAGCAGCCGTCAAGGTAATTGATCAATTACTTAATTAGGTAGATGAGTCAAAAGCTGGAAAAGCCACTACAAAGTGAAATAATTAGTGAGAAAATTTATGTTAACGTCGTCCTGACAGTGGTTGGCGCAAAGTGCCTGAAAAAGAAACATTTGCTGCTTGGAGATGGCCGGAATAACTAATGAGAATTCAGCGAATATCAGCAATATCTGGGGCATATTGTTTTCGAATGTGCATTTCCAGATCCTGATTATATTTTTAATAATGATTAATGAAGCAGAACGCCGGGATTTTAATTGAATCCTGACGAGATTCCAACATGATTAATTTTAAGAAAAACGTCATTTTATAATGTATTTTCCCTAACTAAAGCAATTAAAATTTACCAATTAATCCCGATTTAATTACAACGCAGCTAATGAGATCCGTTTTGTTCCTACTTTAGAATAAAAGCTCATCTGGAACGTTTTACTTCATTTACAGTAGACCAGGTTTAGCCTTTTAAACCGTTAAGAATAGAAAAAAACCGTACAGGTGCAGATAGCAAAGTTAATGTTGGGGATCTAATTAATCTCAATTAGTTCAAAATTAAACCGAAAAGCAGTTGAAAAGTGTTCAAACGCTGTCTTCGTACTAATTCGTTTTCAATTTGCAGAAATTCTTGTGGTTGCTGCAACAAGTCTGAAGATGCAGGCCACTCGTGCTTGCGCAACGTCAGCTCGAAATTCTTTTCGACCGCAGCGGAAAAACTCATCAGCTTAATAAAGGCCATAATTCTCAAGATAAACACAATTGTTTTTTCTTTGAACCAACTTACTAATTAACTCTCAAATACATGACACTCAATACACACAATTCCGACATCAAAAATCGTCACATCAATTTTTTATTATTCGCTCGATCTGCTATCGACAGATTCATGAACGCGTGTGTAAAACCATAATGACCGTTGATGGAGTTTGGTTCGTAAATTATGCCCGAGTGTTGAACTAAGTGCGATCCATCAAATTCAATCTATTTTTACTTGTTGAGGTTGAGAGCAGGCTAAATCGAATTTAGGAGTGGATCTACATTCGATGAAGACTTTTCAAAATGCCGCTTATTAAATCAGGCCGAACAAAAAATCATTAATCGGCTTTATTTGTGTTTTTAATTTGTGTTCAATATAAACCAGTTTTATTTGTTTTGATTCAACCAATCGAATTGTTTTTGTGGAAGCAAAACATGAACTTTTCACGTGAGTTTTTTGCGCTTGGTTCATAGTGTTTCAGTCTATAATAAGGAATATATCGAAATTTTGTACAATTTTGTTAATGCTTTCAAAGTTTTAATATTCAAGTGTGGTCGATTTCTGATAAAATTGCAAATGAAGGTTTATTCTGGTTGAAGAGTAATGCATTTTTAAGGAAGAGCCTACAGAAGCGAACAAACTTAAATTTTCAGAACGCCTTTGATAAATTTAAAATTTTCAAAACAATTTTTTTTAATGCAATTACAAATATATTTTTAGTTTCAAGTGCTGTCTATCGATGGTGAAAATTTAAAGAAGCTAGTTGCTAAAACTGAGGAGTTATGAATTTTTAAATAAGAGCGGAGCAGATGCGTGAAAAAAAATAAATATCAGAGCTTTAGTTGAGTCTAAAAACTCCGCGAGTTCAATAGAAGGTTTTATAGTATCCTACCAAAATTTGTAGAAGAAGATGTAGCATTTTTTCGAAAAAGGCGTTAATGTTTGATGTTAATTAAAAAAATATAATGTGTGTCATAGACTGCCAAATTATGCGCAGCGAATTTATATTCAACTTTCTTAACTGAATCGAATCTAATTTGAAGCTGTGTATTTCATATTATATTTTTAATTATTAATTTAGTTTTAAAGAAAACTGTGGAAATACCATTGTAGGAGATCGGGCAATTTTTTTGAGCAAATATTTAAGAAAATAATAAATATTTTTATGAACTAAATGATAACAAACATTTTGTGTTTTAACAGTTGCTTTAGTACTAAAACTGTATGTATATATACATACATGCTGCATACTCTGAATGAGAAGTTATGAATTTTTAACGATGTGAAAACCTGAATTTTCAGACCACCATTTTCAAACTTTAACTTTTTCAAAAATCACGTTTTCGTCCAATTTAAATAATGTTAACAGAGTTTTCAGATACAAGCATTGTCAATCGATGGAACAAATTTCAAGTCGGTGCTTGCTAGAATTGAGGAGTTGTGAATTTTTAGAGAAGAGCATGCAAATGCTTGAAAACCTTAATTTTCTCACTGCAGTTTACAAACTTCATTTTTTCAAAAACTATTTTCCTAGGCGATTTCAATAACATGTTCAAAGTTTTCACACTCACGTTTTTCTATCGGATGACAAAAATTACAACTCGCTATTTGTTCTTAATGAGAAATTATGAAGTTTAAAAGGAGATCCTTCAAGACTTCAGTTTTCAGACTGCCATTACGAACTAAAATTTTTCAAAAATCACATTTTCATGCGATTTCGATAAGATTTTCACCGTTCTGATATTCATAATTTTTCTATCGATGATAAGAATGTCAAGGTGCAACTTGCTCGAAATGAACAGTTGTGAATTTTTAAATGAGAGCGCGCAGTTACCTGAGAACCTTTACATTTTGACCGCCATTTACAAACTGAAAATTTTCAAAAATACGGTTTTCATGCAATTTCCATCATATTTTCAGATTGCTTTTGCAGATATGCAAGGAAAACAATCCTGAAAATCGATGGTAAAAATTTTACGTGGCTGCTTATTCCAAATGTAAAGTTATGAATGTTAAAACGAGCGCGCGCAGTTGCGTGAAGACCTTTACAGACTTCAATTTTCGGAAAGTTTTTCATGTCGCTACTTGTTGGGATTTCAATAATAATTTCAGGATTTTCAGTCAAAACTCCCCAATTCATCTCACAACAACAGTTTTCGTTGCTTACAAGTAGATTTGGATTTCATATTACAGTTTGATGTTAAAGGAATTTTTTCTGCTGAAAAGGTTTCTTCAAAAATTGTAAATCAACGAAAGTCTTCTGAAACCTTTATCTATCATTGAATATCTCCAATTACTCTCACTTTTGGAATTTCTGGATTTCCCACTGATCCAATTCCAAACTTTAAAACTGCAAGAAAAAAATCGAAGGTCTATCTTTAAGTTCATTTGTCGGTAGCCGGCAGTCAAGTGTCCCCTGAAACATAAACCGACTGAAACGATTCTGACCCTTTTAATTTGATTTATACGTGAAAGGCCCCCGTCTCGACGACTGATTTGTAACAAATTCGGGTCAGGACACACGACTTGATTGTTTTTGCGAGCCAACTTGGGAAAAACTCCGCAGTCGCAAATAGGATCAGTAATCGATGAGTAGTGACGACCACGAAGTCGAAATGTTAGGGCATTAGCATCAAACGCCATTCTTCACTTTTCGCCCTTTTTTTTCCGGGCAATAGTGCAAGTTAAGCGGAAGGAAACGTTGGGGCCAACTAGTAAGTTGCGTTATTCAGTGACTTAACAGGGCTTTGTAATTACGTTCTCTGCAAGCAGCTATTTTGGGGAAGGTTTCATGTAAATACTGAGTAAAGTTGAAAATGCCCATTGTTTTCATTACCAAAGATTCATATACAAGAGAACTCATAAATCGCTCCATTTTTCTAGATATAATGTTAGTAAAATTCGTATCCAAGAGCCTTCAAGCAGGACTTATTGCTATAGACTGTGTCCAAAATACGAAGGGCCAGTATGGGATATCGGAAAAGTTTATAAATGAGTGGAAAAAGTTGGGCAATCAAAAGACTAATAAAATGGCGCTTTCAGATCTTTGATACGAATTTTCAATATTTCAATATTATTTTTTTGTGGCGTTAATATCAAATATGGCGGTCTTTCTCATGGAAACTTTAAGTCAGCGTTAATACCACCTGATCAGTTTTTTGCTTCGACGTTTCGTTTTCAAGAAACCGTCATCAACTTTTTTTTATAGGGCCCTGTTCATTTCTAAGCAAATTCTGAAAGCCATTTTCATTCTGATTTCATCGCTGTATAACATATTGACATTTGGTTATGTTTTGATTGGCTTTTTACTGAATTTTCGAAAAATTGTCAATACGGACCTGTATTTTCAACCCTGGTACTCATGCTATAATAGTAGTATTCATGGTATAATAGTAGTATCTTAACACCAAACGCGTCCAAAAACCAACTTCTGCTCACAAACCACAGACTCAACGCTGACTCCCCTACAATAACTGCAGACGGCCAAACGACACAACCAAAAAACGACGTAAAATACCTTGGAATCACAATTGACCACAAACTTAAATTCACTAAACACATACGAAACATCAGGGCAGAAACAATAAAGAGAACAAAACACTTCCGATCACTAACCTACAAAGACAGAGGAATTAGCACAAACACCGCCACCAAAATATATAAAGCTATTTGTAGACCCTTGCTAGACTATGGACATATACTCATGACCAACGGAACAGAAAGGACAAAACGTTATATACAAACAACAGAACAAATTGCACTAAGACTAATAACACGAATAAGACACCCCCAAAACCCACTACACAACCAAACTATACGAACAACAGATTTCGGAAAGACTCATACATCTACAGACAAAATGGACAAACAACCCCTACAACTGGACCATACTGAATCCCCTTTGTCTTACAAGACCAACCAGACAATCCCGCTTCCGTTTCCCTACATCAACGCTACTCGAACACTTACAAACTCAACTGACTAGTGGACAATAAAATATTTTTTCTTGTCATTAGAATTGGAAAGTTTATTTAATAAGATTATTAACCTAGAATAAGAGAATTTTCATATTTGTTTTTTATTTAGATTAAGACTACATGTAATAAACAAGGGCAGAAAGACCGATAGGTCGATAGCCTTTTTTAGAAATAAAGATCTTTACTACTACTACTTGTAGTATCTTGGTGAAACCCCTGTGTGTAAGGAGGTGTAAGGAGGTGAAACCCCTGTGTGTGTATTCGTGTAAGATAAAATTCCGGCTCCTGGGGCACTTTCCAAAAAAGTGGTCAGACTCTCCCGGACTTACCCTATTACCTTTCGATGTTATATGTCCCATCCCTACACTGGACTCAAAATAAAAATGATATATAAAATGTCTTTGAAAATATTCCGTTCATTCTTTACAGAGTTAAAAACACTTTTGAAAAACGTAGTTTCGAAGCTAATTTGAAAACAATGCACTTCTGTTAGAATAAGTTTTGGCTCAAGGCATCTTATTTTAGTTGTGGATGATTCGAATTTTAATAATCACGGTTTAATTTCGTAAAAAAAGTCTTGAAGTTTTTTAATCCATTTACCAATTTAGTCTGCTACATTTTCATCTCTAAACTCACAAATGTTCACAATTTTCACAATACTAAATTTCAAAAAGGACCAAAACATAATTAAACCTTAACATTTTTAAATTGTTGAATTCAGAATAAAAAGGGGTTTCAGAATCTGCTGTTAAACAGACAGAGCCGTATTTGACAAAACGAAGCTGGTGATGGTTTCTTGGACGCGAAACGTCGGAGCGTAAAACTGATAAAGTATTGGTCTCGCCGACTTAAGCGGGATTAAAGCTTGATTTATAAACTCTGCAGTTGATGCAGCTCGTCGTTCGCAGTTGCCGCAGTCGAGAAATAAGCTTGATTTCTAGAGTCTGCAGTTGGTGCCGTTCGACGTTCGCAGTTGGCGCAGTTCGAGAAATAAGCTTGATTTCTAGACTCTGCAGTTGGTGCCGTTCGACGTTCGCAGTTTCGGCAGTTCGAGAAATAATCTGGATTTATAAACTCTGCAGTTGGCGCCGTTCGTCGTTCGCAGTTTCCGCAGTTCGAGAAATAATTTGAATTTATAAACTCTGCAGTTGGTGCCGTTCGTCCCATGTCGTCCGCTGTTGCCGCAGTTATTTACTGTATTAATTTACAAAACCGGTGTTGCGTGTAGTTCGTCGTTTCCATTACGAGGAACGACGGACGCGTCCGCTTTCTCTTTGTCGTGTAACGTTCTATTCCGTTTTCGTCAATTGTGTCAGTAGTGTTAGTTTTTTTTGTATTGTGCTAGTTTCTTATTTTTCGCCAGTATGTTTTGCCTTTGACTTTTGTATTTCTCTAACATGTTTCTAGCCATTTGTCTTGTCGGATTGTCCAATCAAGGTTTTAATGTTTCTGTTGAGTTGGTTCAGTGTCTTTTTTAGGTCGTATTTTTGAGTGTTTCTCCATTTAACCAACTTAGTATGTATAATAGTAAGTTAGTAAGTATAATACTAAAAATTTACTAATCCTTAGTTTTTTGGCATCAACTATCTTCCTTTCACGGCCTTATTTGTCTTTGACTCCTTTGCCAGTTTATCGTTGAGAGGATTTTTCCGAATACATCCAAACCGGTTTTCAGTCGAATGAAAAGATTAAAATTGGACCCGTTTCTGCAAATAATAAATATCAACATCAACGTATACAAGCAAAGGGAAGTCGCAGTTATATTCCGTGTACTTGTGAAAGATGGGCCCGTATTTGCTATCGATTTTCGAACTAGGTAAGCGCACAGCGTGACAGTGTTTTTTTTCAATACCTTGCCCAATCAACCATGAACGCTACTGCGATATGTCAAGATCACATTTTAGATTCCGGCGAAATTCTTTCAGGAGAAATGTTGCGACAAATGATTGAAAAATGATACATACAAGGAAATTTCTTGGGGGAAATCGGTAAATTTTCAGCCTACGCATTATTGACTTTTCGGTTCGAAATTGCATTTTGATCAACTGAAGATCAACTGGTAGATACTTGAATTACCAATCATATGCACCTATACAATATAAAAAAAGTGTTGTAACAGCTCTTACTGATAGAGCGATGAAATTGGCACATTATGGATACAGACAAAAAAATATTGAAAAAATAAAAAAGGTACTAATAATGAACAACTATCCCAAAGAATTCTTCGAACCAATTATAAAACAAAGAATTAACAAAATATACAATACAAATAAATGGAACAACATAAATAATATAAAAAAGAAAAAAGAGGGTGAAATCAAGTATGTATCATTACCGCACATACCAGAAATCAACACAAAAATAAAAAATGTTTTAAGACCGCATAATATTACTATAGCGGAGAAAACTAAAAACAACTTAGCAAAAGAGTGTTTTACAAAATTTAAGCCTAGAAGCGATAAGTTGGACACACCTAACGTAATATACAAGATTGACTGTTTGGACTGTGACAACACATACATAGGACAAACAGGGCAATATTTAAAGAAAAGAATATACGAACATAAGTATAGCTTAAGAAAGGTTAGCGAAAATGCAACAGCATTAGCACAACATGCACAACAAAAGTTGCATGATTTTGATTTCGATAACACACAAATATTGATCAATGAGGAAAACTATAATAAGAGAAGAATCCATGAAATGATACAAATTAAGAAACATCAGAATGCAATAAACTTCAGATCAGATACAGACAATCTTAGCTCTGTGTATCATGAGCTAATTAAATGAGCGCATGCATGAATTGAATGGACATGGTAAATAAAAATTAAACAGCAGATATTGAAGATTACGGAGCAATTCCAAGAATGCAAAGAAAAGGCGAAATATAAATAGATTTTTCGGGCACTCGCTCGATATCGAATAAAATAGGTAATTCAATATCCAACCAAATGTAAAGAAAGAAACATCCAAACATGTAAGTCAAATTTAGATCTCTAAACAATAGATTCTAGTCTTTTCCCGAACATGTTTATCCCGACTCATCACCTGAGAACCAAGGTCCCAAATTGTACTTTTTAATATGTGTGTGATTTGAATTTTAATATGTTAATTTTGTGAAAGTTTTTTTTAATTGAATTGATAATGAATGTAAAATGGATATTTTAGACAAACTGATGATGGTGGATAAAGACACCGAAACGTATTTGTAACATTTTAAATAATAAACAATAAAATTGACTGAAACCCAGGAATACATTGGAATTTTGATCAACATCGGAAATTCCAGGAAAATCACAGTAGGGAACAGAAACGTAAATATTCTGGGCCGCCATTGAAAACTTAATTAATATTTGACAAAGTTGGCGCTAGTTTTCGACTGCAACGCAATGTCCTTTTGATTTGAACGAATCTGCAACTGTAAATAAATATGTTCCGATCCGGCAAATAGGCATTTAACCAATCCGCCGAGTCATTAGTACTGAATGTATTTTTGCAGTGCCAATTACGACTAAAGCGATATTACGAACCGTCCGAATGGGAGCAATTTTTCCTCATGTTTATGCCAACCAATTGCATCATGTTGCCATGAGATTTGCCTAAATAATGTTTATTCACTACGGCATTTGCTTCATATTTAGTCGCTATAATTTAATTCCTACTCCCACCAACAGAGTGTAAAGCTGATGTAGTAACGCAATCATTCTGAATCGAAACATTAATTTTCAAAAGCATTAATCGAAAGTTTAGAATTTTAAACAAAATGCCCAATAATTGAATGATCAGATGAACGATTTTCCTAAATCAACAGAGCCGACAAGCTAAATCTTGGCTTCTTCTAAGTGGGACCATAACTTTGCAATGTCGCGGCCAGCCAACAAACACGACCAAGAACTAACGTATCCGAAACTATAAACTGCCAAAGTTGTATATCGAAATTTATCGTTCTAGGTCAGATTCATTAGCAGGTGGCTTTTATTGCTCTATATTTCGAGATTAGCTCAGCTATTTTGTCGCTTTAGCTTATACCGCTCACAGCCAAACTTTTTGCATTAAGTTTCCTGCAATCTCAACATTCAGCTAAATCTTTTCAGTTTAGTGCCCACCAAGTTTCTGCTAACGCAGACGTTGTCCCACATTTCCATCAACCGATGAACGCAGTCAATCGGATATAAAACACTTTTTAAACAAAAATCGTAGGAAATTTACATGGAACTTGTAGCTTTTATGTCATTATTATTCAGTAATCACTAAATTAAGTACATACAGTGTGTCCAGTATAAAATGATGTACATGGGGATATTGGAAACCGTTAGAGTTACAGGGTGGACCAAATGGGGAAAAAGTTGCGCAATCAAGTGCCTATAAATAATCTGTCGTCAACTTCTTTGAACTCGGAATAGCAACGGATATACAGGGAAAAAAAGAAACAAGTGCGTTTTATAAAATCCTTTATATCGTGTTTATTATAAAAGATACAATAACGAAATTTTCAGAGTGGGGGTGAGAAATGAGCGTGAATTTGAAAATAAAGTAAAAAATAATCTAGCCCACTATGTTCAATGAGGCCGAAGTCAACTTTTGTTTTTCTTATGGGCGCCATATTGAATTTCTGCATTTTTAAATTCCCCTTTAAATATGCTCTTCAGCCATGTATAACAAGTTTATGTTCAGTCAAGATAAATAATTAAAATTAACAAAATTAAGATTTAATGGTAGTAGGCATTGATATTTCTATTAATTATTACTTTAAATTATTATTGATCATACATCGAACACTGCAAAGGAACAAGTAACATTTTAGGATTAAAGTAGGTGTTCAAATAAGCCACCGTTTTCTCGCACGCACAACATACATCGTCTCATTACTGCTTCACAGGATTTTCTGATCATTTCTGAGGTAATTCTGTTAACAGCTTCTATAACAGCGTGTCTCAGCTCCTCTTCAGTTTCGTATGACCTGCAGTATACCACATTTTTGAGGAAACCCCATGCAAAAAAATCAAGCGGTGTTATGTCAGGGGATCTCGCAGGCCATTTTACTGGTCCCAGGTTGCCTATCCACTTGTTGGGAAATTCGTGATTTAAAAATTCTGTGATAATACGTCCATTATGTGGCAGCGCGCCGTCTTGTTGGAAATACAAGTTTTGCAGGGTAGCTACTGGAACATCCACAAGTGCTTCCGCTACGTTAGTTTGTAAGAGGTTCAAATATCTCTCGG
Source organism: Dendroctonus valens (assembly GCA_024550625.1). Lineage (NCBI taxonomy): Eukaryota > Metazoa > Arthropoda > Insecta > Coleoptera > Curculionidae > Dendroctonus > Dendroctonus valens. The sequence continues at coordinate 1,528,580 of JAJTJO010000103.1, read as the reverse complement.
AATTTAAGTTCTCATTAAAAAAAATGGTCCAATCACGTGGGTACCCACAATACCTAACCAGACGTTAAATCCAAACCTAACTTGGTGCCTAACTTGACGAACTAGCCGTGGATTTTCATCTGACCAAAAAACGGTATTTTTACGATTAAATAGTCCACATTTAGTAAATTGGCTTCTCATCTGACCAAAGGACTTTTAAGGAAAAGTTTGGTATCTCGTTGTTTCTTTGAATAAACCACTGACAAAATGCCATTCTTCTAATCGCATCGCCATTCTGGAGTCCCTGGCAGGGCCGTTCACGATAGGGGTGATATTTATGACGTTTTAAAATACTATTCGCCGTTGACCGCGCAACACCTGTTGTTGCTTCAATTTGACGCAAAGACGTACGAGGTGTCTCAACCACGCTTTGCATTACCAAATTTTCTTTATTTTCGTCTGGAAGTTTGTTTTTCTTTACCTTAGCAAAACTCCCGTAAGCTACAAGGTTGTCTTTCAGACGCCTAAACATAGTTCTACCAGGTTGTCGCCTTTCTGGATATTTATTTAAATACACATTTCTTCAGCTTTCGCCTCATTTCGACGACAGAGAATAAAACACTCCAACATATCGTATTTTTCATAATTTGAAAAGTGATTCATTTTGAAACACACAATTAATTACAAACACTTGACACTGACAATAAATTCTACTTTGACAGTCACCTAGGTAATTAAAACAGAAACAAACAACGAACGTCAGTATGGGGAAATTGAAGAGAAATATCAATGCCTACTACCATAAAATCTTAATTTTTTTAATTTTAATTATTTATCTTGACCGAACATAAAGATGTTATACATGGTTGAAGAGCATATTTAAAGGGAATTTAAAAATGCAGAAATTCAATATGGCGCCCATAAGACAAACAAAAGTTGACTTCGGCCTCATTGAACATAGTGGGCCTAGATTATTTTTTACTTTATTTTCAAATTCACGCTCATTTCTCACCCCCACTCTGAAAATTTCGTTATTGTATCTTTTATAATAAACACGATATAAAGGATTTTATAAAACGTACTTTTTTCTTTTTTTCCCTGTATATCCGTTGCTATTCCGAGTTCAAAGAAGTTGATGACAGATTATTTATAGGCACTTGATTGCGCAACTTTTTCCCCATTTGGTCCACCCTGTAACTCTAACGGTTTCCAATATCCCCATGTACATCATTTTATACTGGACACACTGTATATCTTCACATAAAAAAAATTCCTGATAGTCAACTTTCAACATGCGAAGAAGTTGCACCTTTCGGCGCTTTTCATTATACGGTGTTCTGTTTTATTCTTTAAATGTAAAAGTTCGTGACTTTGGACCATTTTAAGGAAGAGCAATGTAATCAACAGACATGCAACTTTCGCAATTTCTAAAATCTACAAGCTGAAACCTTCCAAGTTAACAACACCGTCTTTAGCGAGAACAAATTCTCCCCCTTTCAGCTTGAATGCATTCGGAAGTTTATAACTTAAATCCTTTATATTAAATGGGGATTGTAAAGTCGTTCTACTGAGTTAAAGGAAATTAGAATCGCGTGTAAATGTGAAAATTACTAGAAAAGTTCTTATTGTCAAGATTAACACTTAAATCGCCAGGGCTTAATTTAAAAGTTTGAAAAGTTGGAAATTTTCTACGTAAACAAAAATACAAATTTTGTCGAGTGTTTTTTTGCGGCGCAATGCAGGGTTTCCGACCTAAAATCTCTCGAATATATACAGACGGATTGTTTCAGTTTATAATAAGGAAGATATCAAAAGACTTTCGAGGCCATTACTTGAAACTGATGAGTTTTTCGAACTAGAAAAAGACACGGAAAAACTATAGACAAACTAGAAAGTAGAAAACACTAGAACAAGACAATGTCTAATAAATTACCAGACTCGACGCAGACTCGGCAGCGGTTAGAAAACGTCGAGAGACACGGGAGACAACTTCGACCGCTACCTCATCGCCTTTGAGTGTGTGGAGTGTGTGGATTTTTATTCTAGAGTGAGTTCTTACGAACTTTGACTCCTTCTGGCTGCGTTGTTGGCTTGATGGAATGATTGGCTTGATTTGAGTTCTAATTTTGATTGGTGCAAATTGTACCCCCTAGCCCTTGTACCTCTGCAGTTTTTTATGAGAGAAAGAGAAGAGGAGAAAAAAAAACCAACGCTGAAGAGGTCAAGGGTTGGGTGAGGGGAAAGGGGGGAAGGTGGGATGATTAGCTTAGGGGTTTTAAGTTGGGAGATCCCATTCCACGGGAGCCATAATGGAGGTTTGGGCCCGATTTCCTCGATATTCGCCATGATTTGTGTCAAATGTGGACTTTACCACTGGGTTGGGGTAGTTTTGGACTTTTGTTTTGAATTTGCTCTGCTTTTTTGTGAGGAATTGCCTGATGGTGTCCATTTTCAGGTCCTCATGTATTGCCGTGTTTCGAACGTACCAGGGGGCTTTTGCTATGGATCTAAGGAATTTGTTCTGGAAGATTTGGATTTGGGAGAGATTGGACTTGCTTGCTTGTATAAAGGCGGAAGCGCCATAGAGGATTTGGGGTCTGAATATTTGTTTGTAGAGTAGGATTTTGTTCTTCAGGGATAGCGTGCTGGTACGTTTGAGAAGAGGGAAGAGAGCGGCTTTTCCCGCTCTTGCTTTGGCTATTTTGTTTTTGATGTGGGGGGCGAAAGACAGTTTTTTGTCGACTGTAATTCCAAGGTATTTTAATTGTTTTGACCAGGCTGTGTCCTTGTTGTGTAGGGCTAAGAGTTTCAGTTTGTTGGTTTGTTTGTTTGTGATCATTAAGGCTTGTGTTTTATCTGTGTTAATTTTTATTTTCCAGGTGTTAATCCAATTTGCCAGTTCGTTTAGTACCTAGTTTCTGTAGTTTTGCGTGTATGTATGCAGGGTTTTTGTTGGTGTAGTAGAGGCAAGTATCGTCGGCGAAAAGGGCGATTTTAGCGGCTGGATCTTTAGGGATGTCGGCTGTATATATATTATAGAGGATTGGGGAGAGGGGGGATCCTGGCGATACTCCCGCTTCCGCCTTTCTATTGCCAGGGACAGTTTGTCATTTAATTGTACTAGGAATTTTCGGTTCTTGAAGAAATTTGCCACAAACTGCACATAGGAGGTCGGCAGTTTGCAGTATTTCTCCATTTTCCAAGTAAGTCCTTTGTGCCAGACTTTGTCGAACGCCTTTTCTATATCTAGGAGAATAACGCCCGTGGAGGCTTTTTCCCGAAGACCTAGTTTTGCGTCCTCCACAAGTCTGGCCACTTGCATTTCGGCATCATGATTTCTCATGAAGCCAAATTGCTCGTTTAGGATTTTGGCGTTTTCCGAGAGTTTTTCTAGGAGTCTTTCCTTGAAAAGGTTTTCTGTTATTTTGGCGAAAGTGGGTAGAAGGCTTATTGGGCGCCAATTTTGGGGGAAAGTTTTGTTTTTGCCCGGTTTTGGGATAAGGATCACTGCCGCTGTTTTCCAGCTGGTCGGGAACTTCCGAAGTTCGAAAGTACTATTTATTATCGTTATTAGCAGTAGCAGAAGTGTTTCAGGGAGCATTTTAATCACCCTGTTTGAGATTTTGTCAATGCCTGGCGCTGGTTTTGGTTTTAGTGACGTTATTTTGTCTTTGAGTGCGTCTAAAGTCACGGGGGGGGATTTTTTCGTCTTGTTCTGTTAGTGGCCTGGATTTTATGGATCCTCCCAGTTTTTGAATTTGTTCCTCAAAGTCCAGGTCGTCGCCTAGTGTGTAGTCAACTCTGAACTGGTTTTCCAGCGAGTTGGCAAAAGCTTCCGCTTTTTCCTTGTCGGTGTAGACCAGTCCGTTGTTGCCGTGAATGGGGGAAAGTTGATGTAGGACTTTTCTTGGAATTTTTTGGCCATTTTCCATACCGAAATTTCCCCGGGCTCTAGGTTTTCCAGAAACGTTTGCCAGTTATTATTTTTGATTTCCGCTATTTTTTTTTTTGATTTGGTTTGTTAATTTATTTGCCTGTGACTTATGATAAGGGTCAGAATTTTGTTTAGCTAATCGCTTAAGGCGATTTCGCAATTTTATTTGATTTTTGATGTGGATTGGAAGGCCGAAAGGGTTTTTGTTTGTGTTTGGTTTGAACACCGTGGATTTTTTCATAGCCTTAGTAATTTTTTCGGTGAGGGAGTTTGTGCGAGAGTTAACTTCGTGTGGGGTTGTTATTTGGGAATTTGGGATTGTAATTTCGTTAAGGTAGTGTAATAGGGCGTCCCAGTCCATCTATGTTAGTGGTTGTAGAGGGTTGTGTGTGTAGTGTTCGTTTAGTAGGATTCTGATTGGGTTGTGGTCTGAACTTGTGGTCATCGCCTTTGAGAATGTTCACCGCAGATGTAAACGAAACGTCAGGAAGGAATCCAATGGACCACGGCTTATAAACCCGGAAAACTTTTCAACTTTCAATTTAACCGGCCGTGAAAGCCTACACAGTGTATAATTTTGTTGAATTTTGATGTTTAATAAAAAAGTTAATAAGTAAAAGAACTTTAGTGTCATCCTGTACATTTTAACAAATGGGCTAGTGCCGGCCTTAGCTAAACACCCTGTATAGAGCAGTCCTTCCTAAAAGCAGTTAGGCAAAATAGCAATTCCTCTGTAAAAATTGGCTATTTTATTCAGGAGAGTTTCCTGCCAGCACGTTCCTTTATTGATTTTGCTTGTAAATATATCTTAGAGAATGTTGTCATTATTCTTTCTGATAGGCATTTCGCAAAGAATAATGGCAAAATTCTCTAAGATATATTTACAAACAAAATCAATAACCGATCTCGGCATCATGTATTTACCATATTTCTTGTTGCTCACTTTTATAAAGACTATTAATCATTTCAGGTTGTATTGATTTGCAATATTTAAGTGTCTAAACGGTTAGAGAATAGGAGGTTCGGCAAAATTCGGTTTCGCCCTTGTTTTTAATTTAGTTTTATGCTAAATTGGCGCAATAAATCAAGCTATGGCTGGCTGGCATATCCTCATCATTAATAATGCTTTTCTCTGTACTTTCGGAATTATTAATTACGTTATAAATATTCAAACTCGCAGCCTTAAGCGATTAATTAAGACAATATTGCGTAGGAAAAAATATAAAGAATTGCCTACAAAGTGAAGAGCCTGAAAAAAAACAAAAGGAAAATGGTTAAAAACACATCAAAAATTGCACTGCACTGCGGAGCCTAAAGGTGTAGTAAAATAAGTTTCACAGATCCTTAAGGCCAATAAAATGATTTCTGAGTGACTTTTCCACTTCCACCGCCTGGCACGTTTTCCTGGAGAAATAAAACATTATTCCGTCTTTTTATCAAAATGTATAAATCTAACGGCAGGTCTAATTTTCCCCTATTGCAATAACGTGTTCCCCCTTACTTTATACACCTTCGAGCGAAGGAAAAGGCAAGAAGCTGTTACCATCGGAAAATGCAAATTTGAGGCACAACATGTGGCGTAAATATCACTCCCCCTGAGCCGATAATGAAGTCACGTAGTTTTTCAACGTTCCCGGTTCTCCAGGTAGACGATGGAATGAAATTAAAGTCGAGATTTTTCGGCAGGCGGACAAATAGTTTTCTAAATTGAAACTTATTTGCATGTTTTGTCGACGAAACGAACGACGATCGAATCGGAGTTTGCTTTTTCTTTCGCGGAAATATGGATAGCGGAACTGAATGCCAGCCAATTTTGTCTGAAATGTTGAAAAATCTAAATTTAAATTACCTTCATACCCTCTCTACACTGCAAAATGGTACAAAGAAAACGCTTTGACGAATTCGATTCCAAACGCTCTAAGAATAATATACAGGGTGATTCAAATATGAAATCTATGACTTTTTATGGAGGGTTCCATAACATAATGATATGGGGGCTCCGTGATAAGGTTCTTAAAAACTGCATTCATTGGCATCAAAAAAGTCGAGTTCTGCACGTTTGGTTCTCATTAAACAGGGGCTAATTATTTTTTAAGGACGCCAAAATAACACCAAAAATGTTGCAGAAAGTACGGGACGAAACATGCCACAGACTGGGGGGCACCAAATTATAAATTTTGAGCAACTGTTAGGTTGAAAATAAAGCGCCAGGCACTGACAAAATCTCAAACAGGGTGATTAAAATGCTCCCTGAAACACTTCTGCTACTGCTAATAACGATAATAAATAGTACTTTCGAACTTCGGAAGTTCCCGACCAGCTGGAAAACAGCGCCAGTGATCCTTATCCCAAAACCGGGCAAAAACAAAACTTTCCCCCAAAATTGGCGCCCAATAAGCCTTCTACCCACTTTCGCCAAAATAACAGAAAACCTTTTCAAGGAAAGACTCCTAGAAAAACTCTCGGAAAACGCCAAAATCATAAACGAGCAATTTGGCTTCATGAGAAATCATGATGCCGAAATGCAGTGGCCAGACTTGTGGAGGACGCAAAACTAGGTCTTCGGGAAAAAGCCTCCACGGGGGTTATTCTCCTAGATATAGAAAAGGCGTTCGACAAAGTCTGGCACAAAGGACTTACTTGGAAAATGGAGAAATACTGCAAACTGCCAACCTCCTATGTGCAGTTTGTGGCAACTTTCTTCAAGAACCGAAAATTCCTAGTACAATTAAATGACAAACTGTCCTGGCAAAGAAAGGCGGAAGCGGGAGTACCGCCAGGATCCCCCCTCTCCCCAATCCTCTATAATATATATACAGCCGACATCCCTAAAGATCCAGCCGCTAAAATAGCCCTTTACGCCGACGATACTTGCCTCTACTACACCAACAAAAACCTTAAATACATACACGCAAAACTACAAAAACTACTAAACGAACTGGCAAACTGGACTAACACCTGGAAAATAAAAATTAACACAGAGAAAACACAAGCCCTAATGATCACAAACAAACAAACCAACAAACTGAAACTCTTAGCTCTACACAACAAAGACATAGTTTGGTCAAAACAATTAAAATACCTTGGAATTACACTCGACAAAAAACTGTCTTTCGCCCCCCACATCAAAAACAAAATAGCCAAAGCAAGAGCGCGAAAAGCCGCCCTCTTCCCTCTTCTCAAACGTACCAGCACGCTATCCCTGAAGAACAAAATCCTACTCTACAAACAAATATTCAGACCCCAAATCCTCTATGGCGCTTCCGCCTTTATACAAGCAAGCAAGTCCAATCTCTCCCAAATCCAAATCTTCCAGAACAAATTCCTTAGATCCATAGCAAAAACCCCCTGGTACGTTCGAAACACGGCAATACATGAGGACCTGAAAATGGACACCATCAGGCAATTCCTCACAAAAAAGCAGAGCAAATTCAAAACAAAAGTCCAAAACCACCCTGAAAACCCAGGAATACATTGGGTTGAAAATAAAGCAAACTATACAATTATGTTTTGAATTTTTGCAACCTTCAAAGGCACTAAAACTTAAATTTTATTGGTGCAAAGGCTTCCTTTTTCTTTTGACTAAATATCCTAAAAATTCAATAAACCGAATTTAACTCGCAAAATTCCAATTCAATTATTCTTTCAAGCGCTGTATGTAGAATGGCAGTTTATCTCATAAAACTGAGCACAGTCTTAGTCCGGAAACGTAACGTTCGTATCCACCGCGTCTTTCGCGAAACAGGTCGTAAACGAAATAGAAAGCGGTGTTACGTCCATGATTTAATACGTTTTTACATCTCTATTTCGTATAAAATCTGTGAGGCGTTGAGAAGAGATTACGTCATTTTTTCGTTTGTTCATTAGCCAATAAAAACAGAGGGGATATCAGAAGCAAGCAACATTCAGTTAAAAGCTGTAACATACAACATAAAAAAATATGGAAATTGGGCCACGGTGTTTCGTCAAAAAATTTCAATTTCGGAATTTATAGTTGGTCAGCGGCGGTTTCTTACAAAAAAAACATGTAAAATTTACCATTCTTGTAACAACGAGAAAGTTTTAAAATAGCAGCTACGAAAAAAGACCAAAGCGGGCCTTACACATTTAGTAAGTGCACGTGGCTTTTACGGTCGGTTCGAGTTATTTCGATTGCCCTAATTACGACAATGATGGAACTTCCACGCTCTTATAAACAATCTTGTACTATTAGCATCCAATTCGCTTTAGAAAGAAAGAAAAGCTATATTTTAGAACAAAAAATAAAATATAATTCAAAGTGTATGTCGTCCAAGCCCAAAAATCCACTAAAAGCAAAATTCGTCATTGTAAACGAAATTTTAACATATAAATTTAGGAAAAGAAAGTGACTGGGTGAGCGGCGGTTAGCTAGAACAGTTATTACTATTAAAAAAACGAGTTCAGCTTCGCATCCATTGCTTGAAACTGATGAGCTGAGGCTCTTAGGCCTCTAGTGGAAAGGAATTTCTCTCTGACGTTTCACAAACACCAGTGACTTGCATCTTCAGAGGTGTGTTCGCTTCGGGTGCAATCATACTCATCAGTTTCAAGCAATAGTTTGATGGAGAAAACTAGAGCAAATGGAGAAAAGTAAATCCATTCTTCCCATCCGTTTCCTTTAGTTCACTTCTGTGCATATGTTCTCAAAATTATCTGGTCGTTCACCGATGTGAAAGCCTAGAGGAGAAAAACCACGCTCACCACTTCGCACTTAATTAAAAAGGAGAAAATTGGCCAGCTTTCGGAACCCTTCGAGTTAATTGAGCACTTGTTTGTTTCCGAATGAACACGTAAAAGGTGTGGGCAAAAAGAAATATTTCACAAAGAAAATTAGTGCAATTTCCCCAAAAAAAAATCATCCAGTTCAACTGAATGTTATTTGATCAATTGGCTGTGGCCCAATTCCACACATTAGCAAGTATCAAGCTCGATACTTGGATTATTCTGCCTTTCCTCTTATTTTGCCTTTATAATATCCAACTCCTGTTCGGAGGTTTTATCGTAGATTAAGATGAGCTGAAGCAGCTGCTTTTATTATCCGGGTTTTTGTGCTTGTGACAGAGATGGATCTTATTTGGGAGTCATTTATATCAGACCCTTTTCCCGGACGTAATTTGGATTTGGCATTATTTTTATCGGCCAATATTTATGAATGTTGCTTAAATTTTAGGTGGATTCGGACGCGCTCCTGTCCGGTTACATTTTAATGAAACAGTACTCAAAATAAATATAATAATTTTTCATTATTTTTCAATGTTTACACATAGACGTCCACGTAAAAAAATCGAATGTTCTAAAAATGGAAGTTTCCAACAAAGCTTTTAGCCAAGTCGGCCGTAAAAGGCATTAAATTACTATAGCAGGACCATTTTCTTGGACACACGGCGATGGAAAACTCCAAACAACGTTACGAAGCCAGCAATGTCTAAATGGAGATTTATATCGGTGAGAGAACTGGTGTTTTTCCTTGTTAAAGTAAAGGGCTAGCGACAATATTTCTAAATGCAACTTTAGACCTGGCAACTTTTTTCTATTGCCCTGCAGATAATGTAACTGCACTTACCCTCCTCAAACCAGTGAAGATATTTGGATGAATGAGTACGAAAAGTGAAATGACTTTATATGAGACTTATGGAAAGCAGAGATTTTTCAAATCAATTCAAATGTGTTATGTACCAAAATACATTATTCAAACAGCTTAAGTCACTTTTCACGAAAGGAATATCTTCCTCAGGGCAACACCTTCTGACCTCTAGCGATTTTCCCCGAAACAGAAGAGAAAATCCATACGATTCGTAAATTAACAGACAGCAGGAATTTTCATTCATCAAGGCGATGATAGAATTCCATTCATTACATATTTTGTATAAAATTTATTGGGTTCAAAGCTCGATCCAACTGAAGCTTTAAAAGTTGGAAATATGTCTTGCTCGGAGAATGAATATACAGGGTGTCGGATATGATGAGCACAAAATTCAGGGGGCCATTCTACATGAAAAGTTAATGTGTCATATTTATATAGCAGTTTTGCAATCTCCCAAAAAAAATTCCAAACACCCTGTATATTTTACTGAAAGAAATCGCCGGAGAATTGAAAATCGTAAACTTATATAATCCATAGTGTACTTTAATGACCTGCTAATAGTTAGGGAGTGATTCTTGGAGCCATTTCAAAAAAAGACTCCATATTCAGAACTTTTCAGATACAGAGTGGAAAAGTTTCCGGATTTTTTATTCAAAACGGCTGCGATATTATTATAGATTGGAATGTGGAATGAATCAAAACAGGGAAACACAAGGAAAAACTACAGAGCCACATAAAACAATGACAATGAGGAAGGTAGCAAATGAAGTAGCGGAAAGAAAGCCAAGAAAAGAAACAAAATATCATGCAAAACCAACTAAAGATAGAAGAAAGAAGAACTCTATATAAAAATGGTTTATACGCAACGGAACAATACCAAAATGTCAGAAGAGAGTGCAAGGAGAATGATAAGAAAGAATAGGGAAGAGAACTATAGAATAATGGCAGAGAAGGTGATTGAAGAAAACAAAAACCTTAAATGCCTAAGGAAGAAGCAAGGAAAAAACCAAATAATAGCTCTGAAGGACGATAACAATGTGGAAACAAGAAACAGAGACAAAATTAAAGAAATAGCCCATAAGTTCTATCAAGACCTTTACTCACCAAGACAAGAAGGACCACCAGGAAACCAAAACAAAGGAAAAGTAGTCAACGCTGGCTCTGAAGATATACCAGAAATAAACGAGGAAGAAATTATACATGCTATAAACTCAATGAAGAAAAACAAGGCACCAGGAGGAGATGATATGATCGCGGAAATGCTCAAGGAGGCACAAGAAATTGTCATACCGCAGCTAAAGCACCTTTTCTATCTCTGTATACTCACGAATTGGAATGAGGCAATAATAGTTATATTGTTTAAAAAGGGAGATCGAACAATGCTGGAAAACTATAGACCCATTAGCTTGCTGTCTCGGATGTATAAGCTTTTTGCCCGAATCATAACCAACAGAATTACAAATAAGCTGGATACCTACCAACCGGTAGAACAAGCCGCATTCCGCAAAGGATATAGCACTAATGAATTAAAGAAGAAATCATAATAGAAAAGTCGACAGAATATAACTTTCCAATACACATGGCATTCGTGAACTACGAGAAGGCATTTGACTCCGTAGAACACTGAGCAATAGTTGAAGAACTAGACAAAGCGCGAATAGACCATCGGTACAAGAACCTTCTCAAAAATATATATCAAAGAGCAATTGCAAAAATCAGGCTACACGAAGAAACAGACAACATTGAAATCAAAATAGGTATCAGACAAGGAGATACAATATCCCCAAAACTCTTTACCTGAGCTCTGGAAGGAATTTTCAAATAACTTGAATGGGGAAATATGGGACTGAACTTTTGGAAGTGGAACCAAAATATCACACTTAAGATTTGCAGACGATATTGTTCTATTCGCAGGACAACACAGCGGACCTTGAAAGGATGCTTTCAGAACTAGACAGAATCTTCAAAAATCGGTCAAAAATGAATAAAACAGAAACAAAGATAACGAGCCAGGACCAAGTACAAATAACAGTCAACGGGCACATATTGGAAAATGTTCAAGACTATATATATGTAGGACTCTCGCAAGGTTCCCCGCTCTCACCGTTTCTCTACAATATATACTGCCATGACATATACAATTACAACTTACCAGACAAAAATCAAATCGACAGATCGGCATACATATTACAATACGCAGACGACACGGCACTTATTGTACATGACAAAACTACTGACAGAGCAGCTCAAAGACTCCAAACACTAACAAACAACACAATGACATGGTTTTATAAATGGAGACTAACACCAAACGCGTCAAAAAACCAACTTCTGCTCACAAACCAAAACTTGGAATCACAATTGACCACAAACTTAAATTCACTAAACACATACGAAACATCAGGGCAGAAACAATAAAGAGAACAAAACACTTCCGATCACTAACCTACAAAGACAGAGGAATTAGCACAAACACCGCCACCAAAATATATAAAGCTATTTGTAGACCCTTGCTAGACTATGGACATATACTCATGACCAACGGAACAGAAAGGACAAAACGTTATATACAAACAACAGAACAAATTGCACTAAGACTAATAACACGAATAAGACACCCCCAAAACCCACTACACAACCCTTCCACCCAACTACTATACGAACGCACAAACATGACAAAGATTTCGGAAAGACTCATACATCTACAGACAAAATGGACAAACAACCCCTACAACTGGACCATACTGAATCCCCTTTGTCTTACAAGACCAACCAGACAATCCCGCTTCCGTTTCCCTACATCAACGCTACTCGAACACTTACAAACGCAACTGACTACTGGACAATAAAATAATTTTTTCTTGTCATTAGAATTGGAAAGTTTATTTAATAAGATTATTAACCTAGAATAAGAGAATTTTCATCTTTGTTTTTTATCTAGATTAAGACTACATGTATTAAACAAGGCCAGAAAGACCGATAGGTCGATAGCCTTTTTTAGAAATAAAGATGTTTACTACTACTGCTATATCTGGGACAGCAAATAGAGATGGGAAAGGGTAACAAGGATATAGAGATTGAACGGAGAAGGAGACTAGGATGGGCGGCATTTGGCAAATTAAGCCATATACTTAAGGATAGAAAGATATACCCTAGAACAAGAATATTTGAACACTGTGTAGTACCGGTGATAACACATGGCGCACAGACCTGGACTCTCACAAAGACAATGGTGAATAAATTGAGGTCAACACATAGAGCCATGGAAAGAGTTATGATAGGCGTAACACTAAGAGACAGAAAGAGAAACGAATGGATTAGACAGAGAAGAAAGGTCGTAGATATGGTGGAGAGAGTCACAAGCCTGAAGTGGAACTTTGCAGGACATATAGCCCGCCTTACAGACGGCAGGTGGACTAGCTGGAGACCATGGGAAGGAAAGAGAGGAAGAGGATGACCAATTATGCGATGGTATGACGACATAAAACGAGTGGCAGGATTTGGATGGACGAGAAGAGCACAAAACAGAGAGAACTGGAGGAGAGGAAGTGAGGCCTATGCTCAATACTGGGCGCAATAAAAGGTTTGATGATGATGATGATGATGATGATGATGGAATTTGGAAAACGTCTTTAATGCATCGAGATACATTTTCTGATCTACAAACAATTTTTTTTTATTCATTCGTTTTATTCAATTGCATTGAATATTTCTGAAGAAAAAATGGCAGACTACTGCTTTCTCTTAAAATATAAATACATTTTGGAATTATCTTTAATTTCTGAGTAAATTTGATCTCTTGATTTAATTTCGCCTGACGCTTGGTTTTCGCTAAAAAAATAAAATTTGTTTTACATCAGAAACATCCAATATTTCATAGTCGGCATCTTGTAAAAGTCGAATCCCATTTTCATCAAACGCAATTCAAGAAAGAAAAGATAAAAGTTTTCAATATTGAAAGAATGCTGTAGTGTGGGCTCGGTATTAAGAATGCGGAACACGAAGTTTTGGTTTAGCATGGAATTTTCGTAATATAAATTCTAAGGCTAAAATTACGTTCCTTCATAATCATATCTGAAAACTTTGCAAGATGGCAAGATGAAAAAAATGAAGCAAGTAGCGACAGAGTTTTATAGAGGTGCCGTTCAGCAGGGCAATTTCGGCTGCATAGTTAAGCAGGTAAAAACTGCAGAGATGAACAGAATCTAACTATTAGGGGTTTCAAATAATCCCATTTGCGCCGACACAGTTCTTGCTAATAAATCCCATAAAACGTTGCAGCTCACTAATGTTGCCCGTAATTACAAATAATAAGCTCATTTACGCACCCGCTCTCTCAATAATCCTGGCTGTTTGCTGCATCCGACATTAGAATAACCGTAGAACCGATTAGACAATGCCTCTTAACGTGTTAATATAGCGCAAGGCCCAACTGGAGCCCGGGATTATTAAAATAGGCAACAAAGCTAAAAGCCAGAGTTATTTCGATAAAGTCCAGATGTGGCAAGATCTGCATTCACCTCATAGGGGTCCAATCCTTTATCAGCAATTGTCCAACCGCGCTTTCATGTTGCGGATTTTGGTACAATCTGGCTTTATGTCTGTTAATGAGCGCATTATGCGACCATCGTGGATCGTGGACATGGAAATGCAAGTTTGTTGGCGTTTTCAATTATTCTGCCTTCTCTCTAATTAACAGTTTTAGTTTCAAGTGATAACATGGAATGATCAAGTTTCTTGTTCGTTCAAGGAAAGTTAGAGTTTTAACAACTTTCGTTTTTTAACCGAACTGAATAGTGGCTGTAGTTATTCCGATTTCCTTCCAAGAACAGCCTTAAAAGGAAAAGTCATTGTATTCCTAGAGACAATAATGTAGAAATACGGTTTGCAGTACGTTTTCCCATTGTGGCTCTATAACGAAAAGAGCGATTATTTCGTGACAAACTACTAAAAACAAGACTTACGTTCTACACACACAAATAAGCAAGATTTCCCAAAGGACAAAGGCAATGCTCTTAAGTTTCTTTGTTTGTCGACTTCAAACGTGAACTGACTGAGTATTACTTTTCTAGTGTACTCTAGCCGAAATTGAGCATAATGGATGGCTTAACTGAAAGGTTTGATTTGAGAAATTGCACGTTTATCTGATTGATTCCGGTGCCAGCTATTGAATTTCACCAGGCCATTTCGGTAGCTCAGTTTCATTAGCTATAAATCATATAATCATCATCATCATCAATTAACTGCAGCTTGTTGTATAAATCAACAGCAAGGAGCGTTCACCTTAAATTAACAATCCGGTTTCTTCAGCTGCCACGGGAAAAAAAGGCAAATTAAATACAGGGGCTGAAAGAAGCACTAAATAAAGTTGAGTGCAGCTGTTATTAAGAATGGACACAAAAAGCGAGAAGTGAGCAGCCTCTTTTCTTGGATACTTTTTCTTCTTTTGTTCAGTCGCAGCTCGCCAATTACGGTTTACTCTCGCTTTATTAAAACAATTTTCAGTTGAGTTTTGTATGAGAATCAAGTCGACGTAATGGTTTTATCTTCCAGGGCGTTTCGTTCTTTATTCGTGCATTGTTTGATTGTTGCTTAATTATTGAACATTAAACTATGGAAAATTAGTGTAATTTACATAAATTCTTTTTTGAAATCGGGACATTAAATTTGCTACTTGTAACCGTTGTAAGCCTCTTGTTCAGATATTATTTATTTTTATTTTTTCATTTGCATTAATTTATTTATTTTTAAATTTAATAATAATTAATATCGAGTAAGGCGTTTTCCTTTTCTATAAAATGGTCGTACTCTTTTCTCTCGCAAACTGACTTTTGATGTACATGTCGCATGTCAATTCTTATGACATTTAGTCAATGGTTCATCCGCGACGGTGTAAATGATTCACTGTGTCAATTCTTCAAAAAATATCGATTTAATTCCATTTTTTAGAAAAAAAAATACTGGTTTCCTAAAAAGGTAAGTTTTCCACACAGTTTTGTGGTCGTTTCTTCACAGATAGTGCGGAAACTTTGCGATTTTTGCAATTCGGACACAATCTGACGTTTGCTGTCAAGTGAATAGGACTTTTTGGTCTTTCCTGGAGGTATAGTGCAATTTACGTTAACTAGAATCGTTTTTCTTTCGTATATTATATTATATTATCGTATTTTTGACTCTTCAGAATATATCAGGTTCTTTAAAACTACCTTTTGATAACCACACATTGAATTTTCGAGGCGATTATGTAGTCGAGTTTTTTCTATTGAAGAGAAAACACTTATGTTCACCTTTTAGATAATCCCTCTACTAACAACTTTTCGCTGATGTCTTTCTTGGGAAAGTTCACTTTCTGTGATTGAAATTCGCTACTTCTCCATTAAAAAATCGCTCTATGTGAAAAATCGATATTTGGTCACTAAAATCTCACTTGCGACCAGGAAAACTGCACAAATACGTGGAGAAAACTTCCTTTTAGTGAAACATTCGCAAAAAACTTGTTAAAAACAAACATTTGTTGAGCTCAATTTCAAGCTTTCCGACCTCAGAAGGTCCCAGATGTTTATTTGAGTCTATAAGAAGGAAGATATCAGTCGAAGAACTTCATCAGCACCTCATCACTGCTACAAATTGAACCCACATTTGTTCTTCATAAACCCACAGAGCTTTAGATTTTCATCGTTTGGATTTCATGGGATGTGCAATAATTGACGCATTCAGATCTTCATTCGAGCTTCAATAGCTACTTTCACTTGAAAGTATCGGATCTTTAGAAGAAGAAAAATCGAGCTTGTTTTTTGCATCTCATTCGCGAATAGTTATTGCAACACCTCTCTCTGAAGTGGGATTTCATGGCTCAATATCAGACAAAGAGTGAGAAACAACACCTGAATAAAAATGTAAAAGCAATTATTAGAGCAAACAGTCAAAAATAGACTAGACAATGTATGTTCTTTTGCGTAAAATTGACTGAGCTTGTTAATATTCGTCGCCTGCCTGGGGAGTGTTGATATTAGAAAACCCTCTACTCGACTTCCTTATTCCCGGTTCCTATCTTCGCTGCCAGAGTATGTCAGTAAATTGTCTGCGAGTATAAATTAACTCTAGGTAGAGATGTTGACGATTGAATTTTCCATAATTTATGAGCACTCAGACACATTACTCATTCACGATGTTTAAGTTGAAGTTGATTCGGTTTGGTTCCTCATAGTGATTTATTAACATTCACTTATTCTGAATTCACCTCAACTTCAACTTTTATAAGTGAAACATCCATGAAATCTGCTTGTGTCTAATAGTTTAAGTGATTATCAGCGCCTGTTCTCTTGAAACAAAAAAAATGTTAATTGCCTATAAAACCTGCAACGGCTTACAAAAGACCATAGAATTGAATGGATGGGACTAAAATAGGATGCCGGGCATCGGATCCAGACCACAGTGAATTGAATAATAATAGCTTCAGTTTCTCACTTTTTAAATCGTTAATTTCTTTTTATAGCCAAACTCTCCACATAACTCGTGCACTTATCGCTTAGACGGAAATAAAAGGAAACAATTAAAGTGGGGACCGGCAAATACGTCAGATTGGAAGATGAATGTCGCACTAAAGCCGAAATAAAAACCAGAATGAAACACAGAAGAAAATAAACGAGAAACCCGTTTTTGTTGTGGTTTAATGTAAGGCTTCGAGTTGGGATAGACAATAAAGCCTCATTCCTCGTTGGTCTTTGATAGCGGCCCCGAAATGATTATTAACGATCTTAAAGGGCGTCTGGTAATAAAACATCCATTTGTCATAGTAGGCAGTGTATGTGTGAGAATCGATGTGTTTTTCGTCGGCTCACTCGACTTTGGTCACGTTTTCACGACAAATCGAAGGGATGTTCATACTTTCTGGCCAATATCTCGAAGAGGGCATTTTCGTGTTAAATTACAATCTAAAACTTTTCAAGATGGTTAAAATGTTTAAGAAGTCAAAGAAACCTTAAAATAAGGCATGAAAAGCTTTTCAACGTGAAACTTTTAGCGCCGATAGATCTATATCATGAGCTATTCCGTGAATTAAGTGACAAGGCCCTTGGGAAGGAAAACACGTATAAAAATACATTATGAACACAATATTTAATTTTTTATTGCCCCTGGGCAACCTTTGGGCTTTGGGCTTGCCAAAGGTGAAGGTAGAAACAGCCATACATACAAACTGATGATGGTGGAGAAAGACACCGAAACGTATTTGTAAAATATTTTAAGTAATAAACAATAAAATTGACTGGAACCCAGGAATTTCTTTTGAACCCTGTATAATTACATTATATTACAGTGACTTTATACAACAGATCTTGTATAAAGGCACTGTACATTTTACAAATCATAGCCGCCATCTATGCAAATCCAAGCAATCTATTCTTGCTACCTAGTTGTAAGCAGGAATTTACCTAAACGGAGTAAACATTTCTGGTCACAACTCACCAGATGTTGCGACCTGCTCGAAACTCAGATTTAAAACCTTATGAATGTAAATATTTACATTTATTCCATTCAAATGTTTAGTCGTTTACTTTTGTTTGATGCATTGTCAATATCCTGTTTATTTCATCTTTTGTGTTCGATCTTTATCAACGCGTAGTGAGTGGTGGTTTTACATGGTTAGAGGTGTAGATTATAGAGTTTTGTAAGATTATTGAGCCCCTAAATTCGACGTCACTAGAGAAACGGGCATTTGAAAGCACTTTCTGAAAGCTCAATGCACATAACACCTCTGAACTGGCTTAATGTTTGCTTCACAAAAAGCTACTCTTACCCAGAAGCACTAATGTGAGCGGTTTTAGATTAAACCAGAGATTAGTTGCTACTAATCTCTAATTAAACATGCATTTTGTGATGGAAACCCTACCTTAGATAACTATTATTTGTTACTTGCAACAATCGATTTCAAAATTTCTGGTCAATTTCGCGACGTTAGTTGTGAGTAAAGAATACAATTGAATTAATTTTTTCAAATTAAAATTATTTCCTGCCTTTAAGGATCGAATTTTCTCGTTTCTAATGCCATTCCCCTCTAAAAAGGCTAACTTTACAGCTGCTAGGAGCACTTTTTTACGCAAAAAACATTGGCCTTAGAAAAAGTGCCTTCAATTTTTCTCCAGGGGGGTAAAAGTTGGGGGGCAAGCGGCCTATTCAAGCCCAAAGTGCACGTCGCTGACAAATTTTTAAAATGTAAATTCACGCTCCTAATCTGGCTTCTGGTAATGGTAAAATGCGCAAAGTGTAATTATAGTCAGAGACAAACAATAATTTCCTTGTCTCTGATAACAATAATCAACTTTTTAGGCTGATGAAGTATACAGTCCAAGTTTGGTTCTTTTTAACAATCTATTAGTATTTGCATTGTACCTTCTGTATGTTGCAGCATTCCTATCAAAAGTCGCTCCATATAATTCCAAAAATCCTTGTTTTTGCCTTCTGTACATATAAAAAATGTAAATAGTTTTCAGGTGACAAGAAATAAACAAACACACTCCAGCCTGTTAAATGCAGGGTTATAGGGAAAGTCTTCTTCAATCAAGCAATGTTTCGTGCGCATTTGCGCCCGATTGGGGCTTCTAGCGGCCCTAGTGCTGCATGTCGGAAACTGTAGCACATATTTACTATTTTCAGCAAATTACTTTGTTAGTAATTAACGGTCCTAAGGCCTAAGGGGCTTCTAATTAATAAATAACCTAACTTTTCGGTCTGTGAGTGCTGGCAACGTCGAGTTTGGTTCAATGAAAACAAACCGATTGTCATGTCAGGTTGATCGACTCCCCAGCTTTGTGTCCTTCAACAGTGATGATAATGTATCACACGGGTTTATGATTCTGTTATACTGTTTGCGAGCAAAACGCAGTGTTTTGTGAGCCGCAGGATTATCGAGGTGTTTGGCGACATGGCAGCATAGTCGGCGAAGTCTAGACGCAGCCAGTTGTTTGACTACAAAAAACTGTCTTTACATATCCTGAGTATGGATTATAAAAGTGTGGTGTACAATGCTGCTAGAGATGGCAACCTGAATCGGCTAAAAGTAAGCATTATTTCCCGTTAATTGCATGCTTTTTCAGTTGTTTGTATCAAGGGGCCTCGTTACGTTTTTCCGATAATTATTGACTTGGCCCAGCTCCCAACTTCTGACATGGCAATTGGACTGTACTTTAGTTCCTGCCTACTTGCTATCATCTAAATCAATCAGTGACTTCCAAAGCAAAGGCCAGAGTCGTCCAGTCCCCCAAAATTTCAAAAAAAACGACTTAGAAGAATTTATCTGTAAAGTGCTAAAGCAGGCTATTGCTTCACAGTTTTTACATGCCCCACAAGTTTATTTGTAGTAAAGCATCAGCCTACTGATACGGTTCTAAAGCACACAGTTGGGTAATTGTTACCATACACCTTCATCCCACATACATGTTTCCATATCTGCCTAATATTCTGATAATTATCAGGTGTTTCGTTGCTTTATACAAGCTGATCCATTAGCCTACTTATGGCACTTTAACTGGGTGATTGGAAACTATGAAATGGAGTCTTGGAAAAAGCCTCGTTAAAGAGTTAGAGACTCCGATGAATTACTGATGAAGTCCTCTGCATGCATTATTAGTCAAAGGATCATATTTTAGTGTCTGCCAACTCCACAGCTTTGGTTTACTTATTTGAAAAATAATCGATTTTCCAAATTCCGCACATATTCTACTGTTGACACGTCGTCGAATTAAACCGTTCAGATTTCGCCGGTAGTTTCACTATTAACCACAAAAATCTCAGTTTCCATATGAGAGTTTCCTCAATTGCTTTTTGCTGCATTTTTGAGGTCAAAAAAAGTCACAAAAGTGTATTGTATGTAGTAAAACGAAAATGTAAAGACGATTTTTCTGAAAAGGATATGATGGATGCTATTTTTCTTCAAACATATTGAAGAAAAAGTATTCGTTTACAAACGGTTCCAGATATTACCAACCGAAACGTTTTGATCGAAAAACGTCCGCAAAGCGATGAAAGTGCGAATAAATTACTTAATGTACTTACTTCCGCCACTTAATTTAGTGGTACTTCCATAAAAACAGAGCTTGATTTTATTAAACCCCATTTCTTAACTTGACTATTATCAGTTTAATAATTTGATTTCCTGACTTTTTTGTTTTTTCCTTTCTTTGTGCTTTTAGAGTTTCTTTGTGTCTAAATTCCTAAAAATGCACTTGTCGTCACGTTTTCAAAAGTTGCGAGCCAGGGCAAGGTATTTTGAAGGCTTGGATGAAAACCCTCGAGATGAATTTTCAAAACAAGTAAAAATAAAGGTTTTTGATTAAAAAGAGGTTTGAGATTTGAGGAAATTTTATAAGCAATATTTTCAAACCGAAATGAAATTTGCGCAAAAATATTTTGCTAAAATAAAAAAAGCTGTTACAAAGATGCTACAATAATGTGTGGAATTTTCGGGCTAATAAAAGTCTTAAATGATATACATCACATTTTATATAAAAATACAAAATGGTACATACAAATAGAATGGAAATAAACGGAACAACAAAAAAACAAAGCAATGAAAGACGAAGAAATTTTAAAATACTGTTGAATTTCTGAAAACATTGTAGGTTCAATATTTTCATGTAAAACATCGGTTTTACCAATTTTTTAAAAATTAATTCATTGAATTGATTCGTTTTACATTTCAATGAACATTCATTGCAATGAATCGTCTACTTAACTTGCTAATAGGTGTGACTCATCAGAAGAAAACTCTCCTGCTAGTGCATTGGCTTTCTTATTCGAATGGCCACTAAGTAGTAACCAATTCGTTCGCCTTTTGCTCGTTTGCTTATATAACAACCCCATATTCTTCGTGTTATGGAATAGGAAGTTAATCCAGCAGCCAGCCAGCTCTTAGTTCACTTTCGCCGAATACTTAGTTTCTTCTGACTCGTAGCTTAAGCTGCAGTGGCCACGCTTTCCCTGTAAACTCATCGAGTGCTTTAATTGATGTAAGTAATTCCCTTTCTTTTGTTATTAACATCTGCAATTATGATCATTGTTAATCACCTAATGCTGGCGCTAAACAGCCCAAATATATTTCTAATTATCTACCCGAATAATATCCGAATTCACGCACTAAAAACCTGTTTTTCGTCCAAATATGTTGCACTCTTTGAGGTGAATGAAGACTGGAAGGACGCTCTATTTATAGACTGAAATATATTATCGTTTGCTGGATGTATTAATGGTCTGATTGTAATTAGCAATTTAAATTCTTAAAAAAAAAACATTTAAATTACAACTAATGTCGGTTGCAAGTGTAATGCATTGTATCAGTGCGGACTTTGGACTTGTGGTATGACAAACGCATGTTTTCCTGAGAGCGCTTTACGGAGAAAGAACGGAATTCTGCATATGCAATGTATTCATTTATTAGTTAATTATCCGTAAAAAACACATAGTACCACTTATCTATTGAATAACTTGAACAGTTAATTGATTAGAATCCATCAGCACTTCAGCGTTTACAATCGAGTTGAAGGATGAATTTTTAATATTCCCATCAAGAGTTCTGGAAATGCATTCATAGGTCTTAAGCAAAATTTTCATTGTCTCCTCCTCTCTTTGTCAGGAAATAGTACAAAACAACCAAACTTGCAATTACTAACTTCCTGTTTTTGCACGCCGAATCAAAGAACTATTTATGGATTACAAAGCTGAAACAGTGAAGTTCATGGATCCTGCAGAATTTTGTCTTTTTCTGATTCAGAGCATAAGAATGCATTTGGTGCAATGACTCAAGTGCGCAGAAAGAAGCCCGTCTATTTCTGGGCAATTATAAATCCAAATTACTGGAGGCCCAAGTCCTTGCAGATGCAGCTAATGATTCTTTGTGTTCTTAGTTTGGTGCTTTGAAATTCAGCGGAAATAGCCCAATGTTCATAGTTCTTTTTGCGCGTTAAAAGAGTTTTTTTTGAGAAGGTCTAAGGAGATGACTTGCATGTGATATCGACCTAATTATAACGCGATTTTAACTCGTATTGTTCTAGGCTCCTATTAATAAATAGTAGGTTTTTGTTGCTAACAATGAATCGCATTTACATTCAATTGCATAGGTCAGTTGTCCTTAAATGATATTTTCCTTCTTTATTGGCGAGTGATTGGCAATATTAATGCATTATTTATCAATTTCTTAGCCTTTGTTTATAAAAAACGAGGCTTTTGTTCGGCACGCGAAATTTTGTTTTGGCTTTTTGTCTTTATCAGGTGGATTTTCTCGAGTGTTTTGCAATAAATATCCATAGGAACTTGGTGAGGTGGTATTGTTATTAGTTGCAGTATTTCTTGGAGGTATAATTATGAAACCAGGAATAGTAGTAGTAAACATCTTTATTTCTAAAAAAGGCTATCGACCTATCGGTCTTTCTGCCCTTGTTTAATACATGTAGTCTTAATCTAAATAAAAAACAAATATGAAAATTCTCTTATTCTAGGTTAACAATATTATTAAATAAAATTCCAATGACAAGAAAAAATTATTTTATTGTCCACTAGTCAGTTGCGTTTGTAAGTGTTCGAGTAGCGTTGATGTAAGGAAACGGAAGCGGGATTGTCTGGTTGGTCTTGTAAGACAAAGGGGATTCAGTATGGTCCAGTTGTAGGGTTGTTTGTCCATTTTGTCTGTAGATGTATGAGTCTTTCCGAGATCTTTGTCATGTTTGTGCATTCGTATAGTAGTTGGGTGGAGGGGGTTATGGGTGGGGTGTCTTATTCGTGTTATTAGTCTTAGTGCAATTTGTTCTGTTGTTTGTGTATAACGTTTTGTCCTTTCTGTTCCGTTGGTCATGAGTATATGTCCAAAGTCTAGCAAGGGTCTACAAATAACTTTATATATTTTGGTGGCGGTGTTTGTGCTAATTCCTCTGTCTTTGTAGGTTAGTGATCGGAAGTGTTTTGTTCTCTTTATTGTTTCTGCCCTGATGTTTCGTATGTGTTTAGTGAATTTAAGTTTGTGGTCAATTGTGATTCCAAGGTATTTTACGTCGTTTTTTGGTTGTGTCGTTTGGCCGTCTGCAGTTATTGTAGGGGAGTCAGCGTTGAGTCTGTGGTTTGTGAGCAGAAGTTGGTTTTTTGACGCGTTTGGTGTTAGTCTCCATTTATAAAACCATGTCATTGTGTTGTTTGTTAGTGTTTGGAGTCTTTGAGCTGCTCTCTCAGTAGTTTTGTCATGTACAATAAGTGCCGTGTCGTCTGCGTATTGTAATATGTATGCCGATCTGTCGATTTGATTTTTGTCTGGTAAGTTGTAATTGTATATGTCATGGCAGTATGTATTGTAGAGAAACGGTGAAACCAGGAATATTAGCCAAAGAATGGAAAATTTGCATGTTATTGAATTCTTGGACGAAAAATTGGTGGATAAAATTGTCGTATTTCGTTCATTGTCAAGAGTGTGCTAATACAATTTTCAATATTTTTTGAGTAAATTTCCTTTGCGAACTGCACGTTGTAATCAAACCACCAATCGCAATTTTGATATTTCTTTAAAGCTGCGTTTTTGCGGTGAGTGTCAATTGTTCAAATCTCGAACGTTTAGAGTCGGGAATTAATTTTTTTCGGGAGGAGTTTTTGGACTATTTTTTCGCAAACAATTTTTATTAAAACGTGGCCAAACAGGTCGATTCCTAACAGGGAGAACAGAAGAACGAATTGAATAAGTATTCAAAAGTCGCGCTTTTGAACCATTTTCATAAAATGACTAATACATTTTTAATCTCGTCTCATTTCTTAGTCTAGTTCTATAAAAATGCGAGTTTTCTTTTTCAATTTATTTATTGCCACATATTTTCTACATAAGAGTTGGAAATATGACGATAATTTTATTATTTTGAAATCTGCTTAACATTTTTGGTTCCCCATCAGTGGAAATTTGGCAAAACAACTTCCAATATCTTTTGTGCAATTTTTTTAACCTGCTAAGATATATATTTTTTATATTTAAATACTTCTGCAAGATTGCATGCTTTCCAAGATAAACAGTTTGGGTTCGTGACTGGTTTCGACTTTCACTCTATTCTAGAAGCTCCTATTTAGCTATTTCTAGGACGAAACCTGTTCTATATAAAAGTCATGAATCGTGCACATTTTTGCTATTTGGGGGTTTTCAAACGAATATTTTCAAAATTGAAATGTTTTTGATTGCCGTTGCTGCCGTGTACCAAAGAAATTTTGCCGCGGCTCAGGTTCGGCTCGAGCTCGGCTCGTTAGGTCTGGACGCACCATTACGATTCCGAGGAATTTTGTCTATCTCTTTGGCTCTTCAGAAAGTTTTGAAACTGTAAAAAAAAGCCTGTATAATAAATATACAAATGGCATAAATTATGAAAATTTAGTGTTTCCATCCAGATATTATTTTGTATTAAGACTGCCCATGATTCTAACAACTACATCACCCATTATTTACATTAATACATCGCTGTATCCTGACTTGTATCTAAATTGCATAAACACGTTTCAAAGACAATACGAATTGGTGATGCGTAGGTGTAATCTGTCACGATACTTACCGAACTGATTCAGACATTTTCCTGTAAAAAAAGCAGACGATTTCTAAGAATTTATGCATTTTTTAACCTGTTGCACTCAATTGATTGCGATCTGCATTCGGTCACGTCATTAAAACATTGTTAATATTGAAATTGATTCATTGATTTTGACACCGGCTAATGGTTATTGATAATTGTATTGACAATGCGACCTATTTGGACGGCACCGAATTTGGATTTTAATTGTTGCACCCAGTCGATTGTGGCAAACGCTTTGCAATGCTGTTATTTGATCCGGTAGAGTTGAATATCAGATTTAAGACGTTAGAGATTATCTAGACTAGACACAAAACCATCGTGGGTGTGTTATTTATGCGAAAATATCGCGCAATTACTCCAAGATATTGCATAAGTTACAACAATAAGTTCATAGTTTGATTTGTCTTTATGTTAAATTTTTTACGTCTTTGAAATTGACACCTTGAATTCAAAAAAATCTGTGTTTTATGTTGACAAATGCGAAAAAAATTTAAATTATGTTCTGGGAAAAGGATATGTAACACAGCCACTAATGTAGAATGTAAATTTAAATGCGGTAGCGTCCATTTGCATTACATTTGGAACCGCAAATAAATAAATAACATTGTTTTTCATACGTTTGACCACAAATATGTTTTCTTTAAATCGATAAGTTAGTCGACATTGCGTTGAACCATCCAAAATAATCTGAGAATGTTTTTATGAGCATGGTTTTCATTAATATTCACTGGATGTGTACGGCCAATTTCAATTGTGCCTTCGATTTGAATGGAAAAATGCGCAAAACCTGGTACTTGGACAACAACAAAGTCATTCTCTCTGTGTTCTACCTAGTTAAGCATTATCTTGAACTTCAATTGGATCGACAATTTCAGAAGCTTTTTATATCTAGTTGGTGAATAAACGGTACATGACTAACGAAAAAAATACAGTTCAACGTATTTGGTTGGTCTGGTTCAACGAGCAAGAATGGTTCAGACCGTTACATTGTCGATGCAATAGAAACGAAACTCTTTTATGATTCGCTACGCTACGGCCCTCTAAACCATTTCAAGATTTCGGGAAAAATCCCATAAAATTGGGAACATTTATTTAAAATCCAGTTAGTCTTTCATTGTTATAATCCAACAATCATCATTTATCGAATTAAACTTTTTTTTTATGGCTTAAATCGATAAATTTTTCGAAAACATTTTTCCGGAAAACGAATGATAAATGATGATTTATTTTATCGTCGGCCCCCGTAAATTGAGTTGACGGAGCAAGGGAAGCTGCTCGCCAGAGCGATCGGTATGTTTGTCTCCCTCATGGACACGGTGACAAAAACAGTCGCGTAGTCTCTAGTTGAATCAAGTGGTGCAGTTGAAATACGAGGGAAGGATCAACAGTTTTCGCGATTCAATTGAGCGAGACTGATTATTTTGAGAAATTTGCTTCTATCCAACTCAAACCAATTTGTACACCTACATTATCTTTTTAAATCACAGATCTCCTGTTTCGAGGAAAAACTGAAGCTTTTCTGAAAGTTTTGAAGTTCGAATCTGCCGATTTTTTCTTTAAAAGACTAAAGTAGAAAAACAAAAGATAATTTCAAGAACGGCCCTCGTATTGTGAGATTGCCGAACAAGGGAAGCTGGTTGTCAAAGCGACCGGTCTGTTTGTCTCACTCCTTGACACGACATCAACAAAGACACTCGAGTTGGATGGAATGGCGCAGTTGAGATACCAGGGAAGATCAACAATTTCCTCGAGATAATTTCAGTTTGAGACTTTAGAAAAGCTAATTCGAAGCGAGAAATTAACCATTGAGTCCAATACATTTTGAACGCCCACATTCTATAAAATCACGGCTTTTCCTGACCCACAAGGCTGTAATTTGAGTAAATATAACTTAAACTACCGAGCACTTCTCCAAATGAACGGACCGAGATTCAGTTTATAAATATCGAGGAAGTGAACAGATCGAAACAAAAAATAGTAAGTAAATAAGATTGTCCTGCAATACCGAGGGCTGCCAAAAATATATCGCTTTCAAGTTCGTTGTTAAAATAACACGGTAAAATGTTTCGCGTTACTCCAAATGGCCCAATTTGCAGGCATCAGTATAAACTGACACAGTTATTGTCGGTTATTTTCGATGTTTTGAGCCGAATGCGCCATATTTCGTATTTATCTGCAAGCTCGCCGAATATCACTTGAATTGTCTATTTGCGCGTTTAGATAAGAAAACACCACAAACAAATCGAAGCAATGAAAAACAGATGTATATGGGAAGACAATTAGATGATGAAATACGAGCGACATTGTTAAAATGATGGATCATGCATCAGGTAAAGGCGCAAATAAATTAGATGATGCAAACTTAGAACGATTTCCATCAAGCAAAATTGGGAAAAATGAAAAACAATTAAACGCTAGAGTAGTTTTAAGACATGTTTCTCCGCACCATGAGCAATTGGATGTTTAATTCTGGTTTGTTGGGTGACCTTTTACACTTCCCATGAATACATTTAAAGTGCATTACTATAAATTATTTATATTTATTAGTTCAATGATTTAGCCAGGCTTTGAAAGTTCAGACGTAATGACTGCACTAGGAAATACTTAATAAATCACTTAAACGTGCTTAAGAGTGACTTAATCTGCATTTTGTTTGTGCATGTTCTTGGAAGTGAGCAAACATGCACCTACCTACTCCAGTTTTTTAAGAACTCAAATCAAGATGACCTGTTCTGAGAACGGCACGATCGAATGGATTTTTTCTATCCCCATTTGCCTGTCAAATCCGGGATGTAAAAACCCTAATTATATAGCAGTTAAAGCAAGTCACCGTTATTACTAAAGGCAAAAGAGGTTATTGGAAATATCGATTGTCTGCTGCTTTGGCGGGTATCTGCAAAATTATTTACCACTCACGAATTGCCTAATTCCATGATTTAATAAAGTTTTTTGGCTTAAAAAATGTACATTTGAATCAGATTCTCATTGACCTTTCGTTTCAAGACCGCACGTTGTTTGACTTTTTGATCGCAAAAAATCACTGGTTTTCAGCCAATTCCAACCTGGCATGCAGGTACTTACTTAGTAATATTCGGACAATGTCTCGGGATGACCTTTGAAATGAATCATTCAATTGGACGTTACCGAAATTATCAAATCCACCTGAATAATTCAAAAATTATGTATATTTTTTCGGAATTTTCCACCTTATTGTGCTGGAAACTAGTCGGAATGCCATCAAGTTGGCTCGCTACCAGCGGCACACTAACCCAGAGCATACGTCTGCCCTCAAAATGTTTTGATTTTATAATTTCTGGAAATAATGAGTTCCGAGAAAAAATTTGCGATATCTAGTTTAAGCACAACGTTCACTGGTAAAATCCTGGCTGGTTATTTTATATCAGCACGGGCTGAAATATGCGGTAAAATTAGTTCTCGTATGCGTTTTGCAAATTTAATATTTTTTATAATGTTTGTGTTTGGTGCCGCATTATTCTGTCAATAACCTTAGCTGAATTAACATTCCAAAGAAATTAAAGGTTAAAAATGACTTAATCTCGTCCCAAGTTAAGCTACCACTACGACATTGACCTACAAAGAGTTTTACGTTCTAAATTGTGTAAATTGCTCAACCAAAGCTAGTCGAATTTTACGCATAGGTGGATGTTTGTAAGTATTTTAAATCTACCTTAGATCCTGATAAAAAATTATTCACTTTCAAGGAAACGAATTGAATTTCTCTACGATTTAAATCTCTATTGGCCTCAGATGGCCGATAAGCACGCACAATAAGGTTTACAATAAACAAATGGAAAATTGCGATTTAGTTGGCAATGAAGCTAGATAATAATTAGCTGGTAAATGCATCTGATATGACTGCTCTTGACTTTAGCTTGATTAAAAACGCCATTAATAATAATAATATAAATGTAGAAGTTGGCGGCGAATAAAAATCCGAAAATTGCCGCTTATAAATGCAATGCGGAAAGCGATAAAAAGAGTCCATATTTAGAAGCATGAAGGACACCTTTGTCGTCTGAGCCACGCCAATACGTACAAACGGGAAGAAAGCAAGGGAACAAAAAGCCACCAAGTTCTCCTTTGTATTGATGGAACGTTTCAACTGACGTCAGCTTCATCACAGTTTATTTAATTATGCCCCAATAAGGTCTTAATCTAGTCAATAAATTGAAATTTCAACTAGTAATTATGTGCAAATTAATTTTCCAGCTTATTCATATATCCCTAATCGGGTCTATTAACAGTTTAATCGTATGTGCATTTTAACCAATGATAGTGAATAAGTTAAACAAAACGCAGTTTAAATTTTCTATTCAAATCAATGCTGGATAATTGCCAGACTTTAGCTTGTAGCAGTGTTAAGCTATAAGGAATTTAGCTATTTTCCAATCTACCTCTATATTTATTTGATTATCATCTTCTTCATCCCCTGAGTCTTCATTGATTGAATTGGTCTATAATTCATAAAATAATTTTGTATATCCTGCTGAGAACTAATTTTGAATGTTATTTGTGCAAGTTGTAGTGAGAATCCATTATAATTGTTTTTTTTTTATAAAATAATTAAACTTTTAGCCAAAGTCACCAAAACATTCAGGAAAATCAAGGGATCCCATATTTCGGAAATCATTTAGTAGTAGTAAACATCTTTATTTCTTAAAAAGGCTATCGACCTATCGGTCTTTCTGCCCTTGGTTAATACATGTAGTCTTAATCTAAACAAAAAACAAAGATGAAAATTCTCTTATTCTAGGTTAATATTCTTATTAAATAAACTTTACAATTCTAATGACAAGAAAAAATTATTTTATTGTCCAGTAGTCAGTTGCGTTTGTAAGTGTTCGAGTAGCGTTGATGTAGGGAAACGGAAGCGGGATTGTCTGGTTGGTCTTGTAAGACAAAGGGGATTCAGTATGGTCCAGTTGTAGGGGTTGTTTGTCCATTTTGTCTGTAGATGTATGAGTCTTTCCGAAATCTTTGTCATGTTTGTGCGTTCGTATAGTAGTTGGGTGGAGGGGTTGTGTAGTGGGTTTTGGGGGTGTCTTATTCGTGTTATTAGTCTTAGTGCAATTTGTTCTGTTGTTTGTATATAACGTTTTGTCCTTTCTGTTCCGTTGGTCATGAGTATATGTCCATAGTCTAGCAAGGGTCTACAAATAGCTTTATATATTTTGGTGGCGGTGTTTGTGCTAATTCCTCTGTCTTTGTAGGTTAGTGATCGGAAGTGTTTTGTTCTCTTTATTGTTTCTGCCCTGATGTTTCGTATGTGTTTAGTGAATTTAAATGTGTGGTCAATTGTGATTCCAAGGTATTTTGCGTCGTTTTTTGGTTGTGTCGTTTGGCCGTCTGCAGTTATTGTAGGGGAGTCAGCGTTGAGCCTGTGGTTTGTGAGCAGAAGTTGATTTTTTGACGCCTTTGATGTCAGTCTCCGTTTATAAAACCATGTCATTGTGTTGTTTGTTAGTGTTTGGAGTCTTTGAGCTGCTCTCTCAGTAGTTTTGTCATGTGCAATAAGTGCCGTGTCGTCTGCGTATTGTAATATGTGGAAATCATTTAATTTAGTGCGAAAACGATTTTTAAATGAGGATCTGTAAAATATGCTTCTAAAAGGAACGCGGAAATCTATGGATTAATAAAAGTTAGGTCAGATCGTCTTCTTTTGAGCCAAAGACTGTTGCAGTACCATTTTGTTCATGTACCTGTACTTACGGAACATCCAGTATAGTATTATTAGACTTCTATAAAGTTTCGAATGGACCATTTTGAATATTATTAATTATCTGTAATGTTTCGACTCGAAAAGGATTCACAAATTCGCATTTAAACGATCTTTTTCGAAAAAGAACTGGCGTTTTTTGGCACTTGCAGTACGTGACAATGTTCCAAGCTGCGATCGTCAGAGTATTGCACTCACAAATGTACGTTTATCTATTGATAAAGATATTTTTATCGCATGTGATTAGATCTCTAAGAATAGAACAGCATGGCTTAGTTCACAGTAATAATTTCAGTTATTTTCCAGATAAATGTTATATAAAATTCGTAGTTTATTCATTGATCAAATCGGAGATAAAAACTAGTGTTTCACCACTCAGTTTCCTAGAGTAAATATTTAAAATAAAAATATGAAAATGTGATAATTCTTGTGAGGAAAACGTAGTTGAAATAGAACCAAAATCAAAGGAATTTGAGAATCGTCTTCAAAGTCTCAGATAGGAATTCATATAACTAAAATTGTAAAAGTAGTTTTAAGCTTGTTTGTGTTTTTTAATACAGACATGTTTGCACGCAAGGGAAACAACTTTGCCTCCCAAATTTAAATGCCGACGCAATTAATCTGCAAGTTGATTAATATTCGCTTAACAATTGAAGAAATGGTGTTACTTTGGCATTCTTCAAAAGACTCCTAGTGCTAATATCTTCAAAGTTTCACAGGGCACATAAATGTGAGATATTGACTTAAAAACCCCGTACACAATAAGTATTTATTCTCGAGTAATTTATTTATCGACAATAATCAGCTGGTTAATCGGGACTCGTTATCTTCATACACAAAATAAAGTGAAAGTTTCTATGTCAAGGCTAATAAATAAGTGGACCAGTGAAGTAATTATCACAAATAAAAAATGCACCTTAATTCCCTGAAATATTTCAACGTAAAATCCTGCAAAATTGAACGCTCAGACAGTTAAAAGTTGAGTAAATTCACCGGAAAAATGCAAACTTGTGCCTGTGTTGAAAATCGTTTGTTGCTCACCCAGTCGAGGTCAATCAATGTTATGATAATACATTAACAAGACACCATTTAAATATTGATAAATAGTTCACAAATTCGATAACAAAGTTGTTAAAGCAACCAAAAAATAAAAGTCGCTTGTATCGTTGTTCCTACTACTACCACCACACAAATTTCACACTAAAATAACAAAAAAATTGGGTTGTAAAACAGATATTTTAGTTACTACACTGCAGCATGCCGATTTGCGACTTTCTAAGGCTTGCAGCTGAAAGGAGGTCATTACCACAGGTCGTCAACATTAAGTGGCACCGTACGTTGCCTCAAATGCTGACGAAAGACAACATTAATTCAGTTTGGTTGTCTTAGGCCCGAAACGCATGGTCCTAAGGAAAAACTCGGCTGCTTTCCAAGCAAACACGTTTTGCGTCACATTTTCAAATAAACATGTGCTTTAATTGGACGTAGTTATATTGTCGCTGAAGCATTATTATAAACAATAACGTAATAATCAACTGGCTAACAATCGCAAATGTTGCTAATTGAATTGTTAGCTATTGTAACGCGATTTGGTTGATTTGAAAAGCTAACATGCGGAAAATCTAGTTTGATGTCTAGGAATTACCGAAGTCGTCATAATAAAGCAATAGCAGCAATTACATTTTCCTAATCGAGTTCCGCTGATTTTTGCCCGGCGCAAAGTACCTCTATTCGATCGGGAATTCGCAACAAATGAACCAGCAAAGTATATCCGTAACCCGAGCGTGCGGCATATAAAAATAGAAGACCTCCCATATTTTCCGGTTTGCCAGATTCTTTTGCGGCAATTCAAGCAACACATTTTCCATTTTCCAGATTTACTTGCACTGCAACAAAGGAAAGGAGGAGGTGTCAATGCTCGTAGCAGCGAAGACTTCTGGTGCAACACCTTTAGTTATTGCTTGTCGCAATGGACACTACGATGTTGCGGAATACCTTATCGAGCGATGTCATGCCGACATTGAACAACCGGGATCTGGTATGTTAGCGACAAGAGTCATTTTATCTATGGCCAGTATTTTAAGTTGTGAGAACAAGTGACGTCCAGTTGTGGCGGAAACGAGATTGTTAAAAGAGTCTCTTGTGTGGAAAAAGTTCAAGAGTGCTCATATAGATTTGTATACAGCCAAACACTTTTGGTCGTTTTCTGAATTTGTTTTAATACCAGAACACTAAATCGCAACTGGATTTTGAAGTGTTTACACAACTGATTTCATTGATTTAATGTGACTATCGCTAAAGTGCTTGAACTACACATTTCCTAGTATATGAATCAGAAATTTGTGTATTACAGCAATAGTTTTTCCTGAAACGAAGCTTTTTGATCTAGTTAAATTTGCTCGACTTTTTCGTCTTGCTGAACCTTGAGCAGTTCGAAGTCGACTGCAAAAATCGCCTAGAAGTGACCTACTTAATCAATTAGAAAAACTGTTATATTTACAAATATTCGATGTTTTTTTAGTTATATTTGATGGTGAGACGATCGATGGAGCGCCGCCACTATGGTGTGCTGCAGCCGCTGGACACATGGATATAGTTAAATTATTGATCAGTCATGGAGCTGAAGTGAATACCATAACTAGAACGAATTCCACTCCATTGAGGGCCGCCTGCTTTGATGGGCATCTAGAAATAGTGAAATATTTAGTGCAACACGGTGCAGACATTGAGGTAAAGTGGCGGAATCGATGCGAAAAGACAAACGCGCTCTTTTACGACAAACAGTTAATATTGGAAGTCATTGTGCTAAGCCAGTTTGATTGCCTTGATGTCGAAAGAACCGTTTGGCATCGGTCATTTTAAAAGTCCAGTCACCTTGCTCGCTATTAGATTGAAAAAAAAAAGCAGTTGATTAAATGCTAATCGTTAATCCAGTGATTTAATGTCACACAGGCAATTTAATCTGTTGGGTCTATTGACTGGCAAGCAATTTTTTCGATTAATTTGGACACTTAATTAACAATATGTGAATGTTTCATGTACGTTCATGTGGTTTTAGGTAGCGAATAAGCATGGGCACACGTGCCTAATGATCGCCTGCTATAAAGGCAATATCAAAA
Organism: Dendroctonus valens; assembly: GCA_024550625.1. Classification (NCBI taxonomy): domain Eukaryota; kingdom Metazoa; phylum Arthropoda; class Insecta; order Coleoptera; family Curculionidae; genus Dendroctonus; species Dendroctonus valens. The sequence continues at coordinate 1,494,625 of JAJTJO010000103.1, read as the reverse complement.
TAGTGAGATACTTGTTAAGTCTGAAGGCCAGTATTAACCGGAAAAGCGTAAAGGGAAATACAGCATTACATGACTGCTCAGAAAGTGGCAGTTTAGAAATTTTAAAATTGCTCATCGAACATGGAGCTACGATGGATGTGGATTCTTATGGTAAATATGCAGTGGTGATTTTTCGGTTTTTTAACTATCATTTCCGGGTGAGCTTGAGTAGAAACTACAAAAGATTGGTTTATTCGTTAGTGGCAATGAAAATAAAGCACGTAGGTACAGTACACACTTAATAAATACTGGACTTAAACATTATTTTTTAAACTGCGCAGCACATTTGTATTATTTATGGGTGGAAGGCATCGAAATTGTCAATAAAACGATGTACATTTGAATTCATAACAATTTCAAAATTGCAGTTTGCGGAAAATTTAATGAATCATCGTATTTACAAGCGGAGAACGAATAATATTTTGGCTTAACTAACAGTCGTTCAATTGCTCAAGGAAAATGTGCCACTATTTGCTTAATTATCTAGCTGGTGCCTATCAATATTATTTGTTTAGTCGCAATTTAACTCATGTGGCACGTTTTTTATATTACTGCATTGGAAATGAACAGTACTACATTCAATCGCAAGTACAGCCCATTTCAATAGAAACCATACAACAACAACTTTCACTAGCCATGGGAAAATTTACCCCGGAAATAAAAAATGCTTTCTACTGACATACACTACCCAAATTCATACTGAGACTCATAAAACAAAAGAGAGAACTGTACAGACTATATACAAACACTCAAAATAACGACCTAAAAAAGACACTGAACCAACTCAACAGAAACATTAAAACTCTGATTGGACAATACCGACAAGACAAATGGCTAGAAACATGTAAAGAAATACAGAAGGACAAAGGCAAAACATACTGGCGAAAAATTAAGAAACTGGCGCAATACAGGAAGACTGGCACTACTGACACAATTGACGAAAACGGAATAGAACTGCACAAAGACAAAGAGAAAGCTGACGCGTTCGCCAGACACTATCAAAGGGCCTTCAGCATATCGACAAACCCTAACTTCGACAATGACCACTGGAACTTGATCAACGACTGGTACTTGAACTATTTCAACAGCTCACCAAACTATACATACAAACTGATCACAGACACAGAGTACGATGAAGCCCTAGCGCATATCAAAAACACAGCACCGGGAAAAGATAAAATAAAGGCAAAACTCCTGAAAAGCCTAACTCAAGAAACACACAAACTGATCCTAACTGAATTGAACAACTGCATCAGAAATAACATAATCCCAAAATCATGGAAAAACGGCTTAATAATCCCTATACCCAAAAATGGACTGGACAATACACAACCGAGCAATTACAGACCAATTACACTGCTACCAGTACTTAGCAAGGTTTTTGAGTACATAATAAGGCAGCGACTGGGAAAACTGGTCGGAAAGTACATACCATCGTATCAGTTCGGATTCAAACATCAGCACTCGACTATTCACCCACTCTTCACTCTGACTAACAATATACAAACAACCCACCTAACTGACAGAAAGACAGCTTGCCTGTTTATGGACATTAACAAAGCTTTTGATAGTGTCTGGCATAGAGGCTTACTATACAAACTATACAAACTACACACACCAACATATCTACTACACACCATAAAGAACTTACTAGAAAACAGACAACTACAAGTACGAATTGACAAAACTGTCATTTTCTTTTTCACCTGAACAAGGGCTCCCTCAAGGATCCTCGCTCTCCCCGTTTCTCTACAATATATACTGCCATGACATATACAATTACAACTTACCAGACAAAAATCAAATCGACAGATCGGCATACATATTACAATACGCAGACGACACGGCACTTATTGTACATGACAAAACTACTGAGAGAGCAGCTCAAAGACTCCAAACACTAACAAACAACACAATGACATGGTTTTATAAATGGAGACTAACACCAAACGCGTCAAAAAACCAACTTCTGCTCACAAACCACAGACTCAACGCTGACTCTCCCCTACAATAACTGCAGACGGCCAAACGACACAACCAAAAAACGTTGTAAAATACCTTGGAATCACAATTGACCACAAACTTAAATTCACTAAACACATACGAAACATCAGGGCAGATTAAAGCTTGATTTATAAACTCTGCAGTTGATGCAGCTCGTCGTTCGCAGTTGCCGCAGTTCGAGAAATAAGCTTGATTTCTAGACTCTGCAGTTGGTGCCGTTCGACGTTCGCAGTTGCCGCAGTTCGAGAAATAAACATACAGGCCTGCTCTCTTGGTAGGAACCACGATTGACCACAAACTTAAATTCACTAAACACATACGAAACATGAGGGCAGAAACAATAAAGAGAACAAAACACTTCCGATCACTAACCTACAAAGACAGAGGAATTAGCACAAACACCGCCACCAAAATATATAAAGCTATTTGTAGACCCTTGCTAGACTTTGGACATATACTCATGACCAACGGAACAGAAAGGACAAAACGTTATATACAAACAACAGAACAAATTGCACTAAGACTAATAACACGAATAAGACACCCCCAAAACCCACTACACAACCCCTCCACCCAACTACTATACGAACGCACAAACATGACAAAGATTTCGGAAAGACTCATACATCTACAGACAAAATGGACAAACAACCCCTACAACTGGACCATACTGAATCCCCTTTGTCTCACAAGACCAACCAGAGAATCCCGCTTCCGTTTCCCTACATCAACGCTACTCGAACACTTACAAACGCAACTGACTACTGGACAATAAAATAATTTTTTCTTGTCATTAGAATTGGAAAATTTATTTAATAAGATTATTAACCTAGAACAAGAGAATTTTCATCTTTGTTTTTTATTTAGACTAAGACTACATGTATTAAACAAGGGCAGAAAGAAATAAAGATGTTTACTACTACTGAACAGTATTTCTGAATATCTATAGATTCTATTACAATACTAGTTGGTCTCAAATAATGGATAAAAACGAAACCGATCCAGATCATTGATACGTGGGCTTTAAAATCAACTAGTATTAAAGTTTCATGTGACTAGATCAAGCACCTATTTGCCTGTACTTATTAAAGGCGAGCAACCTCAAAAAAACCACTCACCAAACTGAAAATTCGTATTTCTGAAAAAAAGGAAATCATTTGAGAAGTAATTAAACTACAATTTTTATCAGCTTTTCAATACGAGCAATTTAACTAGGTTGAATCAATAACTCACTTTGAACATGTTTTAGGAATGACCCCGCTATTGGCCGCAGCTGTAATGGGTCACAATCACATAGTTGAATATCTAATTAAACTTCCTCATATTGTTTCTCGAAGAGAACGCATCGATGCGTTGGAGCTGCTAGGGGCCACATGCGTGGACAAGAAGCGGGACATGATTGGAGCCCTGGAATTGTGGAAACGTGCCATGAATGATAGGTACGGTTTTTTTTGGAAACATTCTCAAATTGAGCCTGAATCAACATGTGTTTATCCAATAGATACAATGGGGATGGGTTGCCTATGCCCAAGCCAGCAACGCGAAAAGTGGCCGCTTATGATTACGTGGTCGAAATTTCGGACACCCGCGCTTTTGACGATATTATGGCCGATCCAGACGAAATGCGAATGCAAGCTTTAGTTATGCGGGAGCGAATTTTAGGTCCCGCTCATCCAGACACCAGTTACTACATTAGATATCGAGGTGCAGTGTATGCAGATGCAGGAAAGTTTAATAGGTAAGCAATTCTCCTCAAGGCTTCCGCATTATTTCTAAATTTTCTTTTTCTCTTCAGATGTATAGAGTTGTGGAATTATGCTCTCGATATGCAACAAAGCATGCTGGAGTGTCTCAGCCCCATGACCCAGAGCAGTTTGTTCAGTTTCACTGAGCTATTTTCGTTCATGATGGGTGAGGAAGGAAAGCACACAAGTCGAGGCCGACTCGTGCCACCGGTCGATGTTGCTGAAATTCTTCGCGTATTTCGAAAAGCCACAAACGAGGTTGAACTCGGCCACCAGATGCTCACTCGAATGCCCAACCACGATAAGGATATGACCTATTTAACAAGGGTAAATCATTTAACAACTTTAAAACTCCCGAGCTTGACAAAAATGGTCTTTTGGCATCATTTAAGCCGTGAATGGTTTCTGTTACAAGTTAGTACCGTAATCGGTACCTACGTGTAACTATAGCACTTGCGATATTACTTACTTGAATCGAATGCTTGATGATTATTCCCTTTAGGTAACGGTGATTACTCTTCATCTAGCTTCGCTCTTGACCAGAATGGCAACTCATGCATCAGTAAGCGAAACGACTAAGGATCAAATAAGTAAATCAATTTTCTATCTTAACAAACTGGGAATGCGAACCCGGCACGGCCGTACTTTGCTTCACTTGGCCTGTTGCAGAGACGTTTCACTTCTAGTTAGGTAAGTCACCAACTTTTTTTCCACTCAAACACTTTTTAATGATTTGGACATCGTTGAATAGATATCGCGTATGTGGTTTTCCGTCACAGCACCTTATCAAGGTGTTACTGGAGGTCGGTGCTGATCCCACAGCGCGCGATGATGAAGGCAACACTCCCCTTCATCTGGCCGCGTTGACTAATCCCTGCACATCCACAGTCGCTAAATATTTGCTAGATGGGGGAGCGCATCTGGATGAGATCAATAAAAATGGGGAAACATTCTCTAGTTTGTTGAAATGCCAACAGGCCCATGCACTTGTAGACGTGATGAAGTACTCTAGTCTCAAATGCGCTGCTGCTAAAGTGATTAAACAGTTCAAAATTCCTTACCGGCGGATTGTTCCTCAGGTGCTAGAAGCTTTCCTTGAAATTCACTGAATGCTTCGTGTTTTCCTGGATATTGTTCATTGGTCTTTCTGCTCGTTCTGTCAAGATCGAGCGGAAAATGAAGGTACGCAGCAGAATCAAAGTCCAAATGCAAAAATTACTTTGAATTGGAGTTTTTAAGGACCGATTGACACTCTCAAAATGCAGGTTCAATCGGTCAGGATGATAAAAGTTGTATATATTTAACCAATTAGTCACCAATAAATTCCTGCTTCCTGGGACAAACCAGCTGTTAGTTAGCTGGAGATTGTTAATTTAATTTCACCACATTGTGGTCCGATTCGGTTAATTGCTTGCTATTTACCAATAAAATTGGTTTGATTGAGTGGTAAACTAATACACTAGCGTTATTATTTGCTTATCAGCATTTTAACGAACGAAAATGTGATAAAATATTTTTAAGAAAAATTGAAACCCACATATTTTGTGTCCTTTACATTGTGTCTATGAAGTTTGTCTATTAAATCTAACTTTACCCAAAACACGTACAAATATGGAATACTTGTTTATATAGGTGTTGCAATGGGGAGTTCCTCCCATTTTAGTCTAGACATGAGGTCTCAGCTAGTTAATTACACTTTAAACAATGTTAGTCATATTTAGGAATAATCTTAGTAAATTATTAACACTGAACCGTACTGAATATTATAAGTTTTTTTAATGCAAAGGTAGTAAGCAAAATGCCATGCAATGCGGATTCAAAGTAACTTTGAATGGCATTGGAAAATATTATTTACAAAAACAACCCGTCAGATCTCACATTTGTCCACTCACACTGTTTATTTCTTGTAAATACCGGCTATTATGAAAAATACCTTTGCATCTTTAGTTACTATTGATAACGGAGTGTGATTTTTGAGTGTTATCCATTACTGAACAGCTCTACATTTTGTTATATGATTAAAATAAAAATAAATACAGTACTTGTTTGTCTTTATTTTGAAAAATGACCTGTTACTAGATCAGAGAACATAAGTTAGAAACTAAATGCATCAGATCTATAACCAAATATAAAAAAATGATTCCACTTAAAATAAACGCCAATTCTTGGGAAAAAAGTGCACTCTGATGTCTAGCACGTCCATCATGTACTAGTAATAAGTTCTGGCCTCAATGTATCTACCATCGATTCTCGCTTTGTCCAAATTCTTAATTGCTCTTTCGGCTTGCCATTCGCTTGCATAAACCACAAGGTAGCTGCCAGTACCTTTTTCCTCCCAATAAGAAATTTCTCCAAATTCATTCAGTTTCTCTTGTAACAGTTTAAAAGACGCTGTAGGTGGTAACTGTAAAAAATATGTTAAAAGACGATCAAAACTCGAATGTCCTATATTTTATTAGTAAGCGTTTTTTGTTAAATACACCAAATACTTACATTAGAAATTAAAACTTTCCTGGAGAAGTTTTTATTATCTGGGGCTGACTTCATCATGGTAGAGCGTAACTCCATTTGTCCGTAGTTATTCCCTCTAAAACAACATATCAACCGTTCACTTCTTAAAACTAGGCAAGGTGAAAACATCAACTATAAAAAAATAATTCGATGGTAAATGCTAATGCGGCAAGTGAGAGAATACAATTAGAAAGAATGCAAAGAACGTTAAAAGATACATTCCTATTGGCCAAAATAAATATTGAATTGTAGTGATCAGTTCAGATTCACCACATATTTTGAGTTCTAGGAAGCAGAACCAAAAATGTGCAAAATAGTACAGAGAAAATGCTCAAACAAGATTCAGAAGACGACGAAACCTTTTCCAAAAAAAAGCACCAAATCTACAACGAATTTAGACAAACAAATTCGACTATAATGACCAAGCTCGCAACTAGAAAATGTACATATATACCTAGAAGACTCGTGAACATTTCTTACCTTGCAGTACTTCCATAGTTAGTGGGATAAGTAACTGGAGCATTTGGATTATATCCGTCAGACGCAGGTCGACCATATCCTTGGGCAGAATTGGGAGCGGCACCAGAATTTAGATTTAATCCGGTACTTAACCCGGAAGACGAGTTACCCATGTTACCGGTGCCCGAAGAGGGAAAAAGTCCTTTTTCTCTGGCTACCTCAGCAAGCAAAAATACAAAAATAGGTCAATAAAAAACTGAATTCAACATTGAAATCTATTTTTATTAGATATTACATTAAGTACAAAAAGTTTAACAATATCATGTCAAAAAATTAAATACCGCTTTATAAAAAAATCAACATTTTCTGTAAAAAGGTTTACTCGATTTTAATTGCTAAAATCGGCCGTAATTGCTACTTTGAAAGCTGGTGGGTTTAGATGTGAAGCTCTTACCTGCATTCTGCAAGGCTGAAAGTTGTTGGGATTGAGCGAGAATATTGGGATTTTGATTCATTAACGACTGCAAATCAGAACCGCCAGATAACCCATTTTGCAGGAGGCTTGATGTTAGTCCGGACAAGCCTGCTGCGCCCAAAACGGAAGGATTTAAATTTCCCAATCCGGGAACGTTTCCGAACCCTGACAAGGCACTAGCAACCTAGAACAAAGAAAAAATGAAAATATTTTTTTCATAAACAACTCTAGTTTTGAAGCATTTACCTGCAAAGCGCTCGCACCTGGGACGGAACCTAAAATGCCTGATCCACCTTGTGAGTTAAGGTTACTGTTTGGTAAGTTGTAGGCGACGTTTTTCAAAGGTTCTCCATTTTGACCGAGACCCATGCCTACTGTCTTCAGGCCTTCTGGCAATTTGATATTTTCACTTACACGGTCCATGCGTACAGTCATTTGACGATCGAACAGAACCTACAAGTATCGTTTTTAGAGAAAATATTAGCTTGATTCAAGCAATAGTTTACCTGATTGTGGAACATGGATATGGATTGTACAGCTTCCACAGGATGATCGTATTCAACCACAGCAAAACCACGGCTTCTGCCATCTTTATCTACGGATACTTCCACTCTAACAATTCTCCCCGCTAATCTAAATACTTCTTTCAATTTCTTTTTGTCAACGGTATAATCCAACTAAAATACATATTAGCTCGTCAGGGTCAATATCAAAAGTTAATCGTTTCGACAAATATTTGTTATATAATAAGTACTTTTCAACAGATTTTCCTGGGTTTCAGTCAATTTTATTGTTTATTACTTAATAATGTTACAAATTACGTTTCGGTGTCTTTCTCCACCATCATCAGTTTGTCCTAAAATATATATTTACAGTTATCATCAATTTAAATACAACATGTTTGTCCTGACTCATCACCTGAAAACCAATGTTCTTGATGTACTTTTTAATATGTGTGTGATTTGTATTTTAATTTGTGAATTTTGGTGAAAGTTTTCTATTTAAATTGATGATAACTGTAAATATATATTTTAGACAAACTGATGATGGTGGAGAAAGACACCGAAACGTAATTTGTAACATTTTAAGTAATAAACAATAAAATTGACTGAAACCCAGGAAAATCTGTTGAAATAAATTGAAGTACAGTCAGGAAAATATACACAACAAATAATAAGTACTGACAGGACGACTCTGGTTTGATAAATCAATTGATTTTTAAGATTTTGCGTCAAATAAATGTGTACTTAAAACGCAAAACCAGCTGACTTGCTCTGGAGTAATAACTAATTAATAAGCTGCAGAATAGGACCATGGAAATTTTATAAATTTTTGTGGCGTGATCTTAACACAACATTCACCATGCCTCATGAGTGACAACCTCACCATTGCCTGTTTTATTACTTGAGTTTCATGCAGTGCCTTTATTAATATTTAAAAACTAGCCAAAAAGGTGGGTTGGACTAATCAAAACATCGGCAAACCATTATTACAAACCAACTATATCCCATTTTAAAAACAACGTGCTGATGAAATGAGAGAATAAAATAGCTGCAATTTCAAACAGTGAACTTTTCAACAAAATATTTTTAGGCGTCCCGACGTCACCCACGTAAAGAAAACAACCAAGGAAATTCCTTTGCAGTTATAAAGTTAAAATGCAGATCCTTTGTTCCTCCCGATCCATAAACCCCAAATATATCCAGTTAGTTTATGTAGAAATGCTCCTTCATTCAATGACTGACTGGCTGTTTTTCTATGCGGAGATACCAACTAAATTTAGGATTAAAGAGATAGTACTAAACAAGAACCTGGTTGGCTGCAGTTAATCCAAAAGTCCTATTTTGGTCAAAAAAACACCGTACTGCTGTAGCTACGAGCCTACTTTTGTCAATGGCAGACTTGCATGTTTGACCTCAAAAATGCTTGGACCGAACGCACACTTCAGGAACTTGCAATTAAGATGCGTTAAAATGTTTTAGATATAATTGTTCATTATTTGCTGCAATGAATCTCAAAGCACTAAAAGTATTAAAAACAAAAGTGAAAAGATGCAAACTTCCGTGCCCAGATCAACCTTATTCTGCAACTTACAAGAATCTTTCTTGGTTGAAAGCGAAAGTCTAGCCCAAACTCCCAGTGGTATCAATAAAAAGAAAAAAAAAATCGCTTAGCGCTGAAAGGTTAACTTTCCCAAACAATCGATTTTTGCCAAGCACATAATTGGTTTTTTGTGTTCCATTGCCTAGTCTGGTAAAAAGCATTTTGCGTTATTTAGATCTTGTCTCAATCGGGTACAAATTGCAAATATCCAGCCCACAAAAACACAGAAACTAAATTCATAAAAAATAAAATTTAAAAAAATTCCACAAGAGATTAATGATATCCAAACCACCAAGATTGTCGACCTTATTAGCGCTTATTTTTTAAGTCCCCAGAGTATATTTGCTGGCGAATGAACGCACTTCCAGTAACCAAGCCGAAAGCGAAGGTGGACACTACAAAACCAATTAAGAGCCAACCAACACTCACTAACATTTGATATCAAGAAAATGGGCCTGGCAAGATATGGCTATCAGCAATTTTTCTTTTTATGTAAAACAGAACTGTCGTTCGCATATGTATTCCAAAGCAAACTAGTCGTTTCACGTTTAATGAAAAAAAAACACCAAATCTTAAACGTCTTAAGAGTGGCTTTAAAATAGACTTCCAGCCATTTGTAATAATCGCCGTTAAAACAAATATTCTTCATCTCTATGAACATTGGTGCAAACTGATAGCTGGGAATGGACAGTTTCATTTGTCATAAATGAAAAAAGACCCTTCCCAATTATGTTCATTTGCAATGGGAGTTTAAAATCACCACTTAAATCCCTGATCTTCCTGTGTCAAGAAGTTATTGAAAAATCATTATTCGAAACATCGACCTTATCCTTCTCGGGTAGAGGTAACATTTTCTCGTAACATTCGTTCAAGATTCCCCAGTGCCTTATTACCAAGACAAAAAAACAAGATCGATTGCTCTAAATAATAATAGAAATTCAATGCAAAAAATGTGTTCACGATGATTTCATATGATCGTTCTCTGGCTTCAAAACACCATGCTTTCTGCAGAGTGATTCGAAAAACGCCAAGGAAATCGTGATTCAACTGATCAACCATGAGTGGTTAAATGATTAAAAACCATGTATTAAATGCCTTTCAGAGACCGACAGAAAACGGTTTCAACATATTCATGCTACTAAAGAGATGTTTCATAATTAACTTAGAAAACCTTAAAATTCAACTTCAGACAGAAAATACTGTAACGTAATTATGAATAAACAATATGGAAATCATCACATGGGAAAAGCCTTTGAAAAAATAACGAAGGGAAGGCATTTGCTTTCCAATTCAAGCGTATCTGCCCAATGTGAGCATTTAACCTAACGTATATCTAATAGTTGTTAATTAGCTGACCGATGTTCATAGGAAGATTTGCCTGAAGGAATATTACCTCAGTAATGCTATTTATCTGCCACTCTGCGTTTTCAACTGCATCATTTATCAACAGAAAAGTACTGGGTATGAATGCTGATCATTGCTGTTGCCCCTTGAGCAAAATAGCATGGTAGCCAAAGCTGACCAGAGCCCAACAAAATAGTGAAAAAGTACTTACATTAGCCACAAAAACTTTGTTAGAAAGAGGGGCGTCAATGTGCAGAGATTCGAGAAACTGAGGGCTCAAGCCGTACGTGTTGCCCCACTTGCCGTCATCCACAGAGATATTAGCTGAATTGCCATTGTGCCGATCTCGATCATCCCTGAACCGAGGTCCATCATCTCGACGTGACTTCCTATCACCTCTTCCAATAACGTTCCCATGTTTATCCCGCAAATTACCACTGTCCTCTTTAACGACCAGCTTACGTCCTTTGACCTCGTAACGTTGCATTACCTCAATACATTTCTTAACCGACGATGAATCAGAAAATTCAACAATCCCAACGCCCTTTGGCTTATCATTCTCGTCAACGAACATTTCAACAAATGCTACGTCCCCAACTTGATCGCGGAAAAGATCTTTCATGTCCTGCCAACGATACTCATAGGGTATATTTGATACATACACGCGATTTATAGAAGACTTCGCCCCTCCACGGTCTCGGCCCCTATCGACGCTCCGATCTCGACTCACGTCGCTTCGGTTTGCCCTGTCCCTTCGAGAGCGGTCTCGCGATCTTTCACGGTCTTCACTCATTTCCCTATAAACAAAACCAGCCAAATAATCAATCAGTTCTTTTCATGTTGAGCCCTTCACTTACCGGATTTTAGATAATAGTATGGGTTACTGGAAATACTTTACTGCGCCTGAAAATGCACAGATACGTAGGTGAAACTACGGCGTCTAACAGAAAATGGCCGACTTCCGTCCTGCATACGAAATTGATTTTGTTTTCAAGCCGCGTTGCCATGTCTACAACCTGTATATACTAGAAGCCTGGATTTCTTTTGCAAAACCGGATTAGATTGCAAAGTATCATCAGAGATTAGTCAACTAATCTCTGGATTAGTCAACTAATCTCTGGTAGTACAGTCAAAAAAATATTAACTGTTAATTAAATTAGTGACCAACTAAGTGATGGTGATTTTGTTCAAATCGTAGCAGCCAAAAAAATCAGTGGGCTTATACTATTGCCCCAAAATATCCGTAAAAAATTGAGGCGCTGGCAACAGCAGAAGCCTTGTATAATTATATTCATTTTGACATGGCGTTACCTTCTTGGACTTTATGCATCTCGCTCCCACCCATGTGTTCTGAAAAAGCAATATGATCGCATATAATAAATATAAAAGATAGATATAAACGCTAATAATAAAACACTAGACAACCAAATTACAGTATATTTTCTTTAAATATTCAATAAAATGTAACTTGCATGAGTAAAATGTGATAAAATAGTTGAAATAAAAAAAATCGGTATATTGTGCAAATACAAGGAGCTTCTTATTTTAGGTTGTGACTAGAACATTACAATATATTACTTTGGTCGTAACAAAAGTCACCTAAAGAACAATGATGAAATTCCTAATATTTAGATTGATTTATATAAAATTACAAAATATAAACAAGCAATCTGGACGATAAAAACCAATAATTGGGCAACTTTACTCAAATTAAATACAATCGTCTGGAAAACTAATTTTAATCAAAAGCCGAAACTAATGAAAAAGAAACATAGAAGTTAATTAAATTAAATTAATAATGTGTCTCCCATTATTGTACCCACACGAAATACAAATAAAATCCCAATAACACTTTCAATTGACTTGCAAGGCTTTGCTCGTGTCCCAATATGAAAAAATATGGAGCTCAAGCAGACTATTTATTATGCGATGTTGTAGCAGATTTTTCTAAAAGTAGGACTAAAGACAAAATGGCACAAGGCGAGTAAAAATAAGAAACATTCACAAACATTACAAAACGCAAATCGATTCGATGAAATATTCGATATGTTTACTGTAGCATGTAACACGTTTTTAACATCAGTTGAGTGGTTTGTTTGACTGTAGCTTCAGATCGAAGTGAAAAAGAAAAACGTTATGTTAAAATGATGTTAATAATCATCAATGAAAATGTAACAAGAAATCGTATCGAAAATAAATGCACTTTATCGCACCCTTAATAGGAAGAATATACTTAATTGTAGCGAAAGCATAAATGCACATTCGAGATAATTAATAAGTCTAAATAAAGAAACAAATAACACTCTAAAAAATAGGGATTAGTTTACTTTTCTTTGGCAGATGTATCAAACCTCTCGCCACTTTTCAGAACAGTTCCGTGACCGTACAGCCACCGCTATTATATATACATTTTTGATTTGCAAATTGAATACATTTAGAAAACAAAAACGCAATTAATTTAATTCAGCTGCATTGCAATTGGCTATAAAGGAACGCTGGCACATGTTTTGAGGTGGGTAATATTGAATTTTTTTGGAGTGAAAATTTAGGCCCAAATTTCTTCGTTCTAACGACCCCCAAAACATGTAAACGTTCATTTATAATGAAAAGTGTGCAGTAAAACTTATAAACTAGAATATCAGACTTGATTTTTCTGAAGTGGTTCTGAAATTTTAATCCATATGAAGGCAAAAGCTAAGGAGTTATACAAAGCGAACACCTGAAGCAACCTGTATAGGGACGGATTTGGGTTTTCCTTTGAAAAGAGACTCTACAATTTATGTTGTTTTGGAAAATTAGCTGCAAAAATATTTTTGTTCAGGGCATTGATTATGATTATTTCATACTTTGTATAACTTCATAGTAGCTCAAGCTGAGAACGAAACAACCAGCAACGAATGACAAAAAGTTTTAATTGCTGTTGGCGGTATACAGGGTGTTCATAAATATTACGTACAAAGGAAATAACATGATGATTCTTTAGGGACCTCAATAATAGTTGCAGATACGAAATAACAACTGGAAACCAATACGCTGCTCAAGAAAATGGAAAACGCATATTTGCGAGTCTGTTTTTAGTAAGTAATTTTTTTAGTCATAAAACAAGCCAAATTAATACCGGCCAGTTCCCCGGTACAGAACATTCCAAAACACCCGGCATACTGTTCAATAAATTCACTTTCTGCTTGAAGACAAATATAACTTACTAAAATAGCTGATTACATTAGGATGCATTTACGTTGACGTCTCTTTTGTGGCTCAGGCCTGAGCACGGCTCTGACTGCCTCATCAAATACCTGTTTCAGTCCGCGTTGAGTCAACGCTGAACATTCCATGTACTTAACGGCCCTAATTTTGTTTGCCAGCTTTTGTCCTTGCTCTCTTTTAATGGGGCTCAATCCCTGATCGGCCAGATTGTTAAGAGTCTCTCTATCATCCCTTAAATCAATTTTGGTTCCTATAACGAAAATAAAGGGTTTCAGGGGAAATAGATCATTGAGCCACGTTGCAAATGAAAATCTTACCGACAAGTATCATCGGAGCATCCGGACAATGATGCTTAATCTCTGGATACCACTTGGATGTTACATTTTCAAATGAAGAAGGCGACGCTACACTAAAGCAAATCAAAAACACATCGGTTTGAGGGTACGACAGTGGCCTCAATCTATCATAGTCTTCTTGTCCAGCTGTGTCCCAAAGTCCCAAACTTACAGATATTCCATCTACTACCATGGGGGCTGAGTAATTGTCAAATCTAGGCAAATGCAAAAAATCTATATAAATGTAAGAAGCAAACGGTTTAGATAACAGTAAGCAAAATATTTATATTACACAGGCAGCAAAATAGAAGAGGTGAAAGAAATGTCCAGATATCATTTATTTCGAGCTTTCAATATCTCCTTTTTCTTGCTGCTTTTGCAATAGATATTGGACACATTTTCAAAAAAGAGCCAAACACAGAAGATGTTACAATATTCATCTTGTTCCATATATGATTTTGAAATAATGCAGGTTCGAATACAAGGTTGATGTAGACATTAGTGGAATACACAATTGAAACATTTTACAACAGAAATACTTACACCGTGGGGACATATTCGCCTGGAAAACTATCTGTAGTGTATGAAATTAGCATACAGGTTTTTCCTACTGTTCCATCCCCAACTACCACACACTTTATAGGGCGGCCCGAAGACATTTTCCTCTTACTATCTACTTTAAATGCAACAAACTCTATACATAGAACTTTGGTTCTATTTGGAACTGGGAGTATTTGGGCTGGGTCAGGAAGCTCCCAGTAATTCAAATTTGTACTGTCGTTGAATGTGAACTAATTATTGGGCACAATAAACGCCGGAATGAAGCACTGATCAATAGTAAATCTCGATGGGAATCAACGCGACCACTATTTCCAATCAGGGTGTAAATTGTACGCTAACAAAACACAAATCATTCCTAAAAAATGGTTAAATATTTTGATGTTAATGCCAAAAATCCGACAAATATGACAATTGGCGTTGAAATATGTCCAACCAGTAGCTGCCTGAATTAAACCAGCGGCTTTAATTCTATGAAAATCTATTCATAGATATCTATTTACAGAAAATCTATTCATAATGTTCTTTATATACAACATTTTATTTATTTATAGATAAATTAATGAGTTTATTAAACTGATTTTGACTTTGAAATTTCAAAAAATGTTAACTACTGAAAAAGTTGGCAACCGAATTGTTGGACAGGGATGAAGAAAATGCAGTTAACCTATCTTTTATTAACATGAAAAAAACATTAAAAATCATTTTATTATTTTCATAATGATTATTGCTACCACTTTTCTAACATGTTGTGTAAAGTTGCTATTAATGCCTGCCTAGTAAGTAAAACAATACATTATTAAGATAAATTTCAAAATACAATTTAGTGTTTTGTATTTTTCTTCTTCCCAGCTGTTTTTCTGTTAAAGTTTCGTTCTAGTTAACAAAATTAATAAAAACACACCTTACCACCCCCTCTCGAACCTCATCCAGAGCTGTGACTATTAGTCTCAGCTACATTTCGATCGACTGCTTAAAATAGCTTAAAAGTGCTCCAAATTTTCTTTGCGAAATTTCTACTTTCTGAAATGCTTCTTCAATATAATTTTAATTTTCATCTTATTTTGTATACTTTTGAACTTTTTATAGGCCTGCTCTGTGAATATTTCAGATTGCAAAGCGTTTGCTCTTTGCCTGTATAAAACAGTACATTCTCCTCCTATCCTCTATCTATTTTTAGTAGATCCACAGATTTCGAAGTGCATAGAAACTGGCTTGCCATCACCCATTCATTACCTATCGATAAATGGTATTATGAAGAAACCTCTGAATGGACCTTGGATTATCCGCCCTTCTTTGCATGGTTCGAATATCTGCTATCTTTTGTAGCAGCACGATTCGACAAAGACATGCTGAAAGTCGACAATATCAACTATGCTTCAGACAAAACTATCTTATTCCAAAGACTATCTGTGATATTGACTGATTTTGTTTATGTTTATGGGGTCCATAGGTAAGAAGCGACCGAGCCTTAAGTGGGGTCTTAATAAAGAAAATGTTTTCAGAATTTGCCAAGCATTGCCCAAAGGCTGGAAAAAGGATGTAGTTCTACCAATTTTGTTACTAACAAACTGTGGTTTGATAATGGTAGACCACATTCATTTCCAGTACAATGGAATCATGTATGGAATTCTGCTAATATCAATTTCTCTCATGCTAAGGGTGTGTTTCGCTTTACTACCCTTCAGCCATCTAGATATATTATACATCAACCTGGCTGTTTCAGGAGCAATTCAAATGGGCAGCTTTCTGGTTTGCTTTTTTACTCAATATGAAGCACATTTACGTTTATCTGGCGCCAGCCTATTTCATATACTTGCTGAGGCATTATTGCCTAGCCCAAACCCTAAGCACAAAAAGTTTTCTATCAAGAAAACTGTACTTAAACACCCTCCATCTTGCTGCTATTGTTTTGGGGGTTTGTGCCGTTAGTTTCCTACCATTCGCCACCCATTTACCTCAAGTAAGTACCACTTACCTCGAAACTTCTGGCAAAAAAACGCATAGTTTTTCCAGATCCTATCCAGGTTGTTTCCTTTTAAAAGAGGCCTGTGCCATGCGTATTGGGCTCCAAACTTTTGGGCCTTGTACAATACAGCCGATAAACTTGGCTCAATTATACGTGAGTATTCAATGAAATGTCAATCCGGATATTCACATGCGTTTTTCAGTGCCCAGACTCAACGTGCCTTTGCAAGACAACCAAACTGCTTCAATGACCGGAGGTTTGGTGCAAGAATTCTCCCACTCTGTATTACCTACTATTGCGCCTGTAGTGACCATGGGACTGACGCTCATTTTCACCATCCCATGCATGCTTAAACTGTTTAACATGGGTAAAAACCCCTTTAATTTCCTTCGATGTCTGGTTTTGTCTGGACTGACGGCATACATGTTTGGGTGGCATGTTCATGAAAAGGCTATTTTAATGGCCATCATTCCGTTGAGGTGATTGCAAATGGTTTCTGGTTAATTACAACTAATTAACAAATGGTTTTTTTTTGTTATTTAGCATTATTTCCATCGCGGAACCTGCAGATGCCAAGATGTTCCTGATACTGTCCACAGTGGGACATTACTCTCTATTCCCCCTTCTGTTCCCAGCCGCTCTGATTTTTGTAAAAGTGCTCCTAATGCTTCTCTTCACATCGTACGCCTTCTACAGTCTTCACAAAATTCATTTAGCTCGCATTACACGGTTTGCTTTACCGCTGTTGAACATTTGGGAAAGTCTGTATTTATACGGTCTGATTTGCGTGTTTTTATATGAGAATCTACTGCATAAAGCCCTGGGTTTGCAGGCAAAACTGCCGTTTTTGCCTCTACTGTTAACTTCAACCTATTGTTCCTTGGGCGTGGTGTATTGTTGGGGCGTGTACTATGTGAATTTTTTAAGGCAGGATTTGGTGAAGGAAGGTGCAAAAACTAAATCAATGTGATAAAACTGATGCAATTTTTTTAGCAATAAACGTCGATTTCTAGTCAACATACATTCAAGTTATTTCAACTATCCTTACTGGGGAAATGGCCATTCGGGATGGTTGGAAGATCTGAAATATTCAGTCATTATTGAAAAACCTTCACTGCATTCACCGGCACTGAAACTTACACTTTCACAAACTTGAAGTCGCAAACTCGACAAGCTTCGCCAATGTCCAGCTCCCTTAAAGCCTTCATGTCCTGGACATCCAGCGTAAAATCGAAAAGATTTATATTTGCCTTGACTCGGTTGGCTGTAACGCTCTTCGGTATAACAACGATTTTGCGCTGAATTTGGAACCTCAAAGCGACATGTGCGGCGGTTTTTCCGTGCTTCTTTGCAATCTCGTTCACTTTTGGGTGGTTGAGGATGCTTGGAGTTGGTTTGGCGCTGGAAAAAATGTCTCTTAAACTTTTAGTGTTTTTTAACGATGAAATTCCGTACGTTATCCCCAAGGTAGCCACATAATTCCCATATGCGGGACTACCCAATGGTGAATAGGCGACAACAACAATTCCCTGGTCTTGAGCAAACTTCACCAATTCTGTTTGTTGGAGGAAAATGTGGTTTTCAATCTGCAACGAGGCTGGTTTGATTCGAGCATTTTTCACTATTCTCTCCACTTGTTTTATGTTGAAATTCGAGATTCCGATACTTCTCGTGCGCCCCGCATCGACCTGTTGCTCGAATTTCTAAAAAATAACAATTTTACTCCTCAAGAGCTTTGAGGAAATTTTGAGTGTAATTCACCTTCCATATGGCAATGTGATCCGTAGGAATAGTGTGTAAAGGGTCGCTAGGGTTTTTCCTCTGCGTAATTCCAACAGGGAAATGAATCAAATAAAGATCCAAATAGTCTAGTTGCAGATTTTCTAGAGATTTTTTTAAAAACGGCTCTACTCTGGAAAATCCCAAAAAAAACATTCAGTTGTTGCATTGATTTAGGTTTCGAGTTTTTACCGGTCAGGATGAATACCCTCCATGGGAAGTTTGGTGGTAATGAAAACGTCCTCTCTTTTGAGTTTGCCGGAGGCAAACCATTCCGTAAGCACTCTTCCAATGATGTGCTCGTTTTGGTAAAGATAGGCCGTATCAATGTGCCGATACCCGTTTTCCAAGGCTGCATTCAACGCATCTTCCAACTCTTTTTCATTGTTGCACTAAAATTGTTTCGTTAATGGAAATAATTCAACCACAGAAACTTAAGCTCGGTACTTACTTGCCATGTTCCAAGGCCTACAACGGGAATTTTGTATCCTCCTAATAAATCAAATGTTGGCACTGCCATGTTCTTAGCTGCTTCTTTTACTATTGACCCCAAATGGGCAAACTGCTTTTTATATTGTCGGCAAATTAAGCTTAATATGGGTTTAAGTAGGTATAATAATGTGTGGTAAGATTACACCACATTTTTTGGCAGGATAATGTATACTGTATTCTATGGGTTTTACCAGGTTTAATTAGTGCTAATCCCACGGTGCTAACTATTAGGACCTGGTGGGTAAAATTCAAGCAGAACATACTGTATAAAACACCAGACTACCATGATGAGCAGATTTTTTAAACTTTTTTAGCGTCTGCTTTAAACAGTTTTTTTTATTTGAAAATGGTTAAAGCGTTGAATCAGACACAGGGATAAAGTTCGCTAATTGCTGACATGATTTTTCTCATTTGCAGACTGTCTGATGGCTCAAAATTAAATTAACCAAGATGAACCTCTGCGTAATCTAATAATAAATTGTTTGGTTGTTTCACTTTATAGTAAACTGGAAGCAGATTGTTTTGCTTCTTTGGGTTGGATGTTTTAATCACAGCTTGAGCTATTATGTGAAGTTATATAAAGTATGAAATACTTAATCAATTTTACAGAGCAACATTAATATATTATTCTTATATTAATTCTTATTTTTCAGAGTGTGATTTGTTTCTTTATTTAGATCGATTAATTATCTCGACAATGCATTTATGATTTTTCTACAATTAACCATATTCCTCCTATTAAGGATGCGATAAATTGCGTTTATTTTCTATGCAGCTTCAATTCACAACTACTTGCTACATTGAGGCTCATCAGGCTTTGGGATGCGGTTTTTTTGAAGGGAGATAAGTTTTATAAAAAAAATCCGATTTTGTAAAACAACCACTTTACTGGTCTTATGATAAAACTGTGCTGCTAACAGTCTAATTACATAAACCGCTTATTCGTCCTACTTGGGAAATGGCCATTCCGGATGATCTGCTAATCTGCAACATCGAAAGTAATCGAATAAGTTTTAGTTATAACTAGCTGAGTCTTGTGCAGAATATTTATGTCTTAAAATAATAGCACTGGACTTACACTGGGGCAAATTTGAAGTCGCAAACTCTGGCAGCTTCACCAACATCCAAATCGCTTAAAGTCTTCATATCCTGTTCATCTAGAGTGAAATCAAAAAGATTGATATTTTCCTTCACCCGGTTTGCTGTAACACTTTTTGGAATTACAACTACTTTTCGTTGAATTTGAAACTTTAAAGCCACGTGAGCCGGGGTTTTCCCATGTTTTTTTGCAATTTCGTTGACTTTTGGATGCTCAAAAATGCTTGGAACTCGCTTTGCCCTAGAGGGGTTGTAAAGTTAGCATCGGGTCTACAGAGGAAATGGTTTGCTTACTCTAGTCCAAATCTAGCGACAAACTTTCCGTAACCAGGACTTCCCAATGGCGAAAACGCAACAACAACAATTCCTTGGTCTTGAGCATATTTGATCAACTCTTTTTGCTGGAGAAAGATGTGGCTTTCAATCTGTAGTGAGGCTGGCTTGATTCGGGCATTTTTCACTATTCTCTCCACTTGCTTTATGTTGAAATTCGATATTCCGATACTTTTTGTTCGTCCCGCATCAACTTGTTCCTCAAGTTTCTAAAACAAAACGAACTTCTAACTCAAGTTTCTATTTTACCTGTTTGAAGCAAAGTCAAATGTTTTAATAGAGTACCTTCCACACAGCAACGTGGTCGGTCGGGATGGCTTTAAAAGGATCTGTAGGGCTCTTTCTCTCACTGGTTGCTACTGGAAAATGAATCAAGTAAAGATCAACATAGTCTAACTGCAAACTGGCTAGGGACTTCTTGATGAACGGCTCTACTCTGAAAAATTGAATTTAAAAATCACAAAATTAAAATAAGCAAACTTTTACTTATCGGGCGTGATACCGTCCATGGGCAGTTTTGTGGTAATAAACAGTTCCTCTCTCTTAATTTTTCCGGAAGTGAGCCATCCTTTAATCACCCTGCCAATAATGTGCTCGTTTTGGTATACGAAAGCGGTATCAATGTGTCTGTACCCATTTTCCAAGGCGGCATTCAAAGCGTCTTCCAGTTCCTTTTCATCGCTGCTCTAAATAGCAAAAGTAATTTTTTTTTATTTGAATCAACGCCAAAGCGATATACAAATCAAACGAAATTCAATTAGGATTTCAGACACTTACTTGCCACGTTCCAAGTCCCACAGCAGGAATTTTGTATCCGCTTACCAATTCAAAGGATGGAGCTGCCATGATCTAGCCACTAAAGATAAATAGTGATAATGGCTTTTTATTTATATGCGAGACGAACTAGGTTTATCAGCAGTTGAGCGATAAAACTTATGTTTTATTATTATATAATGATTATTGATTGTTCAAGTAGGTCGACCCAAATGTGTTCCGCAAGTAAGCGCAGGATGATGAAGCATTAATGAAAATTGCAACGGTTCACCTTGAATAACACGTTTATAGCTTGAGATATAATAACAAGTATTTGTGTTTTGGGATTACGGTTGAAAGAGGAGTTTTAATCGTGAAATAAAATTCGCAATTTACACAATGAAAAGGAAATGAATTAAAGGACTTTTTCTTGTAAAAAATGTGGAAGTCTCTTTTATTACTCGAGATAAATTCATTTGATCCTGAACTCAGAATGAACCTGGCCAAGGAATGTAAACAATTGAATATATACAGGGTGTTTTAGCGATGGCAAATTTAAGTGTGCGTTCGCGGCACTTACTGTTGCAGAATTGCATGAAAAATTCTCTTTACCCATGCATATTGGCAATCATTAAACTATTTACAATCGTGTTAAATTTAGGGATAAAATGTACAATACCATACGATTACGATAAGATACGATAGTACTATATGATTTTATTGTTGTAATCAAGCAGTTGTAAACTGGAAGCACATTGTTTGGTTTCTTTGGGTTGTGTGTTTCAATACAGAACAACATAAATAGTAAAGCTTCTGTTCAAAGGAAAATCCAACTCCTTTCTATACAGGTCCGAAACTGTTTCCAAAAATGACGAGAGGTTTAGTGCCAAGAAAAAGTAAATTCATTCTTATTTTTTAGAGTTCGATTTGTTTCTTTATTTAGGCCGATTAATTATCTCGAAAATGCATTTATGATTTTTCTACAATCAATCATATTCCTCCTATTATGGGTGCGATAAATTGTGTTTATTTTCAATACAGCTTCAAATCACAACGTTTTGTGGCTCAACATCATATTGACAAAAGTATTTTTCATAGTGCATCAGGCTTAAATTTGGGGTGAGATTTTCTTGAAGGGAGTTATTAAGTTAAAAAAAATAAAATTCGTTTTTCAAAACAACGATTTTAATGGTATTATGATAAAACATGTGCTTTTAACAGTCTTACTGCATAAACCGCTTACTCGTCCTACTTGGGAAATGGCCATTCTGGATGATCTGCTAATCTGCAATATCGAAAGTAATCGAATAAGTTTTACTTTTAACTGGCTGAGTTTTGTGCAGAATATTTATGTTTTAAAATAATAACACTAGACTTACACTGGCATAAATTTGAAATCACAAACTCTGGCAGCTTCACCAACATCCAAATCGCTTAAAGCCTTCAAGTCCTGTTCATCCAGAGTAAAGTCGAACAGATTAATATTTTCCTTCACACGGTTGGCTGTAACACTTTTTGGAATAACGACTAGTTTTCGTTGAATTTGAAACTTTAGTGCCACGTGAGCCGGGGTTTTTCCATGTTTCTTTGCAATTTCGATGATTTTTGGATGATCAAAAATCCTTGGAACTTCCTTGGCTCTAGGAAAATGCTCAATTTTTCCAATCATTGTATAGAGATTATTGAATCACTTACTTCATTCCAAATTTACCGACGAACTGTCCATATCCTGGACTTCCCAATGGCGAATACGCAACAACAACAATTCCATGATCTTGAGCATACTTGACCAACTCTTTTTGCTGGAGGAAAACGTGGTTTTCAACCTGTAGTGAGGCTGGCTTGATTCGCGCATTCTTTACGATTCTCTCCACTTGCTTGAGGTTGAAGTTTGAAATTCCAATACTTCTGGTTCTACCCGCAACAACTTGCTTTTCAAGTTCCTAAACAGAATTCATTTAGCCTTTTCTTTAATAAAAAACACTTTGAAACTTTACTGAAATGAACATGTTTAAATTTACCTTCCAAACAGCAACGTGGTCGGTCGGGAGGGTTTTTAAAGCGTCTGTAGGGGCTTTTCTCTCATTGGTTGCAACCGGAAAGTGAATCAAGTAAAGATCAAGATAATCCAGCTGCAAACTCGCCAGGGATTTTTTGATATATGGTTCAACTCTGAAAAATTCAATTTAAAAATTTAGCAACAAATGCCCGTTAAAATATTCAAACTAAGTCATACTTCTCGGGGAACACACCATCCATGGGTAATTTTGAGGTAATGAACAGTTCCTCTCTCTTAATTTTTCCGGAAGTGAGCCATGCTTTAAGCACCCTACCAATAATAGGCTCGTTGTAGTATCCGAAGGCGGTATCAATGTGTCTGTACCCATTTTCCAGGGCGGCATTCAAAGCGCCTTCCAGTTCCTTTTCATCGTTGCACTGAAGAGCAAAAGTAAGACATTTTTATCTAATTCAATGGCAAAGCTGTTTTCAAATCAAACGTAATTTAATTAGGACTTCAGACACTTACTTGAAACGTTCCAAGTCCCACAGCAGGAATTTTGTATCCGCTTACTAATTCAAAGGATGGAACTGCCATGATCTAGCCACTAAAGATTGCCTGTGTGTGTAGTGGTTAGTGATGCTGGCTTTTTATTTATATGCGATACAAACTAGGTTTATCAGCAGATGAGCGATAAAATCTCATGTTCAGGTAGCTCGATCCAAATGTGTTCCGCAAGTAAGCGCAGCATGATGAAGCATTAATGAAAATTGCAACGCATCCCCTTGAATAACACAATTATAGCTGGAGTTATAATAACAAGTATTTGTGTTTTGGGAATACTGTTGGAATGGAAGTTTTAGGGGAATTTATTATTTATATATATTATTTATTATAAATTTATTGGAAGAATTAAAGGGCTGTTTTATTTAAGAAAATGTGGTAGTCTTTTTATCACTCGAGAAAAATTAATTTGATCCTGAACTCAGAATAGACTTGGCCAAGGAACGTAAACAATTGAATATATACAGGGTGTTTTAGCGATGAGAGCGATATTTTAGCGAGAACTTCAGTCTATTTTGGATTATGCAGCGGTTTGAAAGGTTCGGAATTCGAAAACATACTTCATCTTTAGTATATTTAATGAGTGGAGTTTTCCAAAAATTGCTTAAGGCGAGACTAATGTGTTTTGCCCATCTTGGTGAAGTTGCAAAATGCCGAATTTTCTTTTGTGTTTGAAGTTGTTTTGCAAAACCTACTTAGCAGCGGTTTTGAGAAATGCTGTGCTCAGAATGCAGCATAAATATTTGGAATTTCTATACAAAGCGTGTAAAACATTCGGAAATATTGAAGCCACTCGGGAAAAGAAAGGCTTGATTTTAATGTTTTACAGTAAACCACCCGGTATATAAAAGTTTTCAATATCCCTAATTACATATGATTGTGGCACTAATTTTTTCACCAACATCACTTGTTTTCGCTTCACATTGCGCCATCCAGATCACATTATCAATTATTATCGCTTGTTATTGAACTACACAATTTTATTGCATAATTTGCCAGTGCAATAAGCGGGACTTACCAATAATTTAGGGTAAGTCGCTGGGAATTGGTAATAAATTGCGTTTAAATTAAATATAATAAAAAGTATTGTTTGAACTGCAGCCTTAGAGGTAAGTAGCGCATATTGCTAGGTCATTTTATGGCACTCATCATCAACATTCTTGACTTTGAAATGTTCGTGACACGCATACAATGTCCTTCTTATAGTACGGAGTCTAATGTTATAATTAATATTAGTTTTTCAGTAAAGTACAATGATACTGGCACCAATATGTGCAGTTTCTCTTATAGTTTTTTTCCATAACTCTATGGATTAAATACAAAAAACATACACCCACTGGACAAAGTTGGGCTTGAAGCAACGCACAACTCCCTGGCCTCTGCTTGGCGACTTTTGGCCCTTGTGCTTGAGCCGAACGAATTTAATGGAACTGATGGATTATTTTTACTATTTAGACCCAGAAAACAGGTGCCAATTGAATCAAATAAACAATCAATTTCAACATGATTGATATATAATTAGTCCATACTCACGCCATTTGTTCAAGAGTCATGATGATATGGATTTTGTACAGTTTTTACACAATTTTCTCCTTGTAATAGATATGAAACAATATATCACTTATCATACCCTGCCCTACCGTTGAAAGATCCCGATTTGATAAAACAGCTAGCAGTTAAGGACTTTGACTATTTTACTGGTCGTATTAATATTGCGCCTCAGAAGAAGCTGATGGACTTTGGAGCAACAATCTTCTAGCTCTCAAAGGTAGGGTATATCCACCAAAAAATTAACAGTTTTCTTAAATATGATCAAGACCAAATTATCAAAAGAGGTAGACTTTCGATGAGTTCGCTTCGGGTGCCTACAACCTCTCAAGATGCAAGCCATCCAGTGAGCATTTTATTCCTAAGCAGGAAATGTTACAAAGCCGACGTCGAAGTCACGATTCCCTTATTTTGTGTCAAATTTCACACAAAATATTGAATCACGTCTTGGCCAGTGCCTAATTATACGCCAGACAGGAATTATGTGTACTTTTACACATTGTAGGCTTTAAATTGGCACACACGGCATTGTTGCCTCAATCAATGTAGGCAAGAGGTTTAGGATTTGTGTTAAAACTAATTCCTTAACAGCAACTATGTTAACGTAAGACTGTTCTTTCAACCACAATCTTTATTTGCGTATTGCCAAAACAATGAATTACTCTCAGTATGTTTCAGAGATGCCGCAAAGGAAACTGTGCATGTGACTGTGTGAAACTTTGTAGGCATGGGTAACTCAGTGAATTTTCAAAAGTTGCCGCAAAACTCAACAAGTGCGTTGGTTCAAGACTCAACGCACCGGCGCAGCAACTCACCGGTGCAGTGGCATGGCAGTGACCTACATGGGGTCAAACGTTACTCCTAAAAAATGTGGCGGGCTTTTTTTTAGCTGTGAAAATAAAGTTGCGAAAAATTCGAAAAATGTTACCCATAAAATATGTGGTGACTTTTTTTTAGGTGGTAAAATTGTAGTCCCGGACCTCATAAAGCTTTAATCCCGTCCTGGGTTAAATGCTAAACGTAATTCAAAGCGCAGCGCATTGAGACGCGCGATGTGTTATAACTTTTTTTTTATAAATTTTTTTTGTTATAATTTTTTTTCTTTAATAAATATTATTAATGCACAACATATTTTTGAAGCCCCTGATGAGTACGAAGAAAAACTGCACCGAAAAGCATTCGCCGCAATAAAATCGAGTTTGGTGTTGGGAACCCGAACGGTTTAGTTCGACAACACGTTTATTTTATTTAAAATAAAACACTCGATGAAAAACTTATAAATTTATTATAAAACTTATTATTTGTTTAAACTAAAAGTTACAACTGGAGGAATCTCTTAATCCAACAGTTTTCTGTTATATAATTTTGGACTTTTAAAACAGTTTTTGGTAAAGAAGACGATTGCGATACAAACTGGTATAGTCTCGATGGAAGTTAGTAGTGTGTCTGTTCGAGGGGCGAAACAGACGGTCTTTAAATATCAAATTTTGATGACGCTGTCGATTTGGAGAATCATCCCTTTTTGGAACAAAATGTTATCTTTACCTCTGCAGATGATGTGGAGCCATGTTATTTAGGGAAACGTTTATCAATTCATGATAACGCTCAGTTTGCTAATTTGTTCAAGTGCGTGAGACTTTTAGGTAAGATAGTTTAAGTTGAAACTTGAATTTATGATCAAAATACAGTAACGACCGAGATTGGTGCGATGCATTAATAAATAATAAAGTAGGATTTATGTCGAATCTATATACGGAAGTGAGTAGGAAATGTGTTTGAGTTGAACCATTATATAAAGCCGTGCCACGGTTCTTCACTTCCGTCCGAGGTTCTCGTTTCGAAGCAGTAGCCGCAAATAGGCACAAGTTTCAACAGTATGAAATCATCAATTTTACAGAACAACATAAATAGTAAAGCTTCTTTTCAAAGGAAAATCCAACTCCAATCTATACAGGTCTGAAATTGTTTCCAAAAATGACGAGAGGTTTAGTGCCAAGAAAAAGCAAATTAATTCTTATTTTTTAGAGTTCGATTTGTTTTTTATTTAGACCGATTAATTATCTCGAAAATGCATTTATGATTTTTCTACAATCAATCATATTCCTCCTATTATGGGTGCGATAAATTGTGCTTATTTTCAATACAGCTTCAAATCACAACGTTTTGAGGCTCAACATCATATTGACAAAAGTATTTTTCATAGCTCATCAGGCTTAAATTTGGGGTGAGATTTTCTTGAAGGGAGTTATTAAGTTAAAAAAATAAAATTCGTTTTTCGAAATAACAATTTTAATGGTCTGATGATGAAACATGTGCTGTTAACAGTCTTACTGCATAAACCGCTTACTCGTCCTACTTGGGAAATGGCCATTCCGGATGATCTGCTAATCTGCAACATCGAAAGAAATCGAATAAGTTTTACTTTTAACTGGCTGAGTTTTGTGCAGAATATTTATGTTTTAAAATAATAACACTAGACTTACACTGGCATAAATTTGAAGTCACAAACTCTGGCGGCTTCACCAACATCCAAATCGCTTAAAGCCTTCAAGTCCTGTTCATCCAGAGTAAAGTCGAACAGATTAATATTTTCCTTCACCCGGTTGGCTGTAACACTTTTTGGAATAACGACTAGTTTTCGTTGAATTTGAAACTTCAGTGCCACATGAGCCGGGGTTTTTCCATGTTTCTTTGCAATTTCGATGATTTTTGGATGATCAAAAATCCTTGGAACTTCCTTGGCTCTAGGAAAATGGTCAACTTTTCCAATCATTGTATAGAGATTATTGAATCACTTACTTCATTCCAAATTTACCGACGAACTGTCCATATCCTGGACTTCCCAATGGCGAATACGCAACAACAACAATTCCTTGATCTTGAGCATACTTGACCAACTCTTTTTGCTGGAGGAAAACGTGGTTTTCAACCTGTAGTGAGGCTGGCTTGATTCGCGCATTTTTTACGATTCTCTCCACTTGCTTGAGGTTGAAGTTTGAAATTCCAATACTTCTGGTTCTACCCGCATCAACTTGCTTTTCAAGTTCCTAAACAGAATTCATTTAGCCTTTTCTTTAATAAAAATCACTTTGAAACTTTACTGAAATGAACATGTTTAAATTTACCTTCCAAACAGCAACGTGGTCGGTCGGGAGGGTTTTTAAAGCGTCTGTAGGGGCTTTTCTCTCATTGGTTGCAACCGGAAAGTGAATCAAGTAAAGATCAAGATAATCCAGCTGCAAACTCGCCAGGGATTTTTTGATATATGGTTCTACTCTGAAAAATTCAATTTAAAAATTTAGCAACAAACTCCCGTTAAAATAATCAAACTAAGTCATACTTCTCGGGGAGCACACCATCCATGGGTAATTTTGAGGTAATGAACAGTTCCTCTCTCTTAATTTTTCCGGAAGTGAGCCATGCTTTAAGCACCCTACCAACAATATGCTCGTTGTAGTATCCGAAAGCGGCATCAATGTGTCTGTACCCATTTTCCAGGGCGGCATTCAACGCGCCTTCCAGTTCCTTTTCATCGTTGCACTGAAGAGCAAAAGTAAGACATTTTTATCTAATTCAATAGCAAAGCTGTTTTCAAATCAAACTGAATTTAATTAGGACTTCAGACACTTACTTGAAACGTTCCAAGTCCCACAGCAGGAATTTTGTATCCGCTTACTAATTCAAAGGATGGAACTGCCATGATCTAGTCACTAAAGATTGCCTGTGTGTGTAGTGGTTAGTGATGATGGGTGTTTATTTATATGCGACACAAACTAGGATTATCAGCACTTAGGCGATAAAATCTAACGTTCAAGTTGGCCCACCCAAATGTGTTCCGCAAGTAAGCGAAGCGTGATGCTGCATAATTAAAATATACAACGCATCACCTTGAAAAACATATTTATAGCTTCAGTTATAATAACAAGTATTTCTGTTTTGGGAATTCGGTTGAAATGGCAGTTTTAATCGTGAAGATTAACAAATTTCGCAATTTAAACACAACGAAAGGATAAAGAATTAAAGAGCTGTTTTATTTTAGAAAAATGTGGTAGTCTTTTTTATCAATGAGATAAATTCATTTTACTCTGAACCCGCAATAGACCTGGCCAAGGAACGTAAACAATTGAATATATACAGGGTGTTTTAGCGATGAGAGCGATATTTTAGCGAGAACTTCAGTCTATTTTGGTTTATGCAGCGGTTTGAAAGGTTCGGAATTCGAAAACATACTTCATCTCTAGTATATTTAATGAGTGGAGTTTTCCAAAAATTGCTTTAAGCGGGACTAATGTTTTTTGCCCATCTTGGTGAAGCTGCAAAATGCGGAATTTTCTTTTGTGTTTGAAGTTTTTTTGCAAAACCAACTTAGCAGCGGTTTTGAGAAATGCTGTGATCAGAATGCCGCATAAATATTTGGAATTTCTATACAAAGTTCGTGTAAAACATTCGGAAATATTGAAGCCACTCGGGAAAAGAAAGGCTTGATTTTAATGCTTCACAGTAAACCACCCGGTATATAAAAGTTTTCAATATGCCTTATTACATATGATTGTGGCACTAATTTTTTCACCGCCATCACTTGTTTTCGCTTCACATTGCGCCATCCAGATCACATTATCACTTATTATCGCTTGTTATTGAACTACACAATTTTATTGCATAATTTGCTAGAGCAATAAGCGGGACTTACCAATAATTTAGGGTAAGTAGCTGGCAATTGGTAATAAATTGCGTTTAAATTAAATATAATAAAAAGTATTGTTTGAACTGCAGCCTTAGAGGTAAGTAGCGCATATTGCTAGGTCATTTTATGGCACTCATCATCAACATTCTTGACTTTGAAATGTTCGTGACACGCATACAATGTCCTTCTTATAGTATGGAGTCTAATGTTATAAATAATATTTGTTTTTTTAGTAAAGTACAATGATACTGGCACCAATATGTGCAGTTTCTCTTATAGTTTTTTCCATAACTCTATGGATTAAATACAAAAAAACCTATACCCACTGGACAAAGTTGGGCTTGACAGCAACGCACAACTCCCTGGCCTCTGCTTGGCGACTTTTGGCCCTTGTGCTTGGGCCGAACGAATTTAATGGAACTGATGGATTATTTTTACTATTTAAACCCACAAAGCAGGTACAAATTGAAACAAACAACATATCAATTTCAATCATGATTGACGAGATTAATCCATAGTCACGCGGTTTGATCAGGAGTCATGCTGATATGAATTTTGTGCAGTTTTTACACAATTTTCTCCTTGTAATAGATATGAGGCAATATATCACTTATCATACCCTGCCCTACTGTTGAAAGATCCCGATTTGATAAAACAGCTAGCAGTTAAGGACTTTGACTATTTTACTGATCGTATTAATATTGCGCCCTCAGAGGAAGCCGATGGACTTTGGAGTAACAATCTTCTAGCTCTCAAAGGTAGGGTATATCCACCAAAAAATTAACAGTTTTCTTAAATATGATCAAGACCAAATTATCGAAAGAGGTAGGCTTGTGATGCGGTAGCTTCGGGTGCCTACCACCTCTGAAGATGCAAGCCATTCGTTCTTGCGAAACATCAGGACGAAATTCTATTTTTCAACGGCATAAAAATCAGAAAAACGCAAGACCAAATTAGGCTTACAAAATCGTTTTGAATGGCTCGAGATGCGACGTTTTAAGTCTTCTATTTAGAATGGTCACCTGGTGGTTACACTTAATCCACTTTATATACTTATCACGCTTCCAGTACTTCTCTTGGACAAAATTTGACAACTTTTCACTCTATCGGTTAACATTTTCAATTTAAATATTCTCGTATTTCCTCTTTTATGGCCGAATTTATTAATTAATAACGTGAAAGTTGACATTTGCGTTAAAAACATAAAAACTCACTGTGTATATCACTTTTGTGGCGTTTACAATAAAACATTTTTAGGGAAAAAATGGCGCGATATGAAAATGCTGCTGTCTGGAGCATTCACAAGCAGCAAAATGAGATTCTTATATGAAACAATATCGGAAACTTCCGAAGACTTTGTCAAACATTTTCTGGATAAGCCTGAAGCCCTGATCGAGGTGGACCTAAAAGAGGCCTTTAGAATGTACGAGTAGCACAAAATGGCAATTTGAACATAAACCATCACTCTTAGTCAAAACCTCTAATGCTAGCCGGTTTAAAATACTAGATGGAATTTTTGGGTCACCTGGTATATTGAATAAATCATTCTTGGCTTGTAGATTCTCCAGCGATGTGATTGCCACATCGGCTTTTGGCATTAAAGTGGATTCAATAGAAAATCCTCATAACGAATTTTTCGAAATGGGAAAAGCTGCCACCAACTTTAAAGGCTTTCTAACAGTCATCAAATTCTTCCTGCTATTCCTGTTTCCCTGGGTGTTTCGTGTGAGTGAGTTCGGAGGGCATACTTCGAAACCACCTCAACTCACTTTTTGCTGCTTCAGAAACTGAAGATTGGATTCTTTCCCCAAAAAGTCGTCACTTTCTTCACCAACTTGATACAAGAAACTGTAGCGGCCAGAGAAAAACTAAACATAGTGCGTCCGGATGTGCTTCAGCTTCTACTAGAAGTGAAAAACGGGCCTGGAATTGAGGACGCCGGAAAGGAGTTAAACGTTGCGAAGGATCGGCAGTTTATTTCAAGTCGACTTCGCATGAAGAAGCATCCAATCACGAATCAAGACATTGTTTCCCATGCTGTTGCCTTTCTGTTGGCTGGATATGAGACTGTTTCATCCACCCTTAGTTTCACCTGCCATGAACTTGCAGTTAATGCTGAGGTTCAAGACAAATTGCGAAAAGAAATCAATGAAACCTGGGATGAATATGATGGTAAACTTACATACCAAGCGTTGCTTGGCATGAAGTACTTGGACATGGTACTGTCCGGTAATATGCACTGCATTTAACGCAGCAGTTTCCAAATAATTTGTTGTAGTTTTTTTCAGAATCTTTGCGAAAATGGCCAGTTATTCCCGTATTGGACAGAGTGTGTGTTAAGCAATATACAATCCCAGCAAGCCGCAATGAACCTGCAGTTACACTCAATGCAGGTGATCGAATTTTGATATCCAGCCGCAGCATTCATCACGATGTCCAGTACTATGAGGAACCAAACAAATTTGATCCCGATAGGTTTGAGGCAAAAAATATCATCAATCCTTTGACCTATATGCCTTTCGGTGTCGGTCCTAGATCTTGCATTGGAACCAGGTTCGCTTTTATGGAAATGAAGTCAGTTTTATGCCAGTTATTGAGGAACTTTGAAATTGTCCCTGTAGAGAAAACTCAAATCCCTTTAAAGCTCGCTAAGCGATCGATGGCCGTCGACGTTGAGAAAGGATTCATTGTTGGCCTTAAACAAGTGAAAAAGTGTTGAACTTAGGAACTGGACATTCACGCCAAGCGGATTTGGGCCTTAAAAGCTATAATAATTACTCTAATAATGTTCATTATATTCCACTTGATGTCCTTACAAGCAATTGTTTTAGTAGACTTCACTATTTCCACTCTTAGCTAAAATCCTACTTGGCTATGGAGTTATAAAAATAATCCTAGATCCCTTTAATTTACCATCTCCATCCATGATGAAGCAACGACAGAGCCTCTGTTTCAACATCGCAAAGAACTTCGACGATCGAATGCAACTTTCCATCAAAATACCATGAGTCAATTTCGGACATTTGCTGATCAGTTTGCATAGGAAATTGCCGCGAATCACTCTTGATTTCGGTGTGCCCCAGCAGCTCGTTGCAAGAAGGCATTCCAGATTACGGGAATGGATGGCTAAAGTTTCCACAACGATATTCATATCTTTTCGATGACACAAGCGAATGCTCCTCAGTAATGGAGAATGCTCGATCCACTGGCACAACATATTGGTGGAGATCCCACTGTGGGCTCTAATGGACTTCCACAAGGATGGACTGGACACTAAAGTGTACCAGCGCTTGCAAACCGCTCGCGCTGTTAGATACAGTTCCTCATGGCTCAAGTAGGAAAATATGTGGATCAGAATTTCGTCCGGAACTGTCCTAGTATGATCGGTGTATCTGAGTCTTCTAACCAGTATGTAATGAAGAAAGCGCTTCTTAGCAATGTTCAGCTTGCGTTGTCTGGTCGTGCGCATTTTCTTCTAGGTCTACAACTGTAGAGGAACACTTCAAACAACAAAACCGACTAAAAAAATTGACAGAACGTAATAACAATTTTAAACAATGTGACACTGGCAGCTGCTGTGTGATGACATTGCAAGACTATACGTGGGGGGCGCATACATCCGTTTTTTGCCGCTGGAGTAAAAATAGTAACTTGCAAGATTGAAACTGAAAAACTTTCGAAAAGCAATTTCAAATTAATCGATGCGGTGAGACGAATAATTTCACATAACCGTCTTGCATAATTTAATTAATTAATTAAATTAATTAATTAATTTAATTAATTAATTAATTAATTTAACCATCTTGCCTTAACAAATTTTAACTTTTTATACAGGGCATTTCAAAGTACGATCAATAGCTATTGAAATTACAAATTACTCGGAACCCAAAATGAAAGGTCAACACTAAAACAAGGGAGCATTGAAATTAGAATAAACATGTATTTTTTCGGCATATTGCGTGATTTGTGTCTTACATCCTAATTATTAATATACATCAAGATAATATCAACACACGGTATACATAAACTCTCTTTCTCTCTTTCAAGCACCAAAATTTCTCTTCTGAAAGGCAAGCGTGATTTCATCATCTTTTCTATAACATTTTCATCACATGGGGATTAGAATATGGAACTGCATGAAGAGCCATTATGATAATGCCTTTATTTCGCCCTTTTTCCAGATTATTTCGTATGGGCAACAAGAAACCTAAGTGACCAGCAATTAAATATTAATAAAAATAATGCATTTCCTTAATGGCACTTCATGTAATGATAACTAATTGAAATCAATCGATCCTAAATTCGGAAATTAAAAAGGCACTTATCTAATATCTAACTATAATACAAGATTTGAACAATCTTATGGATAGGAAGAAGGTAAATGCGTATTTTCCACTGAGAAAACCGATATTTGGTTAAGGCTAAGGTTAGGGGATTTGATAAATCTTACTACTATGCAGGGTTTTGGGGAGAAAAAATTCTTATTTGTTCACTTTTCAACCGAGTATTAAGACCTCGGTTACGATACAGCAAATCGACAAACCCATGCATATTGGCAATCATGAAACTATTTACAAAAGTGTTAAATTTAGGTATAAATGTACAATGATATCTATACGATTTTATTGTTGTAATCAAGCAGTTGTAAACTGCGAGTAATTTGATTGTCTAGACGTGAATTTAGTCAACATCTGCAACCCAAAAACGAATCCGAACGAATTTATTATTAAACTCACGTAAATTCAAACGTTTCAATCACAGAATAGAATCAAACACCAAATAGAAGCACTTTCAACTAACGAAAGTGCTGATTAGATATAGGACAATTTGAACATATATACAATAAATAAAAGGGGGCGAATATAAAACAAATCATATTCGTTTTCGCAAACATGGAGTGAAAAATAAACCTCCTTGCTCATCTCCTAAATGCTATACAAGAATAGAGGTCATTAGAGACAAAATATTATTTCTTTTTATAACACAACAAATACCCTCAATATTGGAGCTTCGTTTCAGTTCATTTGTTCCTGCAAATATTAACAACAATTGGATATGATGGAATACCCACTCATGGCTTCTCAAAGTTTGCTTTGCAGGAAAAAACTCACCAAAATCCTTCACACGCAATAAAATATTTTGTCCTAAGTACTAATGCTATCACATTTATTGACTAATATACACTATGGGATCGGCTGTTGGCTCCAATGGCTGCCAAGTATAGAACTTTGCGGTAATACTGAAAATAAATGTACTGTATCACACACTCATAGCTGCACAAGTTTTCTTCACTTACCCAAAAACGGTTTAGCACTTGGACTACTTTTGTGCCTGCTGCACGCGCTTTTCCCATTCAGCCCTTCTCTGGCTGAAATTCTTCGTTTCCGTCCTGGTGTCCTCGGTTTTTGCCACAACGTTTTCAATCAGTTTAGATTCTGTTTGTTTCTCTTCGATTATCTCATCTTTTTTGTTCCATTGCTCAGTTTTTCGCCTTTCGTTCAGCGATGTCTGCTTTTTTATGTGAAAATCTGACACGACCGTTTTGGACGTGGTTAAACTGGCAGTCCGCTGAGTGGCTAAGGATAACATTATTCATTTCAATGGGGAAAATTCGTTGAAAACTTACCCAAAAACACATTGTTGTTTAAGCTTCGCCTCAGCTGAACCTCTGGCTCATCTTTGGCAACGTTTTTTAGGAACTCCGGCGATTTTTTGATCTCGGCAAGAGGCTGTTTGAACACTTTTACTTCCTCCTTGGTAACAGAATTCGTTGGAATATTTTCAATCAGCGGCGTCTTAGTGTCTTCCTTGACAACTAGTATTTTCTTTTCCACCTCCGGTGTGGTTTCTGTATTGTTTTCTTTATCAGAATCCCTATACACAAACCAGCATTATTAATAAAACACAATTAATACTTTCATTGCCTTACCGCTGCTTTTGTTCGTCTGCAATCGCTTCTTGGATTTGATCAATATCGCTGTCCTTTAACTTTAACGAACGTCTGGCGAACACTTTCATCAGCTCCGGCTCGTCCTCGTTCTTCTGCTTTACAAACGACTTTCTTCTTAGGACCACATTATCGTTTGAGCGTTTATCCAAGCTGTCCTGCGAGGACTTATCGGGCCACTCATTTCGAGCTTTTCCTCGCTTTTAAGAGAATCCAGCGAAATGGAGCGAGTCTTAAGCGCTCTATCTCTGATGGATTCCTTGACCGGCGTCGACTCCGAAGATGTAATAGATATCACGGAAGATTTGCGAGAAGATGGCTTAGAGTCGTTTTTCTTGAATCTGTTGCGGGCAAGGAGCTCAAGTTAGGAAACACATTAGCTTAAATTTGAAGGAGAGCTTACCTTGCCTGGGTGGGTGTAGTTGGGGTCTTAGGTGGAGACACATCTTTACTCTCATTTGATTCAGGTTTTTCAATAATTTCCACGTCTTCTTTGCTGAACTTTCTGGGAAACTTGTTTCCATTTACTTCAGGCGGCGGGAAATTAAACAACGTTTTAGGTCTAACTGGTTGGAACTCTTCAGGGGTAATCTTTGGGCTTTTCATCGAAAAGACTATATTGCTGGTAGGGCGTGTTTCAACCCTGTTCAGCTGCCTGTTGAAGAACTCAGGTACACTGGCCTTTGGCACCACGACACTACTATTCGTTATCTGGGTCGTTTCATGCTTCAGCTGTATCTTCGTCACAGACACCTGACTTTCCTTGAAGAACAGCTTCTTCGATCCATCGTTATCTAGAACTTCATTTTCGGAAGTGGAGGAACTTTTGCTGAAGTCTTCCGACTTGCTGGTAACGTTCACTATTGCTGTATGACTAGGTCCAGATATCGTAATGGAATTGTCACTGAATGACTTCGGAACTGATGTATTTCGAACGCTGGGCTCCTCTAGTTTTTCGCCGCTATTCTCTTCAAGCCCATTTGCAAGCTCCGATGTTGCGAAACTAGGTTCCTTGGATTTAAGTGCATCAAGTTCGATGCTCGCCTTTTTGTAGCTCTGACCCACTATTTCAGGGTTTTTTTTCTTCGCCACTTCTGGTTCGGAAACTTCCGATTTCGTCGCCTTCCCTGCAGGCTGGAGCGTCAATTTTAATTCGGATTTTAAGCTGGGCTCTTCAAGATTCTTCACACTGTCCAAGGAAGTGGCTTTAGTAACAGATTTTCTTCGCTCAGTTACGTCTTCAATCA
This sequence comes from Dendroctonus valens, assembly GCA_024550625.1. Taxonomy (NCBI): domain Eukaryota; kingdom Metazoa; phylum Arthropoda; class Insecta; order Coleoptera; family Curculionidae; genus Dendroctonus; species Dendroctonus valens. The sequence continues at coordinate 1,457,432 of JAJTJO010000103.1, read as the reverse complement.
CCTCTTCAAGCGGCTTCTTTAACGAAGGTTTCTGGTTCTTGAAACTGTGCGATTTGGCCAAAGGCTTGCTAGGCCTCAAAGGGACTTCCATCAACGATGTGTATGAATTATCTTCCTCTGTTCCTGCATTGAGGCTAAGAACTCGCTGCTGTAGGGACGACAGTCCGGCTAATTTTATCTTGCTCCTGATATCTTCTGAACTAATCTTATGTTCGGTATAACTTGTTTCTGTGGAATAAGATGATTGGAAATGTTTGGAGGTGGTTGAAGCAACCTGGGCGGAGATTAGTTTTGGGGATTGGGGTGGCGTGGGGATAGATTCTTTTGGACTAGTACTGGAAGACAGTTGGCGCTGCTTTAGGAAACTTTCCAGCTCCATTTGGATTGGGGAAGTTCCAGAGCCGAACGCTTTTTCTGGAGACATTGACTGGCTTGTACTGCGCGTCTCTTTTGGACTGGCTGGGATATCAATTGGTTGAATCCTCTGTCTGGAAGCTGCTCCGGACCGAGGCGCCACTGTAGGTTTTTCTTCGCGCCTGGTATGTGAATGGGATGATACTGAGGTTCGCACTTCACTGATGGTTTTCACACTCGTTGGAGTTGCTGAGCGAATGTGGACACTCTGTGGAACAATGCGGATTTTTAAGGCAAGTTCCCAAAAAAATCCCTCCCAACTCTCCATGTTAGTACCTTACCTTCCTCTCCTCATTTACACTGGTTCTAGTATTGCCGTCCACTTCCATCCTGGCAACTTTCTCTTTCTGCACAATCTTCTCCTCCCTATCGCGTGCTTCTTCCTTCTTCTTCTTCTTCTTGCCGCTCCGCCTGGGAAACAGCCGTTCAAACAGCGACAGCTTTTCCTCCCTAATCTCTCCATCCATATTTGCGTCGTCTTGACTTTTGCCGGCATTTGATCGACTCCTACTCAGCCTGAACGAATCAGAAGTGGGCGGAGTCACTCCGGCTGGCAAAGAATTACATTTTAATTTCACCTCAAGGGGCACTAAGGTGGTCTTGCGAAGGCTGCGAGCTGTACTGCTATAAAGCTCGGTTATCGGCTCTGGAACGAACAGATGCGAAGCGAAAGCGAGAATTAGTTACAATCAATGAACGAAGCACATTCGTTTAGAGCTTAATAATGATGGGATGATACATGACGAAAATGCTCAAAGCTATTCGTGAGAGGAACAAGGCAGAACCACAAATGACTGTATTAGAAAAAGCAATGGCAGGTTGAAACGCCGATTCTTGCGTGCCTTCTCTTTCTAATACAGGCAGTCGGGGACCTGCTTGGAAATATTTGTTTTGAACGTAAATCGGTGTTGCAAAGAGCGGAAGTTGACGCAACATTCAAAAGGCATAGTAGTTTTTGCGGTAATTAATTAAATGTTGTGGGTTTTCGAATGCGATTTGGTTGCACTGTGCAACACGGCACAACATCAAACATGAATATTCCGATTGTTATGTACATGTTAGATAGGGATTAGTAATGGATGCATACCTGTGGTTATACTGTCGGGGGAAATGCTTCGTATTGAGGAATCCTCGTTTACTTCGGGAGTGGCTGGAAGCGCTGAGGCAAGCTGAAATTCAACAAAAATATCAGAACCAAATAACAAATAAGCGTACGTGTGTTGCTGGGTGTGATTGAAGTCGTATTACCTGTCCTTTTTTTCTTCTCGGAGCTCCATAAGTTCGTTTCGGTCTGACCGATACCCTGTGATGTGCAGCACTATGGTTCAAAGGCGTGGAAGAAAAACTAGGTCCTAGTTCTAAGTCTGACTCTATATGCACACACAAAAATTTAAATTTTAGAATCAGAAACACGATAAATTTAAATTAAACATTTTTATTTAGACACGCAACAAGTACATTTTTCAAACACACTTGAAATGAATTTCTTTTGTGTCGAGAAGGCAAATATAAATAACTCTCATGAATAGCTAAAACTTTAGTTGGTTGTGAAACGATATTGGCCTACAGAAAGCAAAGCTGTTCACTGCATCTGATTTGAATAGAAAATTCGATTGAAAAGCTTATGCAGGAAATCTCAATAGAATATCACGAGACGCAGGACATGACAGTAGCTCGAAATATATTATAATAAGTTTAAGTACTCGGGGATCTTATGCTGCTCGAATAAAACCTTCTGTCCATAATCAGATATTGCCAAGACAAGTGGGTACGGATAGGCGAAATGCACTTTGTATAGAACCATAAATATTGATGGCTGGATCTAAATCGTGCGCGAATATTTACTTTGGGTATTTCTGCACGTTTGCGTAGGTCCCTGAAAAGATTGCAGTTTCTACCGAAAACAATCCTTGATATGATTAAAGCGCTGTGCATGCAGGTTTATTTCCCAGAAGATTATCAGGTCGCAATCAAGCTGCGAGACCGGCAATTTAGATCTTAAACATGAAAGAAAAACACGTTCCGTTTTTTCCGCGTCTTCTAACAGACAATCACATTGTTAAATTACCTTGCTCTACTTTTTTCTCGTTTAACGAAACCCTCGAGGAATGCCTTGATTGTAATCCAACGGAATCCTGTAACAAAAAAACACATTTTAAAGAATTGATAGTAATTATGCATAAACAAGTCACTAAATAATTTTCAGCAGTTTTTGACTTGTACAAATTGATAAACAATTTGACCTATTTTTTAATGAAATCCAATCAAGCCTGACTGCGGTAACTATAGAATGAAATTCGATTATAAAGGTTAAATGGCATGACGCACTGGCTTCAGTGAAGGGTACCACACAACACATTTAATGTTGAATTTTGTTAAAAAATATCCCAATAAGCATGCGACAAATGGTTCTAATCTTCTCCGAATCTTCTACATTTTAGGTGGGTAATTAAGCCATTTGTATGTGAAACATTTCTAATATTACAGCCGCAATTAGTTGTATATTATGGCATATGAAGTTGACCTGCCGCACTGATTATTTATAAGGTATGCAAATTGATTATGAATTGGTATTCTATCCAGGCAGCGATATTATAATTAAATTTTGCTACTAATCAAACAACAAGCAAATTCGAATTGAAAACAACAAAACAGCATGTCTCTTCGTGGACGTAAATACTATAATAAAGGACTTTTATATAAACTTTACCAGCTTAAAACCCCCAAATACATAATTCACGCAATCAGAAACCTACTCACAAATAGACAACTAGAAGTACGCATAGACAACACCTTCTCCTTTCCTTTCTCCCCTGAACGAGGACTCCCGCAAGGAGCGCCGCAATCACCTCTTCTTTACAATATATTCTGCCATGACATATACAACCACTGTCGCCACGACAAAAACCACATTGACAAATCTGCCTACATATTACAATACGCCGACGACACTGCATTGATCGCACACGACAAAACTACAGCAAAAGCAGTAGAAAAACTTACGATACAATTACATGGTTCTACAAATGGAGACTCCAACACCAAACGCCACGAAAAACCAACTACTTTTACCAAATCATTAAATTAAAGCCACAACAAGAGGCAAAACACCTAGGAATGACACTGGACCATAAACTAAAATTTACAAAACACGTACAGAACGGAAGAATAAAATCCATGCAAAGGACAAAACACTTAAACACGAACAAAAATAACTCGAATAATCGAAAGACAACTTCAACTACAAACAAAATTTAACAATAAGACACATTTAACACAAGACAAACAAGACAATCCCGCTTCCGTTTCCCAATTACAACACTACTTGAACACTTCCAAACACAACTTAACCAACCTGCAAGACGATGAACAGACATAACATAGAATAAGAAAGTTTTTTTTGTTTATTTAATATATTAAGTTTACACTGTTTCTAAAGACACTAATGAACATGTATATAAACAAGGGCAGAAAGACCGATTGGATCGATAGCCTATTTCTACGAAATAAAGATTGTTTATATATAAATAATTATACAACAATTTCTTGTCGATTTGAAAATAAACGTTCGCTATTTTTTTCTGTCGCAGCAATTACGTTTTCCAATTCTGCTCCGTTAATTACAAAACAACAGCTTCGATAATTGCATCTTTTGCCTAAGCGACTTTTACGGTTCTTTTACAGTCTCTATTACATTACGTATTACGTAGCTTTTTGCTGTTTGGATATAAATAAACAACGAAATTGTATTTAATACAGTGTAGTAAATAACCGTAGTGAAATAATAAATAAACACAAAGTGAACCGCTTGGATTTTCGCAAGGGAAAACTGGGCCAGTTTTCATACTTTCGTGAACGTTAAATCTAAATTATACAGCGTCCGATTTCAAGTGCCAACGTTTCGCAGATGTAGTTGACAGTCAGCAGGTGCCCTGATGGTGGAAATAAATCAGCGAAACGTTGGCAGTTAAAATATCGAACGCTGTATCATTTAGATTCAATTCGCGACATCAAACCATCATACAAAACCTTTTTGTATGATTATGTAACTTTGGCAAACAACAAATAAACACAGATCGGAATCAGTTCTTACCTCATCCATTTCAGAGCTATCCATACTAAGCAACGATCCATCACTGCAAGTACTATGCGATTTAGTTGGAAGATCCTGAAACAAAAACGGGGAGAATTCAACACTGCAAATATATCAGTTTCCAAACTGCAAATAAAACCTCTCACAGTTACAGTGAGAGATTATCTTATTTAAAATTATAATTAAAGAACGAGACAAGAAAGACACACACATTTATAAAGTGAACATGTTTATAGTCGGTGGTATTGTTTAGCACACATTAACTAGGCAAAAGGACTTCCTAGCTCATAAAGTCAACAGCTGATATATTTAAATGCCTCAAGACAATATTTAGGTTTTGGGAACAGCAAAGGCGGACGACGGTTGCCAGTGAAAACCCATCAGATGAATAACAGTAAAATTAATAACAGTTTTTATCGCCGTGTTCTGCCACCATAATTAGGATTAGTTTATTGTAGGTGTTGTGATGATTTTGCCATTTTCAATGCTTTATTTATTCAATTTATTCTACTTTTTATACAACCTTACATAAATATTGTCTTTTTACCTACAGTTCGCCAGCGGCGAAAAGCTTACATAAAAGAAAAGCGTGTTATGCAACTTGTGCACCAGATAATGCAATTAGCATTTGGCATTTCGCTAGGGGAACGCCAATGCACTTAATCCATCTAGTAAATAGGTTAGTCTAATGTCAAGTTCAAGCTGAGAGTAATTAATCCTATTTCTGGATTCAGGGTGTGGACTTTAGGTCTTTTTTGCTGTTTCGGCGGATTGCGTGAAGCCTAACAGGTAGCGTTGACAAAAGCCGTCCCGGCGAAATGTGATTTGTCGGTTTCGCACTGAAATGTGGCTTCTTCATCAAGGATAATGGCCAGAGTATAAAGCAATTAAATGCGTTGTCCAAATATGATTAACACTTGAAAACAGCACGAGAAGACAGCAAGATTCAACCGAGTAGAACGGATTTGGAAGATATGGCGCATTTTGCCTTGATGACTGACCATCACGCAAAACAGGGGTTTACAAGCAGATAATTGTTTACGGTTTTTTGGTCGAAGGTAAAATCGTTTCCCACATGTTTTAATTGCGAATAGAAAGCGTAACTTTTCCTTCGCATTAATCGATTAACGATATTTCTGACGGTGGTCACTAAACTAAACTCTTTAGGTAAACATGTTCATAGAACTACTAGTAGATAATTCAAAAATCTTCTAATCTTCTTTTGACTCCTAATCTATCCAGTTTCCTTTGAAGACTCTTCCAATTTTTGGTTTAAGGAACAAAACCTACTTTTTGCAAAAATCACGTGCTTTACCGAATATTTGCTGGTTCAAAACCAGCGTTTTTCCCTTGCAGATCTAATTTTAACTGCGTTTTCGCTCTATTCTCACCATATTTTACTTACGTTAAATTTAACCAAAAAATCAAAAGCTGAAACTAAAATTAATGTGAATAACCAAACGGATTTGCAAAGAAACTAAAAGACTAGAAAATAATTATATAAAATGGTTCAATATTCGATTTAAAAAATTATAACAATTGCGTCAGATTTTCATTCAAAATCTTATCGAATCCTTGAGATTTTGGCGTGTAAATGTCCAGTTTATTCCTTACGATAAAGTTTATATACGTTTCATACCAACAAGACAAAGACTCCATTCAATTTCTGAAACCAAATTCGACAATTCCGATCTCTTTTAGTTTTTAAACGTTGTTTGCTTCAGTTTTTATCGGGTTAAGAGTTATATTTTCCCCTTTTTGCCATTAGTTCAAGGTGAAATAAACTGCGTAAAGCTCCGTCAGAAAATTACAAATTAAGCGGATTTTAAATAAATCGGACTAACTCAAGAAATTCACCAAATTTCTGAGGATTAAATATTAAGGAAATTAAAGTTTGGGAGAAAATGCATAAGAAAATGACATATTCTCTTGCCATACAGCTTTATTAGAAGCTTAAAAACCACCCAGTTTTAGAAAATATTTAAAAATCTTATAAAGCGAAAAAGTAATTGTTGTTATCAATATTTAATAACTTACTCCTTAAAAATCTCACTGTTGCGGTTTTGGGTGTTCAAACGCTCTTAACACTTGATACAACCCAAATCGAAAAAAAAAACAACTCTAATGTTTCATTCATTTTAGTTATTTCATTCCATATCAATCGCTTCTGACAACACAATTTATAAAAAATTTGACACCAATTTAACGGTCACAAATCGGGTTTAACATGCGGATGTTAAAATATTGCACGCAAAGTTAGAGAACGAATTAACACCAATACAGCCGATGGCATTCTTTTGCTGTTTTATAACAATAACAAAACTAGCCATAAAACACTTAAAGATGATGACTAGATTATGGACAATTAATTTTCTGCGAAACCATTGGAAATGTAGGTTGGCCAGTGTCGACACCAGACATTATGCCTATCGACTTATGCGACGCAAATTATGAAATAATTCAAAAGCTTCCTTGGTTGGTAAACACTGAAAACCCCATTTGCATCTCATAATGAATTACTGTTGCGATATGGCCCGAACCTTGGGTGCTGTTGCACATAATAATAGAAATCCCGCACAATGGTCACGGAAAATACGGTAATTATCGTTGCGACCTTGTTTTCAGGAGGAAAAACTCGGATTTCGGCTGGAATATATTGTTTTCTTGGAAAGTTGCGAAAAACGCCCAGCAGAAAAGTTAATTTGCTGCCATTGTTTCTAACGGTGCTCGCAAAAAAATGTAAACTGAAACGCTTTTCACAAAGTGCACTTACTGGCTCTGCTGTAGAATTTTAAAGTACATATCCGCTTGTATTGTACGTTTTAAGTGAATATAAGCCAGACTTAGCACAAAACTCTGCAAACTGAACTCGTAACCTCATTAACATTTAATGAGAGTTTCAAATATTGATGGGGATTTGCACACACCTGATAGTGACGTGAAAAATCCCAAAATCGGAAACATCAACAGCCCTTCAACCAGTATTTCGCTCTGGCCGCAGCATAATGGGGCAGTAGTTTGCATAGAAAAGAGCTCTTAGAGGCCCGTATACGCTTCTGAATTATTCATAAGACGGCGAATTTATGTAGAGGATGGGCTACTGAGACTGTGGAAAAGTTCATAAAGTTTCGATTGTTTATGCAAAATTGCAAAACGTTCCGAAGTGATCAGCGAAGGTTTTCGAACCATTAAAATGGGACAGCAAATGTTAAATCAGTGGATTGACTGCCAATATATGCATACTGCCAGCTGCCATCTAACCACAATATTACCTGATAATCGTGATGAAACAACCACATTTTATAAGTTATTAGATAAATTATTTACAAAGTTCAATTCAATTTCAATTGGAAAACACTGTATTTAATTGAAAAATTTCGATTTGCCCTAAAATTCTAACGAAATATAGTGTGCAAGGTTTCTGAAATATTCAGTTAGAAACTGGTGAGTTTTTCGCGCGTTTAGGTTGTCGAGAAAAAATATTCCTGATGTTTCGCAAGCACGAGTGGCTTACATCTTCAGAGGTGGTTACTGCGCCTGTTCGAAGACCCCCCGAAAGACTTTTGATATTCATATTTCAAATGCAAGCGTCCAGTTTTCCAAGAATTTATTTTTTGTTGGCATAACTCTTTGAGGCATTTAGATACAGCTTCATTTAGTCCAGAAGTTTAGATAAGGCATCTGAACTAGCTCGAGTTTTCTACCCAAAAATACCGAGATTCGTCCAAAATATTCGAGAATAATGATGGTTCGAAACTTTCAATGGATGTCCAAAGATTCAAAAAACATGAATAAAATTGAACACAAACTTAGAGTTTTTTTAAGACAACGAAGAATAAAGTTTCCATTTGAGAATTTTGGGATTCAGCTAAGTTTTGCTTCAATATTCCCGAATTTTCGTAGTTCGTATAAAAAAGTAAAGTTCGTTCGCTTTTGTGAGATCTTCAAAAACTCCCTGAAAATCGGCACTTTGACTTTGCAGCTTCGCCAAGGCGAGCAAGAAAAACTGACCTCATTCTTTGACGAAAAACGTATGTTTTCTAATCCAAAACCTTTCAAACCGCTGAATCAAATGAACCATTAAAACAGTAGAAAATCTTGAGTTGGCAGTAAAACTTTGACGATTTTAAGCAGAGTTTTCTGGTCCAATTTGAAGAAAGACCATGATTAAAACTTTCTACCTCTATTATTAAAAACTGACCTCATTCTTTGACGAAAAACGTATGTTTTCTAATCCAAAACCTTTCAAACCGCTGAATCAATTGAACCATTAAAACAGTAGAAAATCTTGAGTTGGCAGTAAAACTTTGACGATTTTTAAGCAGAGTTTTCTGGTCCAATTTGAAGAAAGACCATGATTAAAACTTTCTACCTCTATTATTAAAAACTGACCTCATTCTTTGACGAAAAACGTATGTTTTCTAATCCAAAACCTTTCAAACCGCTGAATCAATTGAACCATTAAAACAGTAGAAAATCTTGATTTGGCAGTAAAACTTTGACGATTTTTAAGCAGAGTTTCTGGTCCAATTTGAAGAAAGACCATGATTAAAACTTTCTACCTCTATTATTAAAAACTGACCTCATTCTTTGACGAAAAACGTATGTTTTCTAATCCAAAACCTTTCAAACCGCTGAATCAATTGAACCATTAAAACAGTAGAAAATCTTGAGTTGGCAGTAAAACTTTGACGATTTTTAAGCAGAGTTTTCTGGTCCAATTTGAAGAAAGACCATGATTAAAACTTTCTACCTCTATTATTAAAAACTGACCTCATTCTTTGACGAAAAACGTATGTTTTCTAATCCAAAACCTTTCAAACCGCTGAATCAATTGAACCATTAAAACAGTAGAAAATCTTGAGTTGGCAGTAAAACTTTGACGATTTTTAAGCAGAGTTTTCTGGTCCAATTTGAAGAAAGACCATGATTAAAACTTTCTACCTCTATTATTAAAAACTGACCTCATTCTTTGACGAAAAACGTATGTTTTCTAATCCAAAACCTTTCAAACCGCTGAATCAATTGAACCATTAAAACAGTAGAAAATCTTGAGTTGGCAGTAAAACTTTGACGATTTTTAAGCAGAGTTTTCTGGTCCAATTTGAAGAAAGACCATGATTAAAACTTTCTACCTCTATTATTAAAAACTGACCTCATTCTTTGACGAAAAACGTATGTTTTCTAATCCAAAACCTTTCCAACCGCTGAATCAAATGAACCATTAAAACAGTAGAAAATCTTGAGTTGGCAGTAAAACTTTGACGATTTTTAAGCAGAGTTTTCTAATCCAATTTGAAGAAAGACCATGATTAAAACTTTCTACCTCTATTATTGAGTCATGTGATGCCATTTCAATTTCTTTAAAAGTACCATCAAACTGAAAGTTACCTCATACGGCAAGTATATTCGTATCTTTTTCATCCAGGGCAAATCCTGGCGTTTCTCCGGCTCCAAACATCGGTTTTCGTAGCAAAACATATCCAGGCTCTAAAGCAAACGAGTCGCTAGCATTGTTCGTTAGGCAATTATGCAAAACTGGGTTACGCGAGTGCACACTTTTCACTTTATATCACATTTTCCCATTGAATTTTCTCAACGTAACGGAACAAAGTTGTTGAAAACATTAACGCTGCAGATGGTATTAGTAGATTGAAACCAGAAAAATGGGACGCGTTATTCAAAAACCTGCGATTTTTAATGGCAAAGTGAGACTCTGAGTGCGATTGATAATACAATCAATGACATCATTTTCACTGGTACTTGACAAATCCACTTCAATAAAAAACAACTTTGGAACTTTTGGAAAACTGTTGATGAATCTGCGCTTCGCACCACTTTCAATTAATCACCCGCTTGATGTCGATGAAAATTGACTGCAATCAATACGGGCACTTGGACTCCGACTCGAAAACCACAACAGTTTCGCTTGGTTCCACGAACCGTCAGGTTTTGTAGCTGGTTTTGTTATAAAATATCGGAATACTTTCTACTGGTAAATTGTTCGGCTAACGTCCTACTAAGCACCGAGCTGTGCAATACGCCACAATGGCGTGCACGACATAGAAAAAAAAATGTATTTGCTCGTTGCACATTGTTGTTGGTTCCGATTATATAAGATCGTTGTTCGAACGTTTTTGTAATAGCGGCAGATTATTTGATAACGAAGGCAATCAAGTCGAATTTACGATGATACTTTTGGTGCAATCGTTCAGTATGGTTCGAAAATCCTTTCATACCGAAACCAAACCTCCGTGATACCATTTCCTGTGCTCAAATACGAGGTTATTAGATTTTAATTTAGTAGGAGTCAACTAATCTAATGGGTTTTGAATATTTGGCTCATTGAGAATATTCTTACTCTCTTGCATCCAGTATCAGAGCGATTCAAAATTGGCTGCATTCAAAAATACGAGGAAATGTTAAGCCCTGACTTTAGTCCTTGAAGATGCATTTTCAAGCTTGCGATTTTCCTAAACAGCAAATCTCATCGACTGCAGCCGCTTATATTTGTGTGTAAATGTGCCAAAATTCTCGACTACTTTGGACCCGAATTGTCTAACGTCTTTTTCAAGTATCTATAGCGTTTTCTTGCGCTGAAAATGCTATAGATTTGAAACATTCTGCTTTTTCCCGCTTTAGAGTTAAGACAATGACGGCACAAAATCCATTTCTTGAATCGTACATGACAGACTAATAACCTGTTTAATTGGCTGGTTCGTATTGTATCAAGCAAATGCAGCAAACCTATTTGAAAACAATTAGTTTTTCTAATTAATTATCGTTGCGTTGCTACATTTTTTCAAATGCACTCTGTAATTGCTTGTGGGCAACTTTCGGTTTTATCAGATGGTCATTCAACTTGCCTGTAATTGATGAAACTCTAATTAAGAAACTTTCAAAATGCATCCTCGTTGGATGGCTAAACATGGAAGAAATACATTCGTGCATTTCAACTTGGACACCTTTTGAAGGCACCTGGTACAAAGCTGGCTTATTTGAACTGCGCCCGACTATGCAGAAAAATCTTCATAGTACCATTTACGCACTCACATTTCACAACAGTAGAAGTGAGTTAGAGGAAATTAACTTCTGTTGCATAAACCCGCCTTTATCGCCATTACCACCAAGAACAAACATTAATCGGCGGGTATGTGGGCAGTTGATGTTTTTTGCCATAATTCCCAGGATAGTAAAAATGGGAACCCACCTGTATCTAATTGTTTAAACACTGTAGCTGCTACCTACTTATCAGCCCATTGTGTATGAAACAACAACTTCTGCTCTGCGTCAATTCACCGCTATTTGAAATTTATTCCAGACCCCTGCGTGTTTTACTGTATTGTTATCATTTAAAATTCCATTATTTGGTTAATCAAAACACCTGAACTGAACAGGAAAACCGTGCGATTTCCTGTCTATGCTTTAGAACATTTCCGAACAAACAATAAATAATTGAACGGCGAAATTGCGGAGATTCCATACTGATGGTCTTTAACCAGCTGCAGGAAACAGTTCTATCAACTACATGAAAGACTTTCAGCCTCCATCTTTGGTGGAAACTAATTGGCGACCATATGGAGACAATGTTACCCGAAGTTATTATTCTTCTCTTGTTGTTAATGAATTGGCGATATTTCCATAACAGCTGGATTCGTGACTATCAAATCAGATATCGCTAAGCAGATTTTCCGATTGGCTTCTGAACTTAGCGGGAATAATCGAGAGCGAAAGTTGTCTTCTTAAATCTTCATACAAATGTCGCGGTAATCTCGCAAACCATTTCAAAAATATGCTTACTTTATTGTGAACAGTCTTTTCGAGAATAAGATACGAATCAGTGGCGGCGGCTGGTGAGCCACATGGTGGACTGCGAGGAAGACCTTCGTCATCTTCGCTGGTGTCGCCTCTTCCTCTTCTCAGTCTTAACCGCGAGCTTAATTCAGTCTGAAACAAATTCAATTCATTAATCCCAGTTTCCCTGGAAGGGAAATCCAACAATTTAATTGTGTCTAATAAAGAGAAAAAACGCTTTGTATCAATCAACAGTAATCCGATTTGCTGGCGTTTCATTAAATGGCCAATTTGACTGTCCCGGATCCAAATAAGACCGATATCAATCAGACCAATGTTTTATTAGCAAAACACGATTAGGCAGATTGGTGATTAATCGGTGGCTGAATACTAACTGGTTTCACTTTGAAAACGAACAATCATTTCAATGACTGTTGGAAACCGTCACTTCTACACATCTTTACAAGTCATTAAACCGAACAATTAGCAAATGAAATGCAGGAAATTGTTTTCAAGGACCATCCAGCAAATTAGCCAAGTTGTCCTTAACATCGAGAACCTTGAAAGACGGCTTTTGTTAACAATGGCAGTGTCTTTTTCAAGGATTCTTCTGCAATTTCCTTCGAAGTTTAACATTGTTTGTGAACTGTATGCTATTTTGACACCAATAAATAGGAAAAAAAACTCTAAACCAGCCACTGCTTTTCACTGCAGTAAAATGGATTGAAACCCGCAGGAAAACCAATTAAACCCTTCTCATAATCCCTGATAGAGTCTGCCAAAGCGTTTTGGCGCTATCTGGAAAATTATCATTACTAATTTCAAGCAACTTCCTAACTCCCGACTTGGAGGACTTTTGTTGCCAACTTTTAAGCCGCCGATTTCATTAATGAAGATATCGCTTAGAAGTTGAAAACGTTAATTGAAACGAACCGTTAACTTCGCTTGGGTAAACTGCAGCCCGCGTTTTCCGTAGTTTGAATTGCATTTTAAAAATCCATTAGAAAACCACTGGATGGCGATTAAGTGCTAATTAAACTTGGCAAACATTATCAATCATTGAGAAGAATACACAATAATGGAATAGTAGCTATGAATGGCCGCTGGAAAATCGACTTTTAATGCGGAAAGTCACAGTATATACACATCCAGTGTTAATGTTGAACGTTCAATAAGGCTTTTTTTTAAATTATTTGTCGAAGGCATTTTAATGCATCAGGATGCCAACTATACATTTATACAGGGTGTCCCGTAAGCACATGATCAAAAGACATTCTTTGGCTCAAAAGAAGATTGACTTAACTTTTATTAAGAAAAATTTTCTAAAACTTCCTAAAGATGACTGAAAATCAATGATGGCCTTCTTTACTGGCGACTTAAAAAGAAGAAGAAGTCTGGCTCCTCGGCTATTGATGGTCAAAGTTCTTCAAAAAAATTATCTTCTTTGAAAATACGTTGGATTTCAATGAAACTCGGTGTGAATTTTGATTTTTGATGAAGCAACCGAGTTTGGGCAAGTGTGAATTATTAAGTGTCTTGGTGCAAAAACTACCAGAACTTTTTATTTGGTAGCTGCAATCAACTCATTTTTGTTTGAGTTGCACTAGTTTTTTTTGACATTTTCGTGCTTTTTCAACAATCTTGTAGCATTCCTAGCTTTGGCGCAAAATATGAAGAACTTTGACCATCAATAGCAGAGGAACCAGACATTTTTTCTTAATAAAAGTTCTTTTGAGCCCCTTGATTTATTTGATCACGGGACACCCTGTACACAAAGTGCTTTCTGTCCCCCCCAGACGTTAGTCTAGACATCGCCAGTTCCTCCTTCCAACCCCAATATCATAAAGGGAATCTTTTATTAGCCCGTGGCAATTGTCTATTTTTAAATGACATCAAAAGAAGCTCATGGAAAACTCGACTTCCTCTAGCGGAAACCCTATTGATTGGAAATTCATCATATGAGCCAAAGTCAGCTATAAGGGTTGTACAAAAGGTAAATAACAATGATTGAGCTGTTGAGCCATCGATTTGCTTTGTTTGGGAAACAGTGTCAACCTAGTAGTAGGTGATAAATCACATTTATCGGCTATCAATTGTTTGCTAGTTGAAAATTGTAAAAATGGTTATTGTTTGGGTGATCTCTTGAAAATCCGACCAAAAACACCAAGATTTATCAGTCTCGACTTAATCCGCACTAATCCTTTTTCGGATTTTCAATAGCAAATAACATTTTCGCTACTTAAGTGAAGCAGTTACGAGAGGTCTTTGTGCGAATTTTTAATGAATATCTCGTGACTGGTCGATTTATCATCTAACTCAGTTGCATAAAATCTATGAATTGTACAGTTTTTTATCGAATATAAGTGCATTAATCCAGTAACTGAAGAGTGTCATTGTTAATCCGATGGCTGGCAACTGAAGAAGCGAAGATAAAACCGCAGCAGCTGCTGAAACATCCATCAGCAACCCAACAAATGTCAATGGTAAATGAAATCGTAAAACGGTAACACAAGCATGGCGGAACAGATGTTTTTATTTATCGTTGGGCGCTTACCGGTCTTGCTTCAGATACTTTAATCTCCACTTTCAATGCATAGATATCGGTCAATATTTATTAGGGAAAGCTTAGAGGCTACTTAAGCCAGAGAACAGATTTTTTACGTTACTGTAATAAAAAAAAATCAAAATTTCATCGCAAAAGCACCTAAAGTAACTGCTCGATCAGATATTAAATCAAGTCATTAGTTTACTCTTTCCGATCCGATAAATATCAATAAATGACAAACTAGCGCACAACAAACTTAAACATTTTGATTTGAAAGCGTGTAAACCCACACCTTCCAATGCAAACATGCATTTCTAGGTGTATCGGTGTTTATCTCTTCATGTCGTTACATAAATCGTTCAGAATGTATCTCAATTTCGATTCAAGGCTGCCCTGCCTGCCTGGGTGCCCAGCCCCGTATTACGTTTTTCCTTATGAATAAAACGGATCAAGTGTCAAGCACAACCTAATCCCTAAGCAAATATTTGATTAAAACTTGTATTACTGCACAAATCGATGCATGCCGTGTAAACTAACACACACCAGGGGCTTTAGAAACTTTATACTCTAGGCTTGTTATTTCGAAATTATTTTAAATTAGAAAAAGTATTATGAAGAATACAGCAATAAGAAGCCAGTAAAAAATGTGTAAGTGCAATGATAAAATTCAGGAAAAAAGGGTGAGCGGAGTCAGGATGGATGAAATTTCGGTAAACTTAGTTTAAAGATCGTTAACGGTTGAATTTAGCTACCGATTCAATTCGGGTTAAGTTTATAAATCGTTCGTTTTCTGCTGTTCACGTCCAGAATATCTTTTAGCCAAATTTGCTCGCCTTGCAAAATATAGCGCATGAAATCAACATTCCCGTTATTTCACCGGTGCTAATCTCTAAACCTACTTATCACGCCTGATATGTAAAACATATTTTATCGAGTTCTATTTATGTAAGGCTGATAATATAAGAATTTATCCAGAACGCCAAATATCAATTTAAAATTTGCCGTTCAATATCCATAATCGGTCTAAACTAAACAAATTAGCCGCTATCTAATCACAACAAACATAAACATTGCCTTATATGGACATGTGTGTAGGTGAGAGTCATCCAGCCTTTATCTAGCGTTGCTACAGTCGCAATTACATCAGAGGTTAACACTGTTGCACGTTTTTTTTAAAAATACAACTTTTGTTGGATCTATTTGAACAGCCGACGACTCAAAAATAAATTTGCTCAAGTCAAATGCCCATTGCAAGTCACGAAACACTGTTCTAAATCCAGTCAATTCAAGCAATTTGAAAAATAATCTTTATGATCCATCAAATTGCCAACAACGAACGAGACGAGAAAATAAAGAATAAATATTCGGATTTGTTGGGAGTTGTTTACCTGAAAAAAGCATGCAATCCTAGACACAATGTTGTGTTGTTTAAGCACGCAAATCCTTTGAGATATGTTCACTTTGATTAATTTTCAAAACAATTATCTCGGAAAACTTCTCCTCCTTCTCTTGTCGGCCTTTAAAATAATCAACAACTTCCGCTTGACACACGAGATACTTCCAAACAATTCCGACATAAATAAACGATGCCCTGATATATTTTTAAACAGTCTTTTGCAATCGTGGAAGCATTAGGAGAATCCACTTTATGTTAATTCCCGGAATTTTCGACTCGGTTTATTTTACATTCGCAGTCAGCCACTGAATATGTTTAGGAAAAAGAGGTAAATTAAATTGGTTGTTTTCAAACGGGCGAGTTGAAAAATAACAGAAATTATTGCAAAACTTTATGAGAACAGCTGTTGTTGTGTGGATCCTTTTTCCAAGGTTAAATGTGTATGAAGACGCTTTTAAGAAGAGTTTCAACTCGAAAACCAGTTTTATTTGCCTATAAAATTAGCGAATTATTCAAAATTTTAAGTGTTCAAACTGGTGAGTTTTTCGTGCTTTAGGCACCAATGGACGCGAAAAGTCAATTCTTTTGATAAAAATGATACAAATTTCACAAATTTGATGAAAAAAAAACACAACTGGTTGAGCAGTAATAGTCTTTATATTTAAGATGTTCAATCAATGGCAAAACGACAATGTGCGCGTTTTGTTTCTACTCACATTAACTCAATGCTATCAAATGTTTTTCTTAATGTTCCTCTGCCACAATTAAACAGCAAAATGAAGCTTTGATGGGTGTTTTTGAGGACTTTCAAAGCACAGTGAAAGAGACCAACAATAGACCTTCAGTTGGGCAATTAACGCAAAGTGCGGCACACGAAGACTCAAACAGATGCTGTGAACAACCTTTGGTTTAATTAGAGAATCAACCAAGATCACTTGGCGGAGAATGAGATATAATAAAATTGAGATTAATGATATACTATTGAATAAATTCCAAAACATGTATTTTATGGAATTTGGAGCTGGAAGAAAAGCTTCTACAAATTGATAAACTAGATCTGTAAAAAGTGCAACCCTGCAAAGCGAAGCCAATTTCAATTACCTGCCTTAGCAACTGAATACTTACAAAAAAGTGCAGAAACCAAGCCATTATCTAAGCAATCCGAGCATAAAACTGTGTAAACGATGTTAGCAATTCCAGCAGCAACGCGAGTCGTCGGCCTGCCTCAACATTGACCTCTAACAAACCAGTCTTGGGTAGGTGCACAGAATTTATTAATTGTCACTAATAAAACTATCAGCAATTAGCACTTTTTACACGCGAACTAACCGGGTTAGCGCTCGCACTAGAACTGAACTGGAATTAATAACTCATATAGCGATAACATGTACTGGTTACCAAAGAAAGACCTTAAAAAGAGACCCGTCGCTTAATTTATTTTATATATTTAGTCGACTAAATACAGTCATTCGGTGCAATATCGGCAAAGAAAATGTCAAGGTCTTCAGAATTTTATTCATACATGATGCTCTTCAGGAAAAAGTCATATTGAAGCCATCCACGCACTTACACCCAGTATAACAAGCGACGTGTGCATATGGAATGCATTTTCCAAAGAATCCGCACAGTTTAATTTGCTAACCCCTCCATTTGAAATGTGAATGTTTTCGATCACATCTGATGGCGTGTATGGAATGAGTCACAAAAGTGAATCAGAAACGAACGGAATAGAAGGCGAACCGCAAAACCAGCCGATATAAGAATTTATCTCAATTTAAGGATATCTGCACTGTCACCGAAATTAATTCATTTCGCTGTGGCTAGTTGAGCAGTAAACCCATTCGCAAATATGGAAGGCTCACGT
The DNA here is from genome assembly GCA_024550625.1 of Dendroctonus valens. Lineage (NCBI taxonomy): Eukaryota > Metazoa > Arthropoda > Insecta > Coleoptera > Curculionidae > Dendroctonus > Dendroctonus valens. The sequence continues at coordinate 1,439,326 of JAJTJO010000103.1, read as the reverse complement.
TTACTGGACTGAGCGTGATAAAGAACACTGTCTCTATTGGAAAAACTAGCCAACGTAGGTCCAAAAAATTGCTCACATCAGCAAATGGTTCAAAAGAAATTCATAAGAAAACTCTTGGGGTTGATGGTTTGCCATGCCACAGTCCTCATTTTATAGTCTTTTTTGGGACAAGTCTGGTAAACTTTTAAATCGAAGAGAAAATGGAGACTGAGATACAATTACCTACCTTTAATTGCGCTAAAAGCAATGCCAATAATTTCAAAATATTCCTGGGTTTCAGTCAATTTTATTGTTTATTTTTCAAAATGTTACAAATACGTTTCCAAATACAATAAATGTCCAGTCAAATGTGAAGGTAGAAACATCTAGACACACAAACTGATGATGGTGGAGAAAGACACCGAAACGTATTTGTAACATTTTGAAAAATAAACAATAAAATTGACTGAAACCCAGGAATATTTTGAAGTGATTAAAGTACAGTCAGGAAAATATACCCAACAATGCCAATAATGTCAACAATTTTCCAGCCTAAAACAGTTCGACTGAGTGCAATTTTATTTTTGAAAAAGAGCGCCTTGACCAATATTGGAAACCTTGGTGTGGACACAATTTTCTATGACAAACTCGACCAGCAGAATTTCTAAATCTTAGATTCAGACACAAAAATTGGAAAGTACAAGCGCACATTCAATAAACCAATCCAAAAAAACATTCTTTAGTCATTCATAATTTATTATGAATGACTAAAGGATGACTGATATTTCTGAAAATTTTATTAGAAAACATAAAAACGATTCTCGCTGAACATGGAAAATCGCTCACTGCCAGATTTTAAACTAATCTCGCACCTAAAAACCCTCAATAAACCGAAATCTTGCCGGATTAAATACGTAAAAAAATCAAGCATTTGAGTGACTTTCAATGTTAGTGAAATATGAACTCCTCAGCCACTTTTAATTGGCGTGTAAGGTGAAAACACTAATTCACATACACACAATCGCTAATACCGAATTTGCCATATCAATTTACCGAAAACACATTAAACGAAATGCCGGGTTTTATTACATCTGTGCCACTCGACGTCCACCGATCGCGGTTTATAGCAAACTGGTCATGGGTATGGGTAAGCATTTAAAAATAAATAATTAAACAAAACCTAGAAAAGTTCAAACGCAGACATTCCAGCTGACGCGATATAGTCGGATTGCATGTTGGGGATCTTAGCTCTAGTGTACAGGGTGAGCAAATGTTGATGCACACTATAAAAGACGTATCAATCAAATGGAAATAATCAAACAGTACGTGCTATCGCACTTTTCCCTTGGAAGCAATTACATAAACCAGATAAAAACACTGTTATAATAAAATGTCTATGGCATATTTAGCTGGTTTACAGCTGACGAGCAGCAGGCCTTGCTTTGCCTTTATATGGACGCGAAACTGTATGGCTTTTTCCAACTGCTTCACCTTCTTAAAACCCGTCCCATTTCGGACTTTTATTTAATATGTTCCAAATTGTATAACAGATCAGACTAAATTCCGCTGATGTTTACAGAAAACTAGTCCAAATGACTCGGAATTCCGCTGTAATTTTCTGATTATTTAAGGCTAACACTAATTAGTCGCGTTAGGCCTGATCAATGACTCGCGCGTTAAAGGAACATCGTCATTAAAGAACAGGTAATGAACGGAGAATTTCCTTTACGATATCGACTTCCTCTATACAAAACAACTCTAATCACAAAAATTATCTTCAAGCCATGCATGGACGGGAGTTTACCTGTAGTTTTGCATCTCCTAAAGGTTGCGATATGGACAATGAGGAGGAACTTTGCGCCTCATCCAGGTCCAAGTCGGATGATCCCGAATTTAACGGATGGAAAACGCTGTCGTGCGATACGCTCAGCCCTGGGTGCATAGTCGTCGAGTTCCGTCCTTCATGATGGCTGAAATCAATTGCATCAAATAGTTTTGTAAAAAAAACCAAAATTAGCTGTCATCTTCTTACCTTCTTGGTGGCGGTTCCTCGTCGATGGAAAGCTCCCCCGTAGACCTGCTACGGTTGCCATCTCCATCTCTTGGCTCCGGATGATGCAGATGAACTACAGCTTCATCGCCGGTTTTCTGCTTTTTCCTGAACCATTTCTTCGGGTTCCAGAACTTTCTTTTGGAGACAACTGAAAAAAGGAAACCAGTCATCACTAACGTAATAAAAAGTCGAAACTATTGAGGAGAAATCACTGTTAGTAGATAGCAGGGCGTCATTAAGAAGCCACTGTGCAATTAGCCGCTGAAGCCCCACCACTTACGGTTGAACGATACGCGATAATTGAGCTTTTCCACCTAAAATGCACTTTATCGAAATGAGTGATTGGAGGCGCTGAGCCAGAAGAAGTGGCCAAACAGAGCACACTCGACAGGAATTAAAAACCATTGGAAAAATAGAAATTAATCTAGCAAACAATTATTCACGCTGAAACAAATCCGGCTAACTTACAAGAGCTTAATAAAATAAAATGCCTCAACCACGACTAATTGGGTAACATTAATTATTCGCACATCTTTCAGGGGTTTATTAACATCCATTGCTTCATGGCATTCACCCGAAAGTTTCCAGGTTTCAAAAGCACATCAAGAATAATCCTATTTTGGAGATTAAGAACCATACAGCGGCTTGAATGGTTGTGCTGGCGCCCTAGGCACTTTCTCATACAGCGTGTTGTTTAAAACGCAAGAAAACCCTGAATAGAAGTGTTGGGAATCACGAACAAACCGCTACGTAGACGGAGAAATAAATAATAAAAATATGGAGCGCGCTTATTGGAGCATGATCGTGCTCATGAATCATGATCAGAATTAAGCAAAATTGAAATCTTGATCAGTCAGTCGTTGTTAGTTCAAGACGGTTTTACATAACGTTTTAATAACAGCTCATGTTGCAAGTTTGCCTACTTTTTATCGAGTCCAAGAGGAAAACAACAACTAGCCAATTGGCCAAAGGAACTGATTCCATACACTTACCAATCGTATATTTTCTGCCACAAATACACATTGCTGCGAGTGAAAAAACCGCATTTTTCACCGGCCAAACCGCTTTCTAAGTACGAACGTACGAAACTAAATTGCCAAATGACAAAGGTAACAACAGCTTAGTTAATTAATTGCTTGAATAGGTAGGCCTGGTCAACAGTTTTTAGACATGACACCATGTTTATGTAGTCGGTTCGATTTTGTTATAAATACAACCGATGAATCGAATAATACAGCCTGCATTAACCTACTTCAAAGTAATTACTTGAAATTTCAACTCAATCTAATTAGGAAACAAATGTTTTTTAATTTGCGTCTCATAATTAAGAGATCCATTTTACTCTTCTTATATTAAATGAACAGCCAAATTTCTGATTTGAACTGTAACAGGAAACGCTTTCAACATTTGGCAACTGAAACCAGAACCAGGTATATGAAAGCAGATGTGACTGACCCTAATGTTGGTGTCTCAGAGGCGGAAAATTTTCTTCTTCTTCAGTTTAACAATTTGCCTTTTGACTATGTCACAAGCAAGCACTCCCAGGACCAGTTTCGGATCTATTGTCCTCATCAGCTGGGCTTTGCCTGCAAATGACACATCCAACAGCCTATACACTTATAGGAATTCGATCCTGACGTTTCGCTAGCACACATGGGTACCATCTTCAGAGGTGCGTTCCCTTGGACGACGAACATAGAACAAGTCGCACAACAATGTCATTTGCAAGCTGAGCCCAAATGATGAGGACTAATAACAAGGAATAAAAATAGCAACATACTAAAAAGCCCGAATTTGCACTTTGTTGTAAATTGAAAAATATTCCCGGCTATCACCCGATACCTATATTTCCTGTTTTAAATCGAACACAACAACACAATGGGTACAGTTGCCATTTCCTGGCTGCTTAACAATGAAATTAGGGCACAGTTTTTACTAAAAGCCGATGTCACTAGCCCTTTATCGATGGAAGTTTAATAAATGAAATCGATTCGTAACACACCATGAGCATTGAGCAAATAGAAAAAATAAATCAACTTTCCCAGCCCGTTAAAAACTCACTTGCCAAAATGTGGTGATGGGACTTTTGATCAGCCGGAGCCCATGTGCTGGCCCTCTGAAGCACCGGCATTGTCAAATTTTGTTTCAACAAATAAAAAAACAACAAACGCAAACACTTTGAACTAAACCTGACCGGGTACTGAGTGAATTACTCCCAAATTGTTCAGTACATATTACGTTGAAATGGGTTATCTGAATGACAGCTAACGAGTGGATTTATCCGATCGATTATATTGAATATACCAAAAACATATGCGAGGACAGACAAAGTTATCTTAATTAAACTAAGTACACCCATTTAATCTCAAAAGTAATAAATATTAAAAGGTTTAGTGGCGTAGACGATGAATTTACGAAACACTTCGTGACCGACTGCGTTCTCGCAGAGAAAAACTAAAAGGACGGGAAATGCGCATAAAGAAGAACAAGACTAATTAACCACTATTGGTGTAGACTTAACTAATAATAGGAAACATACATCAAGTGCTTTGAGACTCTTGTTCACACTGTTCGTTTCAATTATTAATAATAGTATTGAATTTGCCAATACTTGAAGACATATTGGCGTTCGGTCGCAGAATGTTTATCTTACCGGTTACCTGTCGGGCCATTATAAAAATCAGTCAAGATACTGAAAAGCATGCACCGCAGTTGTATCGTGCACGATTATCGAAGACATAGTGAATGCGGCCGCATTTGGAATATCAATTAACAGTAATTCAACTTAAGAGCGGTGGCCGCCTTCCTCAACCAACCTCTTACGCGATAGATATAACGGGATTTAAAACGTAGGTGGACATGTTCATCTACCAGGACTTTGGAAAATTTTGGCAACCGCTTTCTCTCACTCACTACACAATGAACTCAGAATGTCACAAGAATTGTACAATAAAAGCGTTTCATTTGATCAGATTAGTTAATAACGGCATGACGACGAAAGCTTTTGAAACTTGCTCTTGGACTACAATGGACAACAGTTTTGCCAAAATATTGCCAAAAGTAGTGCTCGAAATTTCTCGGCAGTTATCAAAACTACTTTCCAATGCCCTGAATCAATGTTAGTGCCAGAGCTAATGTTCCACAATCGTTTGGAATGATGCTAGAAGAGAACATTTTCCAACCGAAGTTAACGTTCACATTGTACAAGTAATCAAAATTCGACGATATTAGCACCATCTACATATTTTTTACCTGTTTGGATTAATTGGCGCGATTTAAAAGCATCAATAATTTAACCTAATAATAAATTAATCGTCTAATTCAATATCTAGATTTACTTTTAATCGTTTATTATGGAATATAGATAAACTTCAAAATAGGAACCAGTAAACTAGTCGTGTTGTTTTATACGAATCCCTGTATATAAATCAATGCAAGTGCCACTTAGGAATTCCTAACGAGTCTCTCCATATCAGGAGACATAATCTTTCTTACCTACTTCGTGGTTATTGTTCCGACCATGTGTTTGAGTTCTTTGTCGGACTGGAGGACGATTTGAAATCTTTAGAGTTTAAGGTTGTGACAGCGACAATCATCGGCTTAATAGGTGACAAAGGAAAGGTTCATTAAGGAAAATTAACAGTAAATCTTTGGCCACATTGAAATGCCGAATATTTCAAATTAAAAGCGATTCATTCACATAACACGTTATCTTTTGGAGAAAATATTTTACACCGAATTTCACTAAGATAAATTACCCAAGTTTAATGAGTCAAGTTGTGAGTTTTTAAAAATAAGTTCAATCTTGAAAGGAAAGCGGTTTTTAGTTTCCTACTGGCAATTTCGTTTTAGATATGATGCGATATAAAATTCGACAAAGTGCATCTGTAATTTCGTGTAAATCGAAATTGGCAGATTTCCAGCTCTATAAATAAACAAAACCGAACCGACCGGCGATGGCCAGTCGCATGCCACGCAGACATGCCTCTTCCATGTACACATTGCGGAATATTTGTGTTTAATGCAGAAAATGCGGAAATTGATGAAGCATAAACTCCAGTAAAAACTTCGCAGACGATAATTCACTTTTGCCTCGATCCTCTTAACAACAGATTCAATATGAAAACTGCATCGTCCGTTAATAGTTGTGGAAACTTACCGTTCTTCTCCGCCTCAGGTTCGTAGTCTTGTAAAGGTGAAGACTCTCTAACGCAGGACATTAGGCTAAGGGGACCAGCCCCTGAGTGAGTCCCAACAGTCGTTGACATCTACAATAGGAATAAAATAAAAACTGTTTAGGTAATTTTCTTTCTAAAATGAAAGAATGTCCAAAATTAGAACACAGAATCAGACGCGTCGCTGTTTGAAAACACGTGGCATAAGAATGGCCGGGAAGAAAATTGTCGAGGTCGTGGAAATTCCATTCCATTGTAGGGTCAAGTTCAATCGGCATTGATTTTCCAGCCGCGTCAACGCAGCATCCTGAAGGACCAGCCGTATTTCTACATTTACTTTTCGGCCAAAAATCAACTTTTTGAGCTCGATGCATAGTGTTCGACTTAACGAGCTTCTCAACATGCATTCACAAAAAGTTTTAGTTTGTAACAAGAAATATATTCGTCAGTGAACGTTCAAAACGCGTTTAAAATAGACCGCGCTAAATTACCTATTTGATCGAAAAATTTAATGATGACTCCTAAACAATGTAGTTTTTGATGGTTCCTGGTAACACAACTGGCTCAGTGTAGCCCCGTCGAGTTCGTTCGGCAGTTTTCGCCACTGTGTGAAAGAGCGCGAGTAAAAAGACGAAAGCTATGGAAAGCAACGCGTCCTTGTCCCACCTGAATACTTTACGAGGGTTGAATGATTAATTGATTTCAATGAAACCAGACGAATGGGTCCGAGGCGCCATTTAATAGAAGAGGAAACAATGAAAAAATTAGAGTGTATTTTTTGGCAAAATATTGCCAAACCCAACCTTTGATATACTCGGATACTTAAGGCTGAAATTTTAATATTTATAGAATCCTGACTTGAAAAGTTGCTCAGTATGATAATGCAAATATGAATACTTGAATAAATCACCAGGATATCGCCAGTGTATAAACTGACCTAGAAACGAAAACCGCGAACATGCATTCTGGAGGTGCCAAAATTATTCATGACATTTAATCAGATCTGAATTTGGTCCACTGAACTCTCTGCTCTGTTTGCAAAACGGGTTCCCAAAATATCCACTTTCTGATACGTTTGTTAACCCAATCATTTGCTTCTCATTCATTTTTCTTCGGCCAGAAAACTGCTAAATATCATTGAGTCATTTGCCGATCGTTGCCACCAATCACCCTAATGCTTTACTTTATTAACCAGTTTGATTACTTTTCAAATTTCAGCATTCAGTTCTCAGATAAATTAGAACCGACTTCGAAGGCAATGATAAATAAAGTCAATAAACTTTGCGCATAGATAATATAGCTTAAATGGAATTTCCAGCAAATGGATTTTGATGGTAAAGAATCGGGAGGAAAAGTGTTGAAAATAAGATTTTTTTAAAATTTTCCTGCTAAGAAGAGAAGTTTGGATCCGTTTTACATAACTTTGGGAATTAGTCTGTAGTATATTATTAGACAGCACCAAGACAGCAACTATCATATACAGGGTGAGTCAAAAGTGGCGTCATTCCTTTTAAGGGGTTATAGTGGCTCACTTGGAGTACGAAGAAAAATATTGAAAAAAATTTTTTCGAAAATTTCTAGAAGATATTAACAGTTGAAAATCGAATTTGAACTAATAGCCTTTGTCAATAATAACAAGTATTTGTCAATCTGTGACTTACTTTGAAGCTCCTTTCACAAAATGTACACCAACATCGAATTTGCGGATCCTGTGATTAGTTATGGGAAAATGTCCACACTAACATAGCAGAAGGTGTAAGACCTACACCAGCAAAGGGCTAGAGACACTGGACGATTGGCTCCAGGAATTGACGCAGATTGTGGACGATCTAGAGGTGCTCGGGTTCCAGACACAGAGGCACAAGTATTGGAGATAATTGCAGCAGAGCCTTCCAGGAGTGCTCGGAGCATTGCACAACCACTGACCCTTTCCCAGGCACGGATAATTGTCCCTATAACTCCCGAGAGGAAGGGCCACATTCCTACCATGTATGTAAGATACACAGGACACAAGGACACATTAACTCCCTGATCTCTGATCTGATCGAGAAGCTGATAAAAGGTGATCCCAGACTGCGGCGAAGAGTGCACAATAAAGTGATTGGGGAACAAACATTTCTGGAGTTAAACGGGCAGAACTTCGTCAACCTCTTGTGATTTAACAACTTAATTGTATTTTATTTGATTAATATTAATCATTGATACATAACCTTACACATGAGATGTTTGTTTACATGTGAGGCGAGTTTAGGTATATCACTCATCTGCCCCAAAAAGGATGGCGGCACTGACGGCAAATTGACAGAGTTATCCTAACCTCAAAATATTTCTGTTGCGTTCTCTTTCTTTGTTTTGTGTTTATTCATGGTTACAATTTTCGATAATTAAGAAGCAACAGGTATTTACGTAATGTTAATGAGGCAGATTATCTTGAAAAACATTGTTGCCGTAATTCTGATCTAGTTTTTGGCAAATATCTCAGTTTTTGGTAAGAATTAATTTTTTTTACTATTTTTCCTGTACTCCCAAAACACCCCCAGAGGAATGACGCCACTTTTGAATCACCCTGTATAAAGCGATCTGCAGACCTCTAATAGACTACGCTAATATTTTATTCGCCAACGCTACTGACAAAATTAAACGGCATTTACAGACAACAGAACAGATAGCACTGAGACTGATAACGAAGATCCGACACCCAGCAAACCCATTACACAATCCACCAAACCGACTACTCTACGGACGCACAAACTTGACATGGATCTCGGAAAGACTACTTGTCTTGCAATCAAGATGGAAACACAACCCTTACAATCTCACCTTCCTGGACCCCCTCTGTTTAAGAAGACCGACCAGACAAACGCGTTTCCTCTTCCCAACCTCAACCCTATTGGAGCATCTCCAGACATAAATTATGTACATGTTTGTTAATTATATTAGTTATTAGTTATTAAGTTTCCATACAAAACTTTGTAATCAACCCAGGGTAGAAAGACCGATAGCCTTTTCTTAGAAATAAAGATGTTTACTACTACTACTACTACTATATTATTAGAAGTTTTGTGCATGCTAAGTGTATAAAACGTTCTTTCTTGGGGCATTAGGTAGTTAAAAGACATTCTAAATTTGAAGCAAATATCTCAAATGCACTTTTTCTTATTCCCGATTAAGAATTGAACCACCCTGTATATGAAATACCTAATTTAACGAAAATAATGAAGTTTGACTTCAAGATTTCTTCATGGAAGCAAATGTAAAGAGTATGTTTATGTGAATGGTCCAAATTAGATTGAAAATGTAAAGCACAAAATATAGAAAGAGTAGAAGAACAGTAATCATAATTTATGCTAGAATCCAAAAACCAAAAACGGCTTTAATTGGGAAGTTTCTTCAAAATATTCTCTAACAAAAACTTCTTTAATGCTGCCCCAAGAAGTGCCTACAGGCAAACCAAAGGAAAATTCTGTGCAGATAAATGTTCCATATCAAAAATTGATAAAACTAAGACCAGAAACAACCAAGCCACGCTCAACATAGAACTTCTCAAAGTCCCTGAGCTGGTTAATCTTGCACTACTTAATTACCTTTCAAATTAGCATTTAATTCTCACAATGCCTTAAATAAATTAAGACTCACTTCAAGAACAGGTATTTTAAGGCAATGATAAATAAAGTCAATAAACTTTGCTCAGGTACTTTCTGAAGCCGTACTAAACGAAAAGGTCAAGGAAACATGTAGGTACTACTGGGTGTTTGGTGGTTGTCGCTTAAACTAGGTGGGCAAATAGTTAGCAAATTTACTTGTAAGTTACGAACCTTTCGTTTGATCCAATATGTTGTTTATCATCACCGGAGAAGGAATCCCTGCGTAGTAAACACACAATGCAAGCTTTAGAACTGGCCCGAAATCATTCAGATGGTTTGATTTAGATGCCGATAATGCTGCGAATAAATCAATGTCGCTTCACTTTGTAGAAAACCCGTCGGTTAATTTTGTAAACAATTTTATCTTACAGTCTGATAATTTCGGCGTCAGTGTTTATCTAGCAACACGAACCTTCGGCAAAGGAAACCCGCTAACTGTTGACTGCTGTTGACTGTTTTGACACTGATCCTTCAGGGCCTTTCTCCCGAAAGCAGCGTTGTCTATAGCGGTTTTTCGAATTACTTCTTTATACTAATTTGCTTTTTTGAAAAATGCACATACCGTTAATATGCCTATTTCTGCGTGTAGTCCATCCTGGATAGACAATGAGAACTTTATTGACCAGAATCTCCAAGTTTCCGTCTTCTACGCTTAGGCATCCAGGTTCCAGCCTGACAGGAAACGTCAGATAGTTTTCTCTAGTTAAATCGCATTTTTTATATTAAAAATCACCCTACCGCACAGGAAAATATCAAAAACCACTAAAAGAAATATTTTTTAGACAGGAAGTTTGAAAATTTCAACAAAAAAGGGAGGAAATTATGAATATTGATGAAATCTGGACGGACCGATGGAAACTCAGTCTATCTTAGACGCCATTAAACAAAGACTAATCGGAAAAAATTGCCGCGTGTTTATAAAACGGATTACTAGATTAACAGGACAAAAAGAACATTTCTTGCACAAGAATTTTCCGAATTTTTAGCATATTTTGGAGAATTCCCTGGCGCTGTTTGTGAATTATTGAGTTTTTTTAAATATATTTCTTAATATAATAAAAAAACATTTTTTCACCTGTTGAGAAATAATTTCAAAACTAGTTGAAAACTCTGTTGTTGAGAAACTTGCAGTTTTTCGAGTAAATCTTGATCCATAATCCATTTCATTTGTTATTATTTTTCCTTGCAATTTCCCCGGGAAAGTAGCTCATAAATCATCCCAAATTATGAAGGACTAGCGAAATTGCGCACCTATTGGCAACGTTGACAAAAAGTGAATGTAAAGGTCATTCTGTTATGGTCAAATCTCTGACTATCTCCCTCTTTACCAATGGGAAGAACAAATTGTTGATAATCCCTCCGCACAATAAATAATTATTAATAGAGTATATAAACAATGCAATAAAAACATAATAAACTTACACGGCCTATACATTTATAGATCACCATAAGACAGTCACCATAAAATTAAATTGATAGCAATTTATAATTAGACAGCTTATAAATGCTTTCAAGGACTAATTAATAAAAACATAATAATTGGCTTCCAAAAATGTTGTTCTGTGACTACCAGTGCCAGTATAAATTTCGCTACTTATAGTATTATATTCTTTGCTTTCCTACGTTTGTAAACTTCAAACCTCACTTATTTGTTGACTTTCGCATTTGTGAAATGTTATAAATTATAATTATCATTATTCTTTCTCATTTATCATCAAGTTATTTCGAATACATTTCAGTTCCTTCAAAGAATCGGTGTTTGATAAATACATCAATTTGTGAAAATGAGGCGTAGTGCTGGCCTAGGAGCCATTCAAAAGCAAAAACTAGAACAAGAAAAATACAAATACAAACGCAATGAAATTCAAGAAAATCAATTCGAGCAATTGACCAAACAGCTCGAGTTTTTCAAGACAAACTTAGAGGCGTTTGCCAGCAAGCATAAGAATGAAATCAAGAAAAATCCAGAGTTTAGAAGCCAGTTCCAGGTCAGTTGACAACTCCATTACTCCAAACAGTTTTTTTTTGTAAATTTAACTTCTAGGAAATGTGTGCCAGCTTGGGCGTTGATCCACTATCATCAGGAAAAGGATTTTGGTCGGTTCTAGGATTAGGCGATTTTTACTATGAATTAGCAGTCCAAATTGTGGAAGTATGTCTAGGTAAGACTCACCTCACACTCAAACTGGCCATAGTGGCTGATTTAACTCCCTTTAAAGCCACAAATCACAAGAATGGAGGTCTTATAAGCTTGGAGGAACTGAGGACCAGGCTCATCAATGCCAGAGGAAAGAGAAAGGAGCATCAAGAGATTTCAGAGGATGACTTACGTATGGCTGCCCGCAAGTTGAAGATCTTTGGCAGTGGATTTAATGTTATTTCTTATGGGCAAGGGCGAGTAAGTCCCGGAAATTTGTTTGTTGTTAAATGTAGCACATATTGGTTACAGTACATGGTGCAGTCAGTTCCTGGTGAATTAAGCACTGATCATTCGGTCATATTGACAGAAGCTGCAGCAACCAACAGGGCTTATGTGTCTGTTTTTTATCTAAGGAAAAAGCTTTCGTGGGAGCCAGAGCGAAGCCAAAAAGCGCTAGATAGTTTGGTAAACACACGTAGGTGCTTAATAGGGTTTTTAAAACTAATTTGAATATTGGCAGGTCGACCAAGGATTGGCTTGGGTGGACTTGCAGGATACTGGCGAAAAACTTTACTATTTTCCAAGTCTATTTAATGAGTGTGTCAATGCCACTAACTCATAATATTATTAACTATTTATACAGTATATTATAACATTTCTATATGTATTGGTTGAGCATTAGTTACAGTAACTGTTTTAAATTTGGAGTTTTTGTCACCTGTTCGAATTACCCACAGTTAAATGACTAATTTTAGCAACGTCTTTAGGAAATCAAGTCCAGAAACGTTTTGTATTGTTTTACTTTTTCTTCGGATTTTTTCAGGTCCTCCTTTAGCTGCTTGTTGCTTTTCTTCAGGGCTTGCGCCTCAAGTTTTAAATTAGCAACCATTTTTTCCAAATTTTCTGTTATGATTTTTGACTCTGTCCTCCATTTATCATTTATTTCGTTTTTCTTCTCCACTTGCCGCTGCAGTTCCATAATGTTATCATTGTATTTTTTGGTTAAATTTTCAAGCTTATCTTCAAGTGACCTATTTAAACCCCTGAAATTAGATGTTTATTCTCATGCTTGTATCCAAATGTTTCAAGCTTAGGTACTTTTCATAGTTATCTTTTTGTTCCTTAAAATCTTGTTCAGTTCTAGTGATTCGCTCATTTACTTTGTCCATTTTTTCGGTAATTTTGTTCACTTGCTCATAGCTGTCCTTTAGTTCGCCTTCCAACCGAGCTGCTTTGGACTGCCAAGTGGATATTTCGATTTCTTTGCTTTTCAGGTTTCTTTCGTAAATGTTCGCCATTTGGTCTAGGTCGTTTCTCATCACTTCCTTCTCTGATGCCAGTTGGATGTTGTGCTTTTCAGACAGAAGCTGTAACAAAAATTACATCAAGTGCTTTCAACAGCTGGATTAATAACTCACCAGTTTTTGAAACGTGGTTTCGAGGTTTTTTTCCAACACCAATAATTTGTTTATGTCGCTTTCCTCATTAGTGCAATGTCCTCGGTGTATTCTTTCAAGTTCACTTTCCAACAAAATGCATTTTTTATTTAGTGCCTCAATTTCCGCGCTTTGATTGCGGCTTTCCTTCTGTGCCTGCTCCAGTTTTTCTAGAAGAGATTTTTGCTTCTCATTAAATTCCATCTTTATTCGGTCTGTTTCCTTTTGTATTTTTTCCTGTGATTCCTGCACAATTTCAGTCGTTTCTTTTACTAGTTTTTCATTTTCTTCTAAAGTAAAAAAGTGAACAGTTATTGACTACGTTTTACAATGAGAAGATAATATTTTGCCCTTCTATACAATTTTTTAAATGCTCTTTAAGGCATATTTGCCAGACTGATGCAAGAAAAATTTTCAATTTTCTTGCGTTCGATAGTCCTTTACCTTGAATTCTACTCTCCCTAAATAGAGCTGCGTCTTTTTCGTTGAGGGCAGCTTCTACAATCCCAACCGCTTCTGAGACCCGAATGAGGCACTCATGATTTGCCTTTTTTAAACCTAAAAGTGCAAAATTTGCGGATTTCGATTCTTGGCAACACTTTCTTTTACCATTAATCACTTCCTCCTTATTAGCCAAATGCCTTTCCAAATTCAGTTTTTCTCCCACCGCTTCTTGTAAACGTTTTTGCACGCTTAGAACTTCTGCTTCCAGGTTTTTGATGATCTTCAGTGCACTTGTTTGATTGTCTAGCGACTGGTCCACTTCGGAGTGCTTCACTTTGATTTTGTTTTTAGATTCTTGCATTGTTTCTTCCAATTTTTTTTCAGTTTTCACTAATTTTGTTTCCAATTCGGCAATTTTGGCTTCATAAAAGGTCTTGAGCTGGAATTGCAACGTTTCCAACAATCTCCCTTTACTGAAATCTTTCTAGCTTGAGGCTTTTTCTGATTCACTAAACAGGCTTTACCTTACCTTTTGGAGCTCCTTTTTTGGCACACAATTTTCATGGCCAGCTTGGAAGATCTTCAGCTGGTCTTCCAGAGCGTCAATGGCTTTTAAGGCTTCCTGCCATAGTTTAGTTACGCACTCCTTTTCGGTGTTTAAAGTATTTAGTTGCTGTTTGAGATTTTCTGTTAAGTCGTGGTTCTCGTTTTCTTGCACGTGGCATTTTGAGCCTTTTATCACATTTTCGCAGTGTCTGGAGAGGTCCTGGTTTTCAGCTATTACAGCTAAAAGCTGCGCTTTCACGTCCTGTTGTTCAGTCTAGAATCTTGAGTTTTAATTGAGCTTTACTGGGAACAACAAGCTTTACCTTTAACTCAACTAATTCCTGATTGAGCTCTTTCACAAGGGCCTCATAATTGTCAACAATTGACCGAAATTGCCTAAAAAAAATGAGAAAACATCAATTACTTTTAATCCCAATCGCAGGTAAAAGTTGGAAACTTGCTCAATATTGCCCGGATTGGTTTCGTACATTTCCCGGTTTATTTGCTTGCACATCCCTCAAATTTGCGATTGAATTGCGGTTTTCGCAGATCGAATACTGTCGCTCATGACTGAGTCAGATTTTTCATTTTAAGTCACGCTAATACTCATGTAATCGTAGAATTTCAGTTTGTTTTGCTTAAGAATAAGGGTGTTTGTATAGAACGACCTCAGATGTTGTGTTTGTATCGCTTGGGGGCTTGTTCTGGTTGAAGAGTTCACAGAATATACACAATACACAATGGCCCTTTTCCCATACATGATTACAGTTTAGAAAAAAAAACTGGAAGTGCTGGTTTAGCCAGAAATACGCAAAATGTGCAAAGATTCTTTAAAAATCTGATTAAAGATTTTTCAAGACCAAATCTTAATATTATCGTGGAATAAAAGAAGGAACGAATATGCAAGGAGTTTGTCTGGAAAGGTTTTTTACGTTTCGATACGTAAAATATACAGTTTCAGAAAAATTAAGTTAAGGGCTTTCCAAGAGACTGCCAAAGGTCAGATAAAAGATTTTGACCCGCGTACCCAAAATAATGTTTTAGTCATAAGAAGGTTTCAGTATCGATTGCATCTTTTGGGCAGGTGTTTTACAACATGTTAGTCTATAAAACTCCAAAGTTTTATGAAAATCCAGGCAACGACTGATAATGGAAACTTTAGCAAAGTTTCGATAAAAATTTCCAATTTTTTTCATTTCAATTTCCAAAATTGATCAGATTTTTGGCAAAGTGTTCACAACATACCAATCTTTCCTTTTTGTTATATTTTTTCTATTATTTTTATGTATTTATTTCATTATTCTATATCTAAGCCACGAAGTGTGATCTTTTACTGTGTGTTAACTACTGTTTTATTAAATAATCTGTTTTTTAGAACATTTACATTGTTTTATTGCGTTTAATTCACTCAATCTTAACCGCATATTGTACAGTTTTGTTCAACACATTTTAAGACTGAATGTTTGGTACGTAACAAGTAAATTCCGCATGGCTTGTGATTATCACGTCGATATAACGTGACGAAATTGGTCCTTTCAGGAAACCTTATTACGACCTTTTCACGTGATTGTCACCTCAGCTAGCCACTGAAAGACTATATGTCTGATACCGTTTACCCCCAGATGTTCATTAGATGATTGTATGCTCCTTTACTAAGATATTACCAACCACTTGAGCTTAAACAAGACCTCACTACTGCCAAAATTTGATAATAAAATACTTAAGATTCTTCCACTGTGTATAAATAAGCAGGAAGTACTCTGCGCTCGAGTAGTCCCATTCACCATGTTGGCCGGACACGTTTTGTTCTTTTTAGGAGCGGTTGCTCTGAGCGGTCTGAGCCCAGTAAATGGAGCGGTCAGCCTAACTGTCGATGGCCTTAAAGCCACCATCAAAAACGACTATTTAGAGCTGAATTTCAACAGCCAGGCTACCATCTCGTCTGTGAATGTTCAAGGGACTAACTTGGCAGCAAGTGGAGTGAAAACCTTCTACTTGGACTGGAACAGCAGTAAGTTACAATTTTAGTTCTTTTTCTCTCAAAAAAACTCTCTTCTCAAAAAAACTCTAGTCGTTATATAACACTTTTTATCTGTTTATGATAATGAGCTCATTTGGGACTATAAACTTTGTTCTGGTTCTAGTCATATCCACAAAACGCCTTATCATTCTTATGTAGAAATGGAAGTACCTACTTGAAATGCTCGGGTTCTTAAATAATCGATATAGGTGTATATGAAGTGGCACTTAAGGAAATTATAACACTTCCTTATCGGGAACAAATGTGATTTTCTTTGTTAAATAATTTGCAATTTAAGCATCGATGTCCACCTGATTTACATTTTACTTGCAGATGGACAAGGAGTATTCAGCCCATCCAGCATCCACATAGTGGAGCAGACTAGTAGCAGGGTGCACTTCTATTGGCTGCAGGAAAACATCGACAATGTGTTCTCAATCCAGCTCCACTATGTCATGGAAGACGATATTAGTGGCATTTACAGTTACGCCAAATACATCAACGACAAAAGCTACACGGTCTCATTGGGAGAGACTCGAATGGCACGTCTACAGACATGATCTTTTTCCATTAATTAGCATTAATTCATTTGCAGGTCTACAGATTCAATGCCGCCATCCTCACTCAAGGCACCAATCAGGTGCGCTCTGGTACTACCCCCACTACTGTAGACTTGAACCAATGCACAACAGTTCAAGACTCTACGTGGCTCTACTCGAACGGCACTTATTACAGCAAGTACGACTATGCTGCGTATATTAGACAGATCAACTACCAAGGGGTTTATGGTAATGGATATGGAGCTTTCGTGGTTTCGCCCAGCAGGGAATATCATGGTAAGTTGTGTACTGTGTCTTTCCAACCAATATAATTTTCACAGATTGCAATGAATTTCAAATAACGCGCATACTACAAAAGAACCAACCAGTAGCAATTCTTCTTCTTAAGGTGGTGGACCATTGAAGCAAGACTTGACTGTCCATCAGGAATGTTTGGTGGCCAACTATTTCGTGAGTGGTCACTTTGGAACGCCCGAAGTCACTGCTGAGCCCGGCTGGACTCACATCTATGGACCTTTCTTGCTCTACTTCCCTACTGGAAACGATGGAAGCATTGTTTCCGCTGTGGAAAATCAAGTGGTGGCTGAACAAGCCAAATGGCCTTACAGCTTTGTGAATGACGATGAATATCCATATTACAGGTAGGTAGTTTATATTAGCTAGCGATTAAATGGATTATTTAGAACTCGCTCCAACCCAGAGGTTTTGGCCACTCACTAATTATTCAATTTTTTTTCTAGAGGTCAAGTGAGCGGAACTGTCTCCGGCCAGAAGAGCGCCACAGTTGTTCTATGGGACTCAACTGGTGAAGAATTCGACCAGCAGCAATTGGGTTATTTGTACACGGCTGAAACTGACTCCAAAGGCTACTATGCGATTAGCAATGTGCGTCCTGGCAACTACAGAATCGCCGCCTATCCTACAGCCGGCCTGGGAAGCGACAGCGTCGACCAAAGCACTGTTACAGTAACTGCAGGTAACAAAGTGTCCGTTTATGGAATTTTTAGTAAGTTCTAAGGCTCGGGCGTGTTTTTCCAGGCGGCAGAGAGCACGTAGCTCTTACCTTAACAGAGCCCAGCAACATCATCTGGTCTTTGGGCGAAGCCAACCGACTCTCCAACGAGTTTAAGTATTCGGACCAACCACGCAACTACCAATGGGAATGGGTACCGCCCACTGAGAACACTTTTGTTATAGGCTCAAGCGACCCCAAAGAAAACTGGTAAGTTGTATTTACTTATTATAAGTCCAGAAGAATCTACGGTATAATTTGCTTACCTGAGGAGTTTCAATGTGAAAAAATCTTCTATTTGTTGCCAGGTATTACGCTCAATCCCAACCAGGACAATGGTACATCAAGTATCAAGACACCCCTGATGGAAACTCCAGAACATTGCGAGTCGCAATAGCAGCATCCAGCAAATCCCATCTGCAGGTTTTAGTGAATGGACACCGAGTAGGGGACACCTACTACGATAATGACCATGCAATCTACAGAAGTGCCATGCAAAGTGGCCAGTACACTTCAAATGTTTTTACTGTGACCAATGCTCAGGTAGTTGATGGGGAGAATACCATTGAATTTTTGATCAGTATTGGACAAATTATGTACGATACGATCAGCTTGCAAAGGGGTTGATTTTTTTAAATAATTTTTTTAATTATATAATATTATAATAATAATAATATATTAATAATAAAAAAATAAAAGTTTTTTGATTGATTTTTGTCGTTTGTTTTTCCTAAAGGTTAACATTAATAGAGGTAAATTAATGTTTCTATAGAGGTATTTATTTATTTAGAAAATCTGAACGAAATTTGGAATGGAACAGCGCAAGAAGGTACTTTTGGTCAGTGAAAATTCCATTGGGTGCTAAAATGTATATTTTAAGAAGCTACAGCTATAAAGAAGTTATGACTACTTTGATATTGAAATACTGGACATTTCACATGGTGTGAGAGTCTACAGGGTGATATATTACTTAGGGATTTTGCTCTATTTTCTGCTATGAGCCTTTCCTTTGTTCTTCTTCTTCAAAAGCGATAACCATTCAGTTTTTTAACATGCTCATATTAAATGCGATCCATGTAGTTGCATATTTGAATGTACTTTTTTAATCTCGCATACAAATTTACAGAAAGAATATTTTTTTAATCAAAAATGCATGCAAGTACGAAATCACCCACTTCTCTTGATAGAAACTAGAATGAAGATAGAAACTAGAATGATCCCGCAAAACAATAATTTTTCTTTCTCCTTCTGAGTTTAAATTGTCGAATTTCCACATAAAAATTCTAATTGTTACAACAAGAAACGGTTGACTCAAATAATTCTGGTATTAATAAAGAGCAGGGTGAATTGTTGTTCTGGAAGAATTGATTGAAGAAGAGTTCTTGTAGACCGTTCGGCTAAAAGAGCACCCAGCGTTCGGGCAAAGTTACGTGGCACAAGGTATCACTTCACTCATTAGGTAGCAAAAAAAATTCTCATATGGAAAAACCTCGAATCCTAGCCAAAATGAATTATAAAAAACCATTGCTTAGTTCGATCCGGAAAAAAACTATTCCATCTAGATTATCTAGCCACTTGAAAGCAGAATGCTCCTAAAAATACATCTTGTTTACCGTATTGCAATAATCTCTCAATAGCCTCAGATGGTAGTGAAGTGTTTATGTAAAAAGTTCCAAAATTAATCCAAAAATCCCGAACCATTTAAATAATCGAAACTAATGCCGACTTTTGTTGGCCCTAAAACCTTTAGATTACATTTTCCATGCCTTTGTGCTACTCGCTCAAAAAATATCCAGCTACTTGTTGCACAAAGCATCTCTTTCCGGCCATCCGACTTCAAGTGCAAAACACTTGAACATTGAGCGTTTGACTATAAATATCAGCGATTATTTTTCGACCTCTTAGTAGTGCCCAACATGCAGCTGATACCGTTTCTACTTCTGTTAGTGTTGCTGATTGCTGTCTGGTTCAGCCCAGCAAATGCAGCCGTCAGCTTAACAGTGGATGGTCTAAAAGCGACCATCAAAAACGACTATGTTGAGCTGAACTTTAAAGCAGATGCCACCATTTCCACATTAAATGTTCAGGGCACCAACTTGGCCGCCAGTGGAATTAAGACTTTTTACCTGGATTGGAACGATAGTGAGTAGCATCAGGTTTAACTTTTCTGCATAAAAGACTATAGCGGTTGTATTTAAAATCGTAAAGTAAAATACATGGGCGAAATACAAGTAGTGGTTTCGGGAGTGCTGTTTTCAGGCTAAAGCCCACTGATGAGAGCTAATAGGTTCAAAACCCGTCCTGGGGTGCCTCAGATTAACACATCTGAAGATCTATCATGAGTAAAATATATTTGAGTCGTGTTCTATTAGATGGAGAAGGAGTATTCAACCCATCCAGCATCCACATAGTGGAGCAGACCAGCAGTAGGGTGCATTTCTATTGGCTGCAGGAAAATATTGAGAATGTTTTCACCATCGAGCTCCACTATGTAATGGAAGATGATATTAGTGGCATCTACTCTTACGCCAAGTACACGAACGACAAAAGCTACGCAGTCTCCTTGGGGGAGACCAGAATGGTAATGACGACAGCCAATGAAAGGCCCACATAGATCACCCACTGTTTTCCAGGTGTATCGGTTCCAAGCTTCAATATTGACTCAGGGAACCAATCAGGTGCGCTCTGGTACTACTCCCACTACTGTAGACTTGAACCAATGCACTACCGTCCAAGACTCCACTTGGCAATATCCCAACGGCACTTATTACAGCAAGTACGACTATGCTGCGTATATTAGGCAGATCAACTATCAAGGGGTTTATGGTAATGGGTTTGGAGCATTTGTGGTCTCACCCAGCAGGGAATACCATGGTAAATTTCCGCGAAAAGCGAGATTCTCTTAAATCTTGCAAATCCTACATCAGGTGGTGGGCCATTGAAGCAAGACTTGACTGTCCATCAAGAGTGTCTGGTGGCCAACTATTTTCTCAGCGGCCACTTTGGGACTCCCGGACTGAGCGCCAGTCAGGGCTGGACTCACATCTATGGCCCCTTCTTGCTTTACTTCCCAACTGGAAACGATGGAAGCATCATTTCAGCTGTGGAAAATCAAGTGGCATCTGAACAAAGCAAATGGCCCTATTCCTTTGTGAATGACGCCGAATATCCCACATCCAGGTAGTTAGGAAAAGGAAACCAAATGTTCTTTTATAGGGAATTTTGGCAATTTGCAGAGGCAAAGTCAGTGGAAACGTTTCCGGGCAGAAGAGCGCCACAGTTGTTCTATGGGATTCGACTGGCGAAGAGTTTGCTTTGCAGGAATTGGGGTATTTGTATTCCACGCAAACTGACTCTACTGGGTACTACTCGTTTGACAAAGTGCGTCCTGGCAACTACAGAATTGCCGCTTATCCTACAGCAGGATTGGGGAGTGATAGTCTGGATGAATCAACAGTTACAGTAGTAGCAGGTCAGTTTTTTAATTTTTTTTGCAGCTATTTCGGTTTCTAGATGAGACTAAGATTGAAAAATAGGTACTCCCTGAAGTTAACCTCTTTTGTGGAACATTTTTTTTCTGAAAAATCCAAAGTACTGTTATTTTAATTTTCTTTCCAGGTACCACGCAACATGTGGGCTTCACTTTAGCTGAACCTGCAAACATTATGTGGTCTTTGGGCGAAGCCAACCGACTTTCCAACGAGTTCAAGTACTCAGATCAACCACGCAACTACCAATGGGAATGGGTACCGCCCACTGAGAATACCTTTACCATTGGATCAAGCGACCCGAAAGAAGACTGGTAAATCCATCAAACTTCTATTGTTCCAGTTGCAATTTTTGATTGATTTTGAAAGAAAAAGCTGACGGGCGATTCTCGATAAAAAATGATTGCAGGAAATTGCTTTTTTCAAATAAAATAACTCTGGTCCTTCTTCTTCAGGTACTACGCTCAATCTCAGACTGGATCGTGGTACATCAAGTACCAAGACACCGCGGATGGTACCGCAAGAACCTTGCGAGTAGCAATAGCAGCATCCAGTAAATCCCATCTTCAAGTCATAGTGAACTGGACACCGTGTAGGAGACACCTACTTCGATAATGATCAGTCCATCTACAGGAGTGCCATGCAGAGTGGCCGCTACACTTCCAATGTTTATACCGTCAATTCCGCCCAGGTGGTCGACGGAGAGAATACCATTGAGTTCCATATCAGTATTGGACAGATTATGTACGATACAATCAGCATGCAACGAAGTTAGTTCGTTTTTGTTTGGTTAAATACATTTGTTTTGGAATTTTTTTGTTTTTTTTCTATACCTTGCTGTCCAATTATCATTGTTGTTTTCTGGTTGTTTTTTTTTTGGTTCCTTCAAGTCCTTCAGTGTTCCTTGTTCTTGAGTATTACATAAATAGAATGATGCTCAAGTGTTTGTTGAAAACGCATTGAAAACAATCCTGATTGAATTCTTCGTTTATCTTTTTGAGTGTTTATTGCTTTTTAAGCGCTTCGCGGGGCAGTTGTTTTCATGCAGATAACGTTGACAGGTTTTGGATGGTTAAAGAAAACTCTGAAAAAATGAACTCTATTTGGGTATTTAAAAAGATAAATTGCATACTAATTCATCCCAGGAACGAGATTTATTTTCTTCGGGTGCAGTCTAAAGCAATTGAGCTTATTTCTTCGCACTCCAAATTTTTGAACAGGCTTATTGAAATGGAAGCTTTGGATTCGACTTAGTGATTCAAATAATTGCATTTTATGTTTTTCATATTTTCCTTCTTTTGGTTTATTACATATTTTGAACTAAATGATTCGAAAGAACGTTCGTCGTCTAGATTGTTTCTTATTCAACATTATTTCAATCTATTGCTTCACTATTTCATATAGGTTTTTACAGACCAATTTCGTTTTAGTTTGTGTATTTGTGTTTCCTATATTTTATCTGTCGATGGATGGATGGAATTTAATTTGCTGCTCTTTTAACGAGCAAAAATATAACAAACTTTTCTTTTTCTGCGGCGAATGTTCTCCTGCTTTTGCCCCGGTCTTAAAAATTAACATTCCACCATCTTCATTCTCCTCACCAATCAAAAAAATCAAACCATCAAGTCGTGAAGCGCTCGATTAGTTTTCTGATCTTTGATATTTAAAAAATAATTATCCGGAACAAAGAAATGGCTTTAAACCAGAAAAAAGTTCGATGTTTGTGCTCCCTAAACAGGATGGTTAAATATATCATTGGGCTAAATATTGGATATATGAAGTATTTATAGTGCTTTTGACTAGTCATTGTCGTATTATTTCATCGGAAAACAATGTTTCGAAAGCCTTGGCTTATAACTTAATAAATAAACACTCAAAAGTGACGTCAATTTAGAAGATTTCTTTATTATGAGTTAGAGAATTATTTATAGGAAGTTTATCAGTTATTAATGGATTATGTTCGAAAGTCTTTGAACAAGTCATTCGGACAACAACTCCCTCAAGTGTTTCCTATTGTCTGATTACACTTACTTTACTGAAAATATACTTAATGACTGTGTTTACGATTGCTAATTTGCGCTTTTTTGTGCGCTGTTTTTTCTTTCATGTGCGCCTGTTTTATCTGCTCAATTTTCACTCCAGTCCTTCATCGTTTGTTTCCAAGTCATTTTTAAGCCATTTGCCTTCATTTACGTCTTTAAAATTTGGCTTTTGGACTTCACAGGATGCACTTTTCCAGTTTAAAGCCGAAGTTATTTTTTACAGTCCTCGAAGACTATTCTCTTTAAGTATCTATACCGGGTGTAACATTTAACTTGAGACATCGCGAAAAAATTAGGACAAAACGTTACCCGATTTTCAAAATCTTCCTCATGGAGGTCTTGGTCTTCCTCATGAAGATATGATAAGGATGAAACTTGTACATCTTCAGCATTCTCCACACACTCATATGAGAAATACCTGATTGCAGTGATTCTTCTCGTGTGCTTGCACGGGGATTATAAGCCACAGCACCAAGGACTGCTACTTGATTGTCTGTTCCACAAATTGTAGCTCTACGTGTTCTTTTCTGCTGCTTTACACTCGAGCGGAAGAAGCTCGGGACCGCACTTTCATCCGGAAAATGCTGAGCGAAGAGATTGACAGCATTATCAATACGCCTGCCAGCTTCTCCATGAGCAAAAACCATTTGAATTTTCTCTTGTACAGTTATGGACTCCTTGCTGATGAAGTATTAACACCAAAATAAATCTATCTGATTAAAATTAGGGTTTTTTTTCAAGTTATTTCTTTTTTTTTTGACGTTTGAAACAAAAATGTTTTAAACAAAATTTACGAGTTGTTAGTGGGGGTCCGATTTAAAAAATCAAAGTTACCGCCCTTCCCCCCACAAGGAGGAGCAGAGGAACACTAATTTTGTCATCAATGTATTTCTCCGCGGAATAATACTTTGATACTGAACATTTTTTGTTCTGTGCTTATTATTCGAGATATTGCGATGTCTCAAGTTAAATGTTACACCCGGTATACAGCAGAACCTTCTTTGTTTGCCTCCAGTACTTGAATAATGCCCAGTAGCACTTAAGTAGCGCAGAAAAACAATCCGTAATTGACGCAACATCAAGAACATTCTCGCCTCAAAGATAAGACGTTTTAAGTACATGTTTGCGACGTTTTTTCAAAATTTTCGCACTTTCAAAAACATCACTCCCACCTAATGGAATCACAGATAAATATAGGTGATATATAAGAGCGGTGCGTTTCCAAGACACTCTGGTTTGGTACCATCTGATAAGATGGCAGTACGCGGTGCAGCTCTTCTGGTGTTTACCACCTTAATTTCCGTTTCTTTGGCCAAAGTGACTCTGACTACCAATGGTCTGGCTGCAACTGTATCCAATGGCAATGTCGAAGTTGTCTTCAAAGCTGATGCCACCGTTTCTGCCGTTAAAGTAAACGGTGTTAACATCGTTTCTACCTCGCAGAAGACATTCTATTTGGATTGGAATGAAAATGGACAAGGTATGAAGCATCTGGTAAAACTTTCACTAGTGAAAGTTTTCCAGCAAATTTACCCCTGAAGGTGCCAGCTACTCGTGCTTGCGAAACGTCAGTAGGTATTTCTACTCCACAACCACCTAGAAGCCCAAGGAATGTAACAGTTTCGACTGCAACTTTTGTTTAATTTTGCAAAATTTTCTTAGATGATAATTTTTTGCTTATATTTTTAAACACCCAGCTTGAAATAATATAATTTGTTGCTTTTCGTCTGTTCGCGAAACGATTAACCTCCAACCTCTATATACAGGGTGTCTGAAATGTGGAGTGCAGTACTTTAACTGGATATTCTTTTGGGCAAGCGATATCTCAAAAACGGTTAGTTCCAGAAGCTTCCATAAGGTAGACATTTTTGCTCAACATTAATGGAGAAACAAACGAAAGAGGACGAAGCGTCGCTATACACGGTGGCAAAACAGTTAGAGCCAATTGATTGCACAAGCAGCGCATAAAACGATAAATTATTTATTGGAAAATCTGCTTAAATAACAAAGAAATTGATGGTTGCTAAACCTGCAGAATCAGCTGAAGAAACAATAAAGTATTTATTGTAAAATCTCCTTAAGAGACAAGGAAATGATAATTGCACCACATCGATTAAATAGAGATACACCCTGTATCAAATTTGGTTCAATTTTTCAGTTATGAAGTGCGGAATTTGGAGCCAATTAGAAAATTTCGTGTTCACAGTTATATACAGGGTGTCTCAAACTGTAATTTTTTCGACTTTCTTAACTAATTTGATTCAATCCACATTCTCAAAGATATACAAGGTCAACGCGTGATGTGAAAATATGGCATCAAATTTTTGTTGTAACTTTTTTGTGTTTTTTTTCAGTAACTTTCAGTCCAAGTGAACTGAAAGTTGGCGAAAATTCCGACTCACTGGCTCACTTTTACTGGATCCAAAACGGTGCTTCTAATCAATTCCACATCGAATTCCATTACGTTATGGTGGATGGAGTGAGCGGAATCTACTCATGGGCCAAATACATCAACAGCCAGTCCGGAACGGTCTCTCTTGGAGAAACCAGAACGGTAAGGTTTGGATGAAGGTGCACTCCACAATTACTGAACAACGCAAAATGTTGGATTCCTTGCAGATTTACCGGTTTGACTCAAGCATTTTGACGCAAGGAACCAACCAGGCCCGTTCTGGAACGCTCTACTTGTACTCTTACCTGAACACTCAGACTAAAGTGCAAGACGAGACTTGGCAGCTGGCTGATGGAACTTACTATACCAAGTACGACTACGCTGGATATCTCAGAGAGACTTCCTACCAAGTAAGTTCCGAATGATACCTTTAGACACGCAGTAATCAGTTGTATCTGTCTCTGGTGTACAGGGTGTTTACGGAAACGGTTACGGAGCATTCGTAGTCTCGCCAAGTCGAGAGTACCATGCCGGAGGCCCGCTGAAGCAAGACTTGCTGATCCATCAAGACTCTCTGATCGCCAACTACTTTGTGAGCAGTCATTTCGGAACATCTGGATTGACCGCTCCAGCTGGATGGACTCACATCTACGGGCCATGGCTGATTTACTTTAACACTGGAAGCGACAGCGCTATTCTTAGCGACGTAGCTAGCAGGGCTCAGACGGAAAAGGGAAGCTGGCCATACAGCTTCGTTAACGATGATGCCTACCCAAGATCTAGGTAGGTTTATATCCTCCAGTATGATCAAAACTTTCAATCGATTCTTCAGCTTCGGTTTCCTCAACTTTTTTTGTGTCTTTCTTCGTCACCAAATTTTCTGTTTTAGCGTCTTGAGCTGAACAGTTAAATTATTTGATCAGTATGGTCGGCTTTGGTCAAATTAGGTACCAATTTAGTGTTATTGAAAATATTGAACTGTGTTTTTCTTGCAGAGGAACCGTAACTGGTAAAGTCACTGGCCAGCCAAAAGCTGCCGTTATGCTGTATGATTCTAGTGAAACTTTCGATGATCAACAACTGGGTTATGCCTTCACTACTGAGTCCGACTCTAGCGGATCATACACACTGACCAACGTCCGTCCTGGTACTTACAATGTGGTCGCCTATCCACTGGCTGGACAAGGAAGTGAAAACTTGGCCACATCTACTGTAACTGTAGCAGCAGGTATGTTTCAGTTGTTTTTACGGTTAAACATGCAGATTTTGCTAAAATGTTTTAATGTTTATAGGTGGAACTGCTACAGTCAGCACCCTTAATCTGCCCGAACCCTCAAATATTATCTGGAACATTGGGGAGACTGACCGTAGGTCAGACGAATTCAAATACAGTAACGAGCCCCGTAATTATCTTTACGAAACCCTGCCTCCAGAGACTCTCACTTTTGTCATTGGATCAAGCAGTGCCGCTAACGACTGGTAAGTGGAAATTGATGAAAAAATCAGGGTTTGATACAAAAATATACTCTTAGTTAATATAGGCAGAAAATATGAAAATAATTAGCTACATTCGGTATAGAAGTTTATTTTTAAACGATGGTCCTTCAATACTGTAGGTAACTAACAAAGAAATTAGACTATCAAGAAAGTACTAATAAAGAAAATATAAAATCCACGATTGCTTCAAAAATGAACACACATTCATTTAGCACTGAAACTACTGGAAATATCAAATCAAAAGCCAAACAGTTTTTTACAAAATTTTAAAAAATCAGTTGGAGGAATTGGGAACTCTTGACCAGCAACTTTGGGGGCTGCAACCACTGTCTGTGTTCGATCGTCTCTTTCTAGTCCATTGTCTGCCGGCAATTTCTGATTAAGCACAGTGGATTGAAGTGCCAAAATTGTCGGTAGAGCAAGGAGTTTTTATAAAAATTATTAGTAATTTTTGCAACCCTTGCCACCACTATCTGAATGAACTGAATTTTCATTTGAATCTGTATAATGACAATGGAATTGGTCGTGCAGTCAACATAATTTCAGTCGAAATAAAACGGTTGCTTGAAAAATCTGGAGACCGAAGAACTTGGTGTTACCTTAAATCTTCTATTTATTTTCAAGGTACTACTCTCAATCCAAAGCTGGAATCTGGACTATTCAATACGAAGACACTCAAGATGGAAACGGCAGAACTCTTCGGGTCGCTTTGGCTGCCGCCAGTCAAAGTCCTCACTTGATAGTCAACATCAACGGCCACAAAATCGGTGACATCTACTTCGACAATGACCAATCGGTCTACAGAAGCGCCATGCAGAGCGGCAAGTTCCATTCCAACATCTTCACCGCAAATAATGCTCAAATTGTCAGTGGAACCAACGTTATCACCTTGCAAGTGAGCAAAGGACAAGTTATGTACGATGCCATCAGCTTGCAAAGAGGTTGATACGGTGATAAAGGAATAAAGCATTTTTTGTTTTCTTCTTTGTTTCTGTTGGGGTTTTTCATACTTAAGTATATGGGAAAAGTTCCGCGTAATTTTGGACAGGTAAAAATGAATGCCTTCCTACTGAGCTAATGGATTAAATATCCAGTAAAAGGCCAAACAACGCAAAATGAGAAAGTTGCAAGTTAAACACTGAGATGAAAGAAACAAATTTACTGTACAAATGTGCAGTGATCGAAGGGGTGTTTATAAAGCGCCATGAACAAAAGACTCGCTTTGATATAAGTTTGCGCCGATATTTTTTTACTTCTGTTCTATGCGTTTAAACGCATTGTTTTTGGAATAAATTTGTATTTAATGTTATGATGAAATTATTGCCAAAATGACAACATTTTAATATGTTGTTTGGTTCTAATGAATCTGGAATAAAGTTAATAAATAATACATAAATACTGTTCGCTGATTTTAAATCTGCAAGTTCAAATACATCATAAAAATCACAGTGGACGATTGAAAAATAATTGTGGAAGTTGTAAAGAGCAATCAAGCAGGAGAAACTCCCGAAAAATAAACATGAACTTCCAGGAAAGACAGAACCCTTTTTCGACCATGGACTGCAGTCAGAACTAAGGGAGTTTTTAAAGCTTCTTGTTACCAGCAATATCATCCACTCCAGTAGTTCAAATTTATCCTGTAAGCCCACCAATTGATAACAACCAGCTTTAAATATTAGAATTTGCACACTTATCTTCTGTTCTCATTAAACACAACTTTGTTTCATTCAACTTTCACTAATCATCCACGTGTCATCTAGAGGACTGCCCACTCAGCTACTAGTGCTTAAGAGGCATAGAAACAATTCCCATTGACGCAATTTCAGAGCCCAAAACGAAAAAAAACTGGAAGATAAGCATTTTTCGATAAGCTGATGGTTCCAAATGAGTGCCAAATGCTTAAGAATATCAAAGGCATTGCTCCCACTTAGCTAATGGCATCTACTATATAAAGGAAACGTGCAAAACTGCTCGTTTTAGGTACCATTTAACGCGATGGCATTGTGGGCTGTGGTTCTTTTGCTAATTGCGACCTCTATATCAGTTGCTGTGGCCACAGTAACGCTCACAACCAGTGGACTCACAGCTACAGTATCGAATGGCGATGTTACGGTTGTCTTCAACGCACATGCCAGAGTGTCCTCTGTGAAGATCGATGGTGTTAACATTGTCTCCACTTCGGCCAATAGCTTCTATTTGGACTGGAATGAAAATGGAGAAGGTACACAGTCCAGAGTCTTCATGTATTGTATAGGAATTTAATTGATTTGGAATTTTTGCAGTTAGCTTCAGCCCAAGTTCATTGACGGTTGTAAATGACACCGACTCTCTAGCTCACTTCTACTGGCTTCAGAATGGCGCTTCTGATCGGTTTGAAATTGAGTTGCATTATGTGATGGTGGAGGGACTCAGTGGAATTTACTCATGGGCCAAATACATCAACAGCCAAAGCGATAATGTCACTCTTGGGGAGACCAGGACGGTGAGATTATGTTGATTTAAATAATGTGTTCTTTATGTTGGGTGACCATTACTCTTTTTTTTAACGCAATTACGTGTAAGTGAACATGTACGTAACCCTTCTATCTACTCAGGTTTATCGGTTCAATTCGAAGCTGTTAACCCAAGGAACCAACCAGGCTCGTTCCGGAACGCTCTACTTGTACTCCTACCTGAGCACTCAGACCAAAGTGCAAGATGAGACTTGGGAATTGGCCGATGGAACTTACTACACCAAGTATGACTATGCTGGGTATCTCAGGAACACCACTTACCAAGTGAGTGGATTTCCTTGGGGATTTTGAGCCTGAATGAACCTGCATTTTACAGGGCGTTTATGGAAACGGTTATGGAGCTTTCCTGATCTCGCCCAGTCGCGAATACCATGCCGGAGGCCCGCTCAAGCAGGACTTGTTGATCCACCAGGACTCTTTGATCACTAACTACTTCGTGAGTAGTCATTTTGGAACCTCTGGATTGACCGCTCCGTCTGGATGGACTCACATCTATGGACCTTGGCTGCTTTATTTTAACACTGGGACCAACAGCGCCATCCTAAGCGATGTAGCAACTCAAGCTGAGACTGAGAAAGACAGCTGGCCTTACAGTTTTGTGAATGATGACGAATATCCAGTGGACAGGTAAAAGAACTTCCCAGTCGAAAAAACCAAAATTATTGGAATTTTACCTTCTTTCCAGAGGCACAGTTACAGGAACAATCACTGGACAGCCTCTGGCTACGATTATGCTGTATGATTCGGAAGAAACATCTTACGATGATCAGCAGCTGGGTTATGCATTCACTACTGAATCGGACTCTAGCGGCTCATACACACTGACAAACGTGCGTCCTGGCACCTACAATGTGGTCGCCTATCCAGTGGCTGGACAAGGAAGTGAAAATGAAGCCACAACTACCGTAACTGTAACAGCAGGTACGTTGCTTGTAACCAACATGTTGTTTCGGGACTGAAAATCCCTGGAAACTCACCAACTTTAATGAGGCAAAAACTGTCCACAGGTAATACCGTGACAGTCAGTACTCTGGATCTACCGGAACCCGACGACATTATCTGGAACATTGGCGAAACCAACCGAAGGTCCAGCGAATTCAAGTACAGTACCGAGCTGCGTAATTACCTTTACGAAACTTTGCCCCCAGAGACGCTTACCTTTACCATTGGAACGAGCACTGATGCCGACGATTGGTAAGCAGCTACTTCAAAAATTGATGTTTTCCCACAAAGAAGGAACCAACAGTTGTTGGAAGATTGTGTAGTGTGTAGGTTGTGGTGATGATGGAAAAATGGAAGAAGGAAAGGAAGCGATTTTTCTTCTTTCAAACACTTGTAACAGAGAAGAAATTTCAATCAAACACTGTTGCTTTTTCCAGGTATTACGCCCAGTCCCAAGCAGGAATCTGGACAATTGAGTACGATGACACTCAAGATGGAAACACCAGAACTCTTCGGGTCGCTTTGGCTGCCGCCAGTCAAAGTCCTCACTTAATTGTTAACGTTAACAGCCACAAGGTCGGGGATGTCTACTTCGATAACGACCAAGCGATCTACAGAAGCGCCATGCAGAGTGGCAAGTTCCATTCGAATGTCTTGACTGTCACCAATGCGCAGGTTGTTAATGGTACCAATACCCTCACCTTGCAAGTGAGCAAAGGAAAAGTGATGTACGATGCCATTAGCTTGCAAAGAGGATAATTTTGGATACCTTATTTTTCATATTAGAAAAACCAAGCCTGTTACTGTCCAATTATAATTTATTTACACACAAACTTTTGTAAAATTATAAATTATATTACACATGTTAATGAGTAGTTCGCATGCATTCACTCTTGTAACGTAAATTTGGATATGTATGTACAATAAAATTACCCAATTTACAAAGTATCTCGCTATGTACATAAATGAAATAATCACAGAAGAGGCATCAATATACAGGTGATAAACTAACAACAAACGTTTGACTACTTAATATTAAATATTTACTTAACACTTCAAATAATACGCTCAACGTATTCAAATTGATAATCGGGTGATTTAATTGTAGCTTAAACTCATGTGGATTTAAATAATCCTACTTTTTTTAAGACTTAGGAGCAGCAGTGGTTTTTCTGTAACCTGTTATCAAAGGAAATCACAAAAAAATATAATTCGATTAATGAAAATAAGTGTTAGGGAATATAAAGATTATTTTCTTTTTGACGATTTTATATTTTTTCAATACTCAATTAGCTTTTTTTATGCTTCAAACCCCTCATTTGATAATTTCATTTCACATGAACAGAATGAAGAAGCTTTTCCTTTTTTTATGTTTAATTGTGTAGTTTTTTGATCTACATCTTGGATTTTTGGCGCGAATGAAAAAACCACACATTTTTTCTCAATTTTCGAAAACTACTGCTGCCCAACTCAAAACGACGACAAAAAAACACAACGCACTTTGCTGCATTAAGCAAAGTTACTGAAATTGAATCGTTAATATAACTGTTGCCTCATTTCAGTCACAGTTATCACTCCCTTTGGTACAAACGAAAGCACGCACAACATTTAAATCTTAATATTGAATCACTGTTGAAGAGCAACATCAGAAATAAATCTCGGCCATTTTGCGCATATTGAAAGCTTCGCTATTTGCACTGTCCCATAAACTCAAGCTATACTAACTACTGGGCTCTATTCGAAAAAAAATCCTCCCTGGATGCGATGCTTTCAATACGGGAAAACTACCTGGAAGGTCATATTACAAATACAAGCACTTTGTGCACGCTGCCTTATAATAAACTGATCATTTTCACAATAATAACTAGACTCACACGTTAAATTCGCAAAACTAAAATTTTAACGCACATTAGTTCCACCATGGTCACTGTATGCGGGGCCAATACTGAGAAGTCATATCAGCTTGACCTGGCACCGCAATTGGCACTGAAACTCCGGGAGATATCAAACCTAAAACCAAACAGTTTTTCCAAAATTTTTAAAAAATCAGTTGGCGGAATTGTGAACTCTTGACCAGCAATTTTGGTGGCTGCAACCACTGTCTGTGTTCGAGCGTCTCTTTCTAGTTCACTCTCTGCCGGCAATTTCTGATTAAGCACAGCGGGTTGAAGTGCCAAAAAAGTCGGTAGAGCAAAAAGGTTTCATAAAAATTATTAGTAATTTTTGCACCCTTGCCACCACTATCTGAATGAACTGAATTTTCATTTGGAAACTTTTTCCAACCCTAAATTATTTGTTAAAAGCAGTATGAGTAGTAATAATAGTCACCTGTTGAACTTCCATTGGTGTTATACTGATGGCCGTTCATCTGGTAAGGCTGACCAGGACTGCATGGAGACGGCCTGGAACCATACCCGATTCCCAGATCGTACCCCGACGGTCTTCCCATGCAGTAGCCACCCATTCCGCCGCCCATTCCTGGACTTTCGCGTTGCTGCAAACAGGCGCCAGGGGATGGAACCATGCTGGTTGTTAGTCCGCCGTGCGCGAAGTTCGACATCGGCGACATGGATCTGGAAAATTTCCTGATTCTAATCCCAATTCCATCACTATCCAGGTGGTTCCTACCCGTAGGTATCCGCTATGGACATTGGAGGCGCAATAGACGAATACATAGCAGGACTCCCGTTACCAAAACCCTGTATTCTTGGGGGAGATGCATTAGGACCTGATGCATCCACAGGTGTTTGGTTGGTTCTTCGCTGGTTCCTCAACTTCTCCTCTCTACGCCATTTCGCTCTTCGATTGGAGAACCACACCTGTATTCTGGCCTCCGGAAGGCCGATTTTCGCGGCCAGTCGTTCTCTGGCAAACACGTCCGGGTAATGAGTGCGTTCAAACTCTGGAAACCACAAACGAAATGGAATTGATGAATTTTAATGCGACAAGTTTTTACCTTTCTCCAGACTGTCAATCTGGTCGTTAGTGAAGGACGTGCGGTTTCTTTGGAGTTTACGTTTCAGTCGCAATCTAGCCTGATCGTCATCAGGGCCTATACTGGAACCGGCGTTCGAATTGTCTCCTGAGTTCGTTTCGTCGGAATTTAATCCATCCAAGTCAATAACTGCAACAAAAAAAAACACTGAATTGAATTAAATAAGCGGTTCAGTGACGGCAACCTTTCACTTCAAGCAAACCACCTCTGAAGATGCACGCCACTCGGGCTTGCGAAACGTCAAGACAATTTCTCTAGTTGATATGACCGCAATAGTATTTTTTGATAACTTTCATCTTCTCAGAAGAATCAATTTGCTTGTGCGAACAGCGTCGATTCATGTGCGACATTCTTATACATTTTACGTGCTAAAGATCACAATTAAAATGTGATTTTCCCAAACAAAATAAGGAATCGTCAATTTGCCTCAGTTGTAGTGTTGAGCTAAGCTAATTGAACCACCCTCTAAATACCAAATATTCGTCCACTTCTTCTATAGAGGCGCACTTGAGCATTGTACTCGAAATTCCGAAATCGCCTGAATACTTTTTGAACTCGTTCCACAAATACCTTCAGCCAATTGCAGTAATTCATTTAGCGAATGTCTTAACGTGATTAGAACAAGCGCAACATTCGAGCCATTTAATTAAAAGCCGAAATGAAATAATCCGACTTTATTCCATCGTATATATTTATATAATAATGCTGAAGCCGGGGAGATTCGGGGCCGTTGGGGAGCGAGCTGTGGGAAAATATCGAAACAACTTATTTGATCCGAAAGGGCTCGCTGCTCAGTCGAAGGGCCCCCGAAACGGGAGCTTCCGTGCTGCAACATCCCTTAAGTCCCGCCTCTGTCTGACTTCCTTCAGCCCTTATCATTAGTTTCTGGTTGGTTGCGTTCGCCGTAACGTAGATCGTTGTGCCTTATCTCATGCGGGGTGGCCGCCCACCCGAAATAACTTTGCAGGAACGAACGAAGACGCACGGCATGCCCGAAATCGCCCTTATTTTACTTGACGCGTCTAATATATTTTTGAAAACTTGCCCTCGCCGATATGCACTTTTAATTAAAAGATGTGAATTATCCATGTCGCAGATATTAACTGTGGCTGAAACGTCGTCTCTTAGTGCAAACTCCTTTTTTGGAGGGTTTAGATGTATATGCAGAAGTAGAACTAAACACTAACAAAATAACAAACTGACTAAAATAAATAAATATAATAAAATAATAAAATAAATTATATATTATAAAATAAAATAAATTATAAGGGAGACATAATTGTAAATTTCATAGGTAAAGCTTCATTTACTCAAGGAGTTTTCGTTTAATTAGGTTGAAAGTATTTAAAGACATTAGAGAGTTAATGGGATTTGTAAACTCTACTGTCATGCAGTAATAAGGTTAATCCTTATTTTAATACTGTATTAGATTTATTTCTTGAACGAAATTATCGTTATTGGGATATCAAGATCACTTCTTTCAATATTAAAATTAATTTAATATTTCAATATTGTTTACCTTTTTATTGGATTTTGGACGCTGTTTCAGCATTTTCGCTTAATTGTTATAATGGAAAAACGTGTGGAAATAGAAACTAAGTTATAGAAACTACGGTTAAAACTGTCAACTGCCAGTTTAAGGTAGAAATAAAGCTGTACAATATCCCTGCACAATTAGCACAGAACAGTATCCTTATTAGGGGATCCCTTATTTTTAGACTCAATTGCGCCGGCGTATGTGTCAAAATACCACTACTTTATTACTGCTTGCCCTTATTGACCGTCCAATAACTCTCTATTAAAGTTTAGCTCAGTTGTTTCCAAACCATGATAGAGATTTTCATATTTTTTGTATGAACAGGGCGTAGATTGACCGAAAAAAACTGATCAAAGCTAAACTAGAATAATCGTCAGTGGGAAATTTGGTAGCAAAAAAAGTAGAGAAAATAGTATTAAGCAAATAACAACTAATAGTGACGGTACAGTTGCTTAACCAAAGGAACTTGCTAATGAAGTGAAAATTGCTGAAGAACTAAACAACAAGATTAGTTTTCCTGGTGCAGTTCTGAGGTGTTGAGGGATGAAATTGTCATTTTTTCACGCAAACCACGCAACTCTCGATAAGAAGTCAAGAGACATACATTTCTCATTTTGAGCTAGTCTATCGAAATATTACATAAAAAACAGCAAAAAATACTGGGGATCTCATTTTTGCATCCGAGATGATCGTAGACCCTTGAAAGATCTGGATAAAAAGATTGGCAATTTCTTGGAAATATTGCCAACAATTTATTGCTGGTGCCTTTCCAATTAATTGTATTACAGTACCACCAATCACAAAAGTGCTAAACAGTCCACCCGGTTCATTTCCGCCTAATCCCCGAGCAATCAATGTAAATTCAATAATAAATGCCGGCATCAAAGTTGTTTAGTCCAGCCCCAGGGCTCTCAGTTCATCCCTTTTGTAAAGTTCCAACCGTTCACCACAATCGGCAATCTTTGGTTGACAACGTTGCAAATTACTTTGACAAAACTCTTTGTCCAACGGTGGATTCGGGTGCGTTGTCCAAACGGGAGCAAAGTGTGTTTGAATAACGCGGCATCGTTTACCGAATTTCGGTGTTCCGAATTACCTTCATAATGGGGATTTAAATGTTTGTTTGCTTAGGTATTAGTCGAATCCACCCATTCAGTCTTCTTCATTCAAATCCAATAGAGGTAAACTTGCGTTTTTGGTTATAGGAATTCATCGATTGATGATGATTTGAACTGGTGGTCGAAGAAAAGTGTTGAAATTGAAAGGAATTGTCCCGAAATTTCAAAAAAGCTTATTTTTTTGAAGAAGTTTGACCATCAATAGCAGAGGAGCCAGACTTCTTCTTCTTTTTAAGTCGCCAGTAAAGAAGGCCGTCATTGATTTTCAGTCATCTTTAGGAAGTTCTCAAGAATTTTCGAAAATCGATTCCGCTTTATGTAGGCGGGCGATTTTGGATTTATTTCCTTCTAAAGTTGGGCAGTGAAAAACTCAATTTTGGATGCCTTTCTTAGGGTGCAGTCTCTCCTATAAGTGGAGAAAGTTTCGATTTTGAGTCACCATCAGACAATTTATAGGTGCAGTTTTTAAAATTGCGTTTGGTTTACTAGGTTTGTTTTTACAGGCCGGACTTTGACACTTAGTTATTCCGGAACTAATAAAGTCATTAAATCCCTTTTGTATGTATTTTTTTAAGGGGAAGTTTGATTCATAAGTGGCAAAGTTTTGATTTTCAGGCGGCATCAGGCAATGCTCAAAAAATTTTCAAAATCGCGTCCAGTTTTTATGGTGGTTTTTTCAGGCCGAAGCATTTATTTCCTCTGTAACTTGACAAGTGAGATAACTTTCTCATTCAGAATCTCCTCTATAAGTTAACAGAGTTTCGACTTTCAGTCATCATCAGGCAATCGTTGTCATTTTTTTCAAAATTACGTTTGGTTTACGAGGCTATTTTTGAAGACCGGAGTTTGCGATTTATTTATACAAGAATTAACAAAGTTAAGAGAGTCGTTTTTCTACATATTTTATAGGGCAAAGTCTGTTCTATAAGAGTAAAGCATTTTTGATTTTCAGTCATCATCAGGCAATTTTCACTAATTTTTCAAAGCAGCAGGTCGTAGCTAGTAGTTATTTGCTCAGAAACTTGAAATTTTTGAGACTAACTTTTGTATCATCTTTGCAAGCCACAGTGTGTTCTATAAGTGGAAAACGTTTCGATTTTTAATCATCCTCAGAGAATTTTCGGAAATTTTTTCAAACTTCGCTTGTATTTTGCACTGCTTATTCATGCAGGCCGGACTTTTTATTTCTTCAGAAACCAGTTGCGTCTGAGAGCGATCTTTGAAGGAATTTTGTAGCGCATAATATATTTTATAAAAGACAAAAATTTTGATTTTGAGCTGTTCAGGAAGTTTTCAAAAAATGAAATCGCCTTTGGTTTTCGTGGGGGATTTTGCAGATCCGATTTTAGCATTTTTTTGCTCTGTAACTTGCAAAGTGAGAATGTACTTTTTAAATGCATTTTGTAGGGAAAAATCCCTTCTACAAGTTAACAAAGTTTCGATTTTCAGTCATCATCAGACAATGTATGTATTTTTTTCAAAGGTGGTTGGGTTTACGAGGTTTGCTTTTGCAGGCCGTAGTTTGGCATTTATTTATTCCGAAACTAATGAAGTCATAGAGTTGCTTTTGAATGTGATTTTTGTAGGGCTAAGTCTATTCTATAACTGGAAAAAGTTTTGATTTTCAGTCTGCATCGAGCAATTTTCAAGAATTTTTCTCTGGTTTTTGCAGGCCGGAGTTGGGAATTTATTTCCTCTGAACCTCGAGAAGGAAAAAAGTCAATTTTGGATGCATTTTGCAGGGAAAAGTCCCTTCTATAAGTAGGTAAAGTTCCGATTTTCAGTCAACATCAGCCAAATTTTTCAAAAAGGCCAGAGAATATCGCAGTACCCTTTTGCTCATGTTCCTATTCCTGTATATTATGTTTCTGACTATACAGGATGATTCAAAATTGGCATCATCCCCTTGGAAGAACTCTGGGGGCAGTTTTTCTACAAAAATCATGGGTTTATTTAACGAAAAAACGCATTCAGCTGTCCTAAAAGAAAGTTCTTCTTTTGGCGGCCCTGTATCTTATTATTGTCACTACAGCATCGTATCTTTCTAATACCTTATTAGCAAGTCTTCGCCTACCGGCGTCTTTATCGTGAAAGTTTAGTTGAAAAGTGATTTATGGCCTTACGTTCGCAGGGTTTAATGTCGCCGACGTGACAGACCGGATTGAGCGCGCCCCTGATCTAACGCCGTTATTTATTATCAGTTTTGGTTTTTAATATTATTTATGCCTAAGAACGGAAGGTGGAGGTGCCATTGTTTGCTTATCTACATATTTTGCATAAAAATTAATTTCGGATCACTAAACTGGATTGAATCGCTTCTTTGCAAAGTGAATCTGCTTGACTACTTTTCAATAAGGTTTTATGGCTTTCTAGTATTTTTTTCTGCGGGGATTATTAATGAAATTTACTGTCTCAAACTGTGTGTTTTAACCACCTTCCGATTATATTTAAATCAATTATTTCGTGACACTTTAGATCAGTATTGAACTGCGTGAACAACAGTAGCAAATATTGAGCAAATAATTGGCCTCCATGCTGTAACTCAAGTGACCATGAAGAATGGCTTGTTTCGATTAAAATCCCGAGTGGCCCCACTGAGATATTCCAGCGATCAATCCATTTAGTAACAGAAAATTAATAGACAAGAAGCAGATGTAAGGGCATGAAAGCACCTCGAAAGTTCGGAAGTTTAATCCCCTATAGAGTATTCTCAAAATCCGGAACCCAATCTATTGAGCGCAGCATGTAAACATGCCGACGTTTTCCGAGGAAAAAATTAATTCCTCTACCGAAATGCAAGCTTGTATGGATACAAAGTAGAAAAAAAGCACTGTTCGGGAACACATGTCCCTCTAAGTTGGCATCGAAAGTGTTTTCTGTTTGGGCAACGGAGCGAAAGCGACTAGATTGTGAATATAATTGAAAAAGGTGGCCATTTAATAGGGGATTTTCAAATTTATTATTGTGCACTGACGTGAATATTAGCAAATTTTGTTGTCCGGGTTGGAGTGCACGGTTTATGCACTTTGCGAAATTATTTACCAATAAAAAACCACTAGTTTTATTGATAATAATAAAATATTTGTGGCTGATTTTTATGCTGGAATTGACATGAGGCATGGAAGAAAGTTAAAAATTGCAGATCGGATTATTAAATGTACGGCGAATTGAGGCAGCTGCACTGCTGCAGACTGTGTTTTTGGTGAATTATTCCTCTATTTCATCACTCTCCACTCAATGGAACACTCATGGATGAAAATATCACGTTTTTATGACGTCTGCACGATGTGAGTCTGTCTGATGCATGTGACGAGAGTTTAATGACTAACAAAAGACGCGATATCTACGTCATTATCACGTCCTAAATACGCCAATGACGTTTTAGTGTTTAGCCGGTAGTTCTGGCAATGCTTCACATCTCCTGTGTCTTGTTTTATTTCCTAGTTTGTGTTTGATTTTCGTTATTTCTCTCCTTTCGTTACCCAGTATTCTGTTTGAACCTTTTTGACTGTTCGTTGCCTTTCTATACCGATATCATGTGCATTACACTAAAACAGATTTTTTTACATATGCTATATTATAATTCTTTTTAAGTTAAACTCACCGAGCGCTGAGCTAGAAGGTCGCATTACCAACAAACAACCGATACTACTATATTACTCTATAACGCGGTTGGTGCTTAACTATGCGAAATCTTCACTTAAATTGCGGGCGGCTTTGTTTTAGCAGACCAGGGGAAAGCGGAGTGTTGCGCGGCAGTTTAAAGGAGCGCGTAGAGCACGATCGTGTGGCCCAGATTAAATAATAATTGAGCGGTAGCGTGTGTTGGTAGGTTATTCCATCGGTCGACTTTACTGGCGAATTTCGGGCTTGAATTGTAGTTTTTTTGATTATTTACTAACAACGCGAAAGCCACTGCGTGGTCTCATGGTAATAAAAATGTTTTAATTAAATTAGATTTGATTTTAGTTGATATTCTTTGAGTTCCGGAACACTGTAGCGCTTATTCACAAGCCGCCACTGTCGCTGATTAACCGGGGTGAATTTACACTTTGGAGTAAGTTCGGTTTTTTGCCAATTTTTCGGTTTTGGGCACAAGTTTATTAAAAATAGTTATTTCTGCATTGGATGTGTGAAATGAGCGTCAATTTTTTGGGCCTAAGATTAAAGAAAACAAGTGATATTTTGTATTATTATTATTTCTTTAAGTATTAAAGAAACCACTTAAATGTGCCTCTTAAACGCAAGCGCTATACAGAGCACATTTGTGTACGATGGAATTAATTGGCTTATATTCTGTATACAAAAACTTCTGTGAAAAATCTGGCCGTTTATTAAAAAAATTCAATTTTGCCAAGTGAAAAGCTACTTTAGGCTTGGTCAAAAAATTTTTTTTTGCAATTCTCGTAATCGGTGCGTTCTAGCTTTATGACGGTCGATGCAGAACTTTTAATGAAGAATAATGCTGGATTTATAAACTCTGCAGTTGGTGCCGTTCGTCGTTAGTGCAGTTGGTGCCGTTCGTCGTTAGTGCAGTTGGTGCCGTTCGTCGTTAGTGCAGTTGGTGCCGTTCGTCGTTCGTGCAGTTGCCACGCCGTTGCCGTTGCTGTTCGCGTTTTTATGATTTATATTGTGCAGTTCGTAGTTGCCGACGTTGGAATTTGATTGGTCCGATTGACAGATTGTATGCCCATACGATTTATAAATGTTTACCTAAGATTACATACAGTAGTAGTAAACATCTTTATTTCTAAAAAAAAAAAAGAAGGCTATCGACCTATCGGTCTTTCTGCCTTTGTTTAATACATGTAGTCTTAATCTGAATAAAAAATAAATATGAAAATTCTCTTATTCTACGTTAACAATCTTATTAATAAACTTTCCAATTCCAATGACAAGAAAAAGTTATGTTATTGTCCAGTAGTCAGTTGCGTTTGTAAGTGTTCGAGTAGCGTTGATGTAGGGAAACGGAAGCGGGATTGTCTGGTTGGTCTTGTAAGACAAAGGGGATTCAGTATGGTCCAGTTGTAGGGGTTGTTTGTCCATTTTGTCTGTAGATGTATGAGTCTTTCCGAAATCTTTGTCATGTTTGTGCGTTCGTATAGTAGTTGGGTGGAGTGGGTCTTATTCGTGTTATTAGTCTTAGTGCAATTTGTTCTGTTGTTTGTATATAACGTTTTGTCCTTTCTGTTCCGTTGGTCATGAGTATATGTCCATAGTCTAGCAAGGGTTTACAGATAGCTTTATATATTTTGGTGGCGGTGTTTGTGCTAATTCCTCTGTCTTTGTAAGTTAGTGATCGGAAGTGTTTTGTTCTCTTTATTGTTTCTGCCCTGATGTTTCGTATGTTTAGTGAATTTAAGTTTGTGGTCAATTGTGATTCCAAGGTATTTTACGTCGTTTTTTGGTTGTGTCGTTTGGCCGTCTGCGATTACACACATTAATTCAATATTTTAATATCAAAATATCGAGATTGTCTAGACGCAAGTTTAGCTAGAAGTTAGCTAGAGGTTAAACTACGTTTAAGATCGTGCGGTGAAAAGCGACCTAAGAGTTTTCAATATCGCCTTCCTAAGCTTGGGCACATTCTTAACGACTTAAATTTTCAAATTTATTTGACTTCCAACTCAGACTTGAAAGTTACGCAGAAATCTCACTTCCCAGTAGGGAAATAAAAAAATCTCCAGGTATCAATTGCCTGCACAGCATTTTGCAATTGTTATTAGAACCGGCGCCCCCCCTTGTTCAGAAGCTGGTCGTTTAGTGCCGCTTTATTAGTTGAACAATTCACAGTCACTTGCCAACAACAATACTAATTTGGTGTAGTGAAATACGATCTATTATTGTAACGTGAGGGTTGCCATATTTCATAACCGATACTTAAGGCCTTTTATCAAACGTGAATTACACGATACATTTTCGAAAAGGGTGAGAGTGGAACGGGTGCCGCCCCTTCTGTCACTTAGAGCGGGACCCTGTACATTGATATATCAATATTAATGTTTCAAAAACGGCGGTCTTGTGCCGACTTTTGACTGGAAAAACCCCCCCAAATGAAAGGTGCGCCAATGTTTCGCTCGCAACCGGCCAATGACGGTTGATCGTTCTTTGTTCGCTACACAATTCGCTGCTTTAATGTGATCTAATATATTTCACAATGTAAATGAGGACTATTTTTTTATTTATAACGAAAAACACCCAAAATCTTGCCTGCCTTTAAATTGTCTATAACACACATTTCTGATAGTAATTTAATCTAGTTTGC
This sequence comes from Dendroctonus valens, assembly GCA_024550625.1. Taxonomy (NCBI): domain Eukaryota; kingdom Metazoa; phylum Arthropoda; class Insecta; order Coleoptera; family Curculionidae; genus Dendroctonus; species Dendroctonus valens. Next base: position 1,396,528 of record JAJTJO010000103.1, on the reverse strand, counting down.
AAAAATTGTGGCCGGTCTTAAAAAATTAATATCTCACGAATCGCCCAGGATAAAAGACGGTTAACGATCCAAATTACTCAGAAGACACGAGACTATAACATCCTATACTTTTTTGCTCTCTGGGATATCCGATATTGCCCGCAGAAAGATTTAAACTTTGACCAAGAAAATCTGACATTCTTAAACACAATTTAAACACTCAGTACAAAATGTTTATTATTGCATTTTTTTGCTTATCTTATAATGTAAGTTTGTCAAAAAAATTATTCAAATCGAATCACCGACTGAGAAAATATTCACAGTGAAAAGGTACATGAAGTATACAGGGTGATTCACAACCTTATGGACACAGAGCAGGGGCGTGTAGAGGAGCTCAAAACAAGTCGAGTTTCCTTTTAAGTTGTTTTCCTCAGACCCATGGTTAACGAGATACAGGGTGTTAAATTTTTAAAAAAATATTGGTATTTTCTCTTCAACTCTTACATTTTATGAGATACTTTGATCAAATTTTGAACGTAGCCTAGCATTTAGACGCTTTTCCCATACGTAAGCCAACTGGTTGCGAAAATCTACAGGGTATTTTTTCTAGAGGCATACCCCACTTTTACTCCGTGAAGTTTTTTGTGGTGCGCCACTGACTTCGTCCGAACAAATTTGTGAATTTGTTGTTCAATTGAACATTTTTTTTTATCTCGTGCAGTTTTTAAGTTAAAATAGGGATTCTGTTTGAATGACCATTCTGATTTTCTACAGTTCTTCAGTCGATGTTTGATCGTTTTTACAGCAACTCTCTTGAGATTAAGCTAAATTAAAACAGGAACTAACGCGAATTCTTCTTCGCCTATTTCGAAAACCGCTCACTTTTGGACTAGACAAATTAGGTGAAACTGTATATGGAATCTTGAATAATTTTTCTCAAGTTTCCAGTGTTAATATCATTAAATTGTTGCTGTCGTTTAGCAAGCTCAACTCTATTGTGAGGGTTGGTTGCGAGGCCTCCTCAACTCTGAGAGAAAGACGATTCGGCCGAATTCCTGTCGCTTGTTTGTACTCGTTAGGCCGCTATGCTGCGCTATGTCTATCTGCGTATCTGATACACATGCATGTTGCTGCGAGCAGCTCGGGGAGCCCTTTTCTTTGTCCCGATATTGAAATGGAGTCGTTTGGGCGTAAGTAATTTGCTTTACCGTATCCCCGCTGCCACCGCCGCGTTATGGTTCTATACCGTAAACACCCCGCTATGCCAAAGTTGCTCTTGTCAGAGACGTAATGGGTTTTATCTCAATGTCAATGTTTGCCCCGTTAAGGCTGAATGGGGTATTTTCCCTTCCCCGAATTTGCATAAATAATTTCAGAAAATCCGCTTCACTCACGGGGTATGATGGACGAAATGGTTCCCGACAATTATCCGCGTGGTAAACCGTATATTTTCGCCTGCCAACCAGAAGCCGGGTTCAGGTGAAACTCCAACATTCTTATGCCGCGTTCAGACCTAACGAGCCGAGGCCCGAGCCGAGCCTGAGCCGCGGCAAATTCCTTTATACGCAATATCGGCTCGGGCTCGGCTCGTTAGGTCTGGACGCACCATTAGATGCCCACATGCATTCACTTAACGTATACTAAGGATGGATTTTCACTGTCATAATCCGATATTCACGGATGCAAACTGAAGTACTCGGCAAATTTAAAGCCCCTGAAGTTTCAAGCTGTTTCTACTGCAAAATCTGCTCTTGATTGCACATTTTTTTCACTTCATTGCAGCAATCGCAATCGCAACACGTAAATCGAAAATCGCGCTTGTTCATTCAGCTACACGCTCCTTAAACAATTGATTATTTGACCTGTTACCTTAACCACTTCATGCTGTCCGATAAAACAATTAAATCGACCCAATTAACATTCAAGTTGCATACCAAAAAAAAACATGGTAATTGATGGCGCCGACAGTTTTAAGCAATTTAGAAAAAATTGATGAAATTTTAATGAGAATTGGTGTGAACGCTATGAGGAAAAAATAGGGTTTACACCGCAAAAACTACCAGGTTTGACCACATTTCGAATAGTCTCGCGGGTTGCAAATTTTTGGCGCAATTGGTTCTGTCTGTTTTTTCGGTTTTAGTCGGGAATGAAAAGTATGACAAAAATTTCAAATTATGTAGCAACATTTTTCAAAATTTTTTTAATTTTGGGCTTTTGCATCTATAATTTTGACATATTTAGAAAGCAAACAAAATCATCCGTTAACTTGATAATAATCCAAGAAGAAGGAAAACGCTTTAAATTTAAAAAAGTAATAAAGTTGATCACAAAACTGTACACCATGTTCAACGCTTATCGATTTCCTGCTATAAATAAGTAGCACTTAAATAAAGTAACATGCGAAAGTACTTTAAACAGGGACATAAAGAGACATGGAAGAAGCAATTGGAAAGATGGAAAAAAACACAAAAATAAAAGTCAATAACAAAACAACAATTAATCAGAACAACAGTTAAAAGCTTTGATAAAAGGCAAAGGAAATTGATGTGAATAATATTTCTGCATAGCAAGGACCGTTTTTCGACCAATTTTTTTTCTACAGGTTAATGATTTATTCAAATTCTTACTCCACACTCCACAAAACATTCATCCAAAGTTTAAAGAAATTTAAATCTGACTTAAGTTTCTAACATGCCACTGTAGCTGCAAGCAAGACGAAAAGGTTTGTAGATGAAACTTGAATTCCAAATTTTTGCGAAAATGAGGGCAGTGGCGCACCAAAACGAATTTCAGGATGGTAAAAGGGAGTGTGAAAACATACAGAATACAATTCCTTTTGAAGCTTAAACTCCTGAAAACTTTTCCCATGCAGAACTTTGTTTCCTGATCGTTTTTTGGCAAACATTGTTTAAATATTGTAAAAATTCCCAGACTATTTACTACCCAGAGGGTAAAAGGATTTAAAAACTTAAGTTAAAATTCAATTAAAGAAACACACTTTGAAGGATTTCTTATCTAATTTATCAAGCCCACAAAGCTTTAATTAGATCCATTCTTGGGTGCGCCAGAAGTGAGAGAACCATTCCCGGCTGCAGAAAATGAAACATTGCAGAAAAAAATAAGTAGATAAATAATAAGAGAGTTATTGAACGGTCAACAAAGGGATGCAGTAATAAAGTTTGTGGTATTTTGACTCATACGCCGGCGCAATTGAGTAAAAATAAGGGAGCCCTTAATAAGGATACTGTTCTGTGCTAATTGTGCAGCGATACTGCACGTTTTATTTCTACCTTAAACTGGCAGTTGACATTTCTAACCTCTGTGTCTAACCTCCGCGAAACATAATCCGGTTTGAGATACATGTGTTTTTCAATTGAGAATTTTTTTGAATGAGAAATGCTCAAACAGCATCAAAAATCCAAAAAAAAGATAACTAATACAAAGTCAACAACGTTAAATTCTGTAAGGTTAGGTTAAAGGGTAGAGTCTTTTAATACTGAAAGCAGTGAACTAGACATTCTAATAACTGTCATTTCGTTAACGAAATAAAGCTAAAGCAGTATTAAAATAAGGATTAACCTTATTACTGCATTACAGTATTTATAATTTCCAATAACTCTTTATCTTCTAGTCGTCTCTTAAGTAAACAGTGCACAAAGTCTAAAATCTGCGTAAAATTTTCCAGTTTTTTAATCATTTGAAATCAATCCAACTGCATAGTAGAATATTAAGTAAATCGGTATTTTTCCTTAGAGAAGGCCGCAACCGATGAATTATTCATCGAAGTTAACGACCTAAGCTCGAACACACAACTTATAAAGGAAGCTCTAAATTTGATCACTTCAAAGAAAAATTCTTGCTATCGAGGATTCACTTGCACCTTCGAGGTTCGTTTGGTACGTTTAGCGGGTCAATGTCAATATCAATTTGGAATTTTAATGATTTCGAGTTGCGCCTTTGGTGATTGTGATTCATCTTTATAGGAGGAATCAAAAGTGTTTTTTTTCTGCCGATTTAACCAATTCAACTTTGTTGTTATGCATTGTTGGAAGCAACAGAGCTTTTGCTAAATAATAAATAAAATTTGGAATAGCTTGAGAGTAACAAATTGATGATTTCCATTCAGTCAAAATTTTATCCATACAGTACAATTTCTGGATTTGAACAAGAGATTGCAAATATCCACTACTTCTGGCTGTACAAAGAACTGATTTCCTTTTTTGTTCGGTGCGGCCGATGAAAAATATTAACGAAAATCTCATTACCGATGAGATAGTGTTTAGTCGAGCTTCGTTAAACTCCCATTCGACGAATCAGCGTCGGTCAGGCTTGTTGAACACCCGCTGCCCGAATAAACCCTCGGGAACTCTTAAAATCTGCCGGCATGTTTCTGTTTATTGCCTCGGTAAATATCGGGGGGTAATGGTTGCTTGCGTTCGCAATTTAAATCGAATTATGTTTGCCAAACTTTCAACATTTCTTTTATCGCGTTCAGGCCTTTGAAAACTCAGTTTCAAAGATGTTATTTTCAAATTCCCGTTCAGGAGGACCTGAATTGATTCCAAACAGTTTCCAAAATTAATAAACGACTAAAGAAGACTTTTGTTTCAATGGTTCAAGACAGCAAGAAACTGTTCCAGCCTCCTCAATGCATCGGCTAAATAAAAATGAAAATCACGCAAGTCCTCCACACACCCGCCCAATCTAAACAAGGTACAAACCTCATTATTACCATCAACAAGTTAACACGCTAATTAAGCCGATTTAAACCGAATCACGTCCGTTCATGTCAAACTGTTAGATATAAATACGCCAAGATACCGGCCGATGGTTATCAGTCTTTGGTTCGATATCGGCAAAGTCCTACAAAGCCCCGAGACCGAAAACGAAAACGAAAAAATGAAGGTACGTACGCAAAGAACCTTTTTCTAGTAGAGGCTTAAATAATTCGGTGTGACACGCCAGAAACTATTTCGGAACAATGTCGAAAAAACATGCGTCAGCCGACGCTGATAAATGGGCTGTGTATGATCTAGTTGACGTACGTTTATTGGTGTTTTTTTAGCTTTTTTCTATTGTCTTTTGTTGGATTGATATCGACAGGCTTTCATTGAATTGTGCGCGAATGTTTGTACCCACTTTGGTATCTCATCTGTATGCCTGGGGAGTCGCAATTCTTTGACGTCGTTGCTTCCATCTACTGCCAATTATAGCCCATTTAATAGGCGCATATCCGCTCATATAACTCCCAACGGATACATTAATACAACCATCATTCACTTCAATATGTTCTTTCAGTGCTCCATCGCAGTGCTCTTGGTGATTGTCGCTCTATCTTCAGCGGAGCCTCCAAGAAATGGCCGTGTTCAAGTCCAGCCACCTTATCAGCCTCGAGGGTTCCGTCCAGCAGGCCCAGCTTTCAACCTGCCCTTAAAGTGAGACATTGAGGACTAATATCGAACCGATCGAAAGTAATTTTGGGATTGCAGATCGCAGAAGCAGCAGCTGCCTCCAACGCCTGCAGCATCCTACGGACCTCCTCCTCAAGAATACGGACCGCCCGATGAAGAAGTGACCACCACTGAAGCAGCTCCAACCACCACTGAAACCATTGAAACCACCACTCTGGAAGAGCAGGTAATCGAGCTTGGTACCCTTGCAGAAATGGAGCTGATTCCAGATTATTCCAGACTGAAAACTTCCGGGTGGCCCCAGTGAGCCAGAAGCTGCAAGAAGCGCCAGCTAATCCAGCTGGATTATACGTGGTGGTGCCACAAGCGGACAGTTTCTTCTATGCACCAATCCAAGGAGCGTCCGCCAAGTTGGTGGCGCAGCCCCAACAGCCCCGGTTGGTGCCGGTTCAGGCGGTGCCAGCTTTCGCAAAAATCCAAGAAGTTCCTCGATTTGCCCAAATAGTTGACTATCAGGCGGTGGCTCCAGTGGCTGCAGTTCCGGTTGTTTCATCAGCTTACACTTCCATTGTCAACACTCCCTACAGCTCCAGTTTCGTTCAAAGTTTCCAATAGTAGGGAGATGAGATGACTTGTCAGTAGTAATATTTATTTGCATTTGCAGTTTAATAATAAATTATTTATTGTGGTTTTTTGTTTGTTTTTAATGCGTCCTTTTCAACCCAGTTTTAGTTCAAGTTGAAACAAAAGCGTCCAGATGAAGCGGAATGAGAATTGTACAGGGTGTCTGTTAAATGTCAGTTCTACCACAAATTAATGATTATTTCTCCTAATTTGCGCTTAGTTACGTCGTTCCAAGCCTTTTGGCAGTGACGCAATAATTGTCGATCTTTTTCTATTACTTGTCCGCCGAGCGAGACGAAAATTTGATGTTATTAACGTATGTCTTTCCTAAAATTGTGACAATTTGCGGAAGCATGGAATAGTATTAAACTTATTGATTTTATTTTTTGGCGAGTGTTGGCTGTTTCTGTGCATTTTTTCAAGTTATACCATTTCGATTTACCGATAAATTTACCGTAAATATAATGTAATTTTACATTCTACAAAATTGGCCTCATTTTTGCAACTTCAAATAATTTAAATCCCATTTTGTTGACTGCTCGTATTAAAAGTGAATTGGGATTTTACGCTCAAGCTGGCAAACGCACAATATGAAAGAAAATCTTTCGAACCGATTTCGGCCGAGTACATTTCAAAATGGCGTCTCAAATAATGACGTCACTGCCAAGTAACTTGGGACAAACTATATATACTCAAAAAATCAGGCTGTACAATTCTTCAAATATTTATTACCGCGTATTATAAACCGCAGATAAATCTGACAAAAGCATTGTAGAAAGCTGCTGGGAAAAGAAATATCCAAATGCAAAAATTAAGAAAATTGAACTGCTCGACAAAACATCTCCAAAAAGAGCGATTAAAGCAGAAAATAAAACACCGCAAGGAGAACCGTTTGCAAACCGCCGCTTGACGAAAACCGCAGATAAATCTAACAAGAGCAATGAAGAAAGATGTTGGGAAAAGAAATATCAAAACAGGAAAATAAAGAAAGTCGAACGTCTCGACAAAACACCTTCAGAAAGAGTGATTAATGGAGAAAATAAAACACAACAAGAAGAATTATTTGCAAACCGCTTGGTAAAAACCGCAGATAAATCTAACAAAACCATTGACGAAAGCTACTGGGAAAAGAAATATCAAAACGGAAAAACAAGTAAAATCGAACTACCAGCCAAAACAGCTCCAGAAAGAGCGATTAAAGCAAAAAATAAAACAAAACAAGGAGACTCGTTTGCAAACCACCGCTTGGAGAAAACCGCAGATAAATCTAACAAGAGCAATGAAGAAAGATGTTGGGAAAACAAATATTAAAACAGGAAAATAAAGAAAGACGAACGTCTCGACAAAACACCTTCAGAAAGAGTGATTAATGGAGAAAATAAAACAGAACAAGAAGAATTATTTGCAAACCGCTTGGTAAAAACCGCAGATAAATCTAACAAAAGCATTGAAAAAAGCTGCTGGGAAAAGAAATATCAAAACGGAAAAACAAGTAAAATCGAACTACCAGCCAAAACAGCTCCAGAAAGAGCGATTAAAGCAAAAAATAAAACACAACAAAGAGACTCGTTTGCAAACCGTCGCTTGGAGAAAACCGCAGAAAAATCTAACAAAACCATTAACGAAAGCTGCTGGGAAAAGAAATATCAATACGGAAAAACAAGTAAAATCGAACTACTAGCCAAAACACTTCCATAAAGAGCGATTAAAGCAGAAAATAAAACACAACAAGGAGAATCGTTTGCAAACCGCCGCTTGGAGAAAACTGCAGATAAATCTAACAAAACCATTGACGAAAGCTGCTGGGAAAAGAGATATCAATACGGAAAAACAAGTAAAATCGAACTACTAACCAAAACACCTCCATAAAGAGCGATTAAAGCAGAAAATAAAACACAACAAGGAGAATCGTTTTCAAACCGCCGCTTGGAGAAAACCGCAGATAAATCTAACAAAACCATTGACGAAAGCTGCTGGGAAACGAAATATCAAAACGGGAAAACATGTAAAATCAAACTGCTAGCCAAAACACCTCTATAAAGAGCGATTAAAGCAGAAAATAAAACACAACAAGGATAATCGTTTGCAAACCGCCGCTTGGAGAAAACCGCATATAAATCTAACAAAACCATTGACGAAAGCTACTGGGAAAAGAAATATCAATACGGAAAAACAAGTAAAATCGAACTACTAGCCAAAACACTTCCATAAAGAGCGATTAAAGCAGAAAATAAAACACAACAAGGAGAATCGTTTGCAAACCGCCGCTTGGAGAAAACCTCAGATAAATCTAACAAAACCATTGACGAAAGCTGCTAGGAAAAATAATATCAAAACGAAAAAACAAGTAAAATCGAACTACTAACCAAAACACCTCCATAAAGAGCGATTAAAGCAGAAAATAAAACACAACAAGAAGAATCGTTTTCAAACCGCCGCTTGGAGAAAACCGCAGATAAATCTAACAAAACCATTGACGAAAGCTGCTGAGAAAAGAAATATCAAAACGGGAAAACATGTAAAATCAAACTACTAGCCAAAACACCTCCATAAAGAGTGATTAAACCAGAAAATAAAACACAACAAGGAGCAAGCTGCTGCGAATAAGAATACTAAAACCATGAAACACGGAGAGCAAACCGAAGACATGCTTGCAAACACATTCGAAGAAAACAACTCTACAAACAATTCAGAACACGAATAAAGTACAACACTAAAAATCAATTGCCTGGAAAAAATTATTATTCGACATGTACAGAGGAATAGGAACCTCGAGGAAGATGAAATGAATAGGAGCGAAAGATGAAAAGTGTACCACTTGAAGACCAGTGAAGAACTAAATTAAGAAGAAAAAAAATTAAATAACACAGGACTTATGAAGCAGAAGAAATAGGTAATAAATAGTTTGGTATGGCAAAAATGACAAAAACAAACGTTGCACGTTTGATGAGTGAAGATCGATTGACAGTAAATTTTAGTTCAGAGATTTAAAAAATATAAAAGAGACGAAATGCTGTAAGAAGTTTGTCGTTTATTTAGTAACTAAACCCAAGCTAACCCAAAGGAACTCAAACTGACTCAAACCAACCCAAACACCCTGAGCACGTTGGTTCCAAACTTGCTCAGAACTGCACAATTACCCGCCCAAGAGTGATAAAAGCCGCAATTAAAAACAAACCTTGTTGATAATTTTAATGAATTTAACAGAATTGCGTGCATTTAGAGCGCCGCCAGCTACGCAACATTTAATCCACTTTTCCGTGCCGCTTCCAATTATAAATCCAAACCAAAAAGCCCCAGCCGCTGATGTTTCGGATTTCTGAAAAATGATTTTGTGCACTATAATCGGTGCACAAAGCATAACTGAACAAATTGAATACATTTTAATTAATGCGTAATAATTTCATTAGAGCGGGAGCGGATCGTGGCGTTTGTTTGAAATTTGAAACAAAATTGCAGAGGCCGGAATTGTTTTAAACGTTTCGTCGGCCGCTTTGGTTGGAAATTTCAATTAGCTTGTCTCCTGAGGGCATTGCGGTGCTGCCGTTTGGATTTTTAACAATTCTGTCACTTGCAGAAACTGGGGGCGCATCACTCCGAATTGATACAGTTGCGGGCGCTGCGCCTCCAGCGCCTCCAGCCACAAAGAAAGGGATGGGGCTTTGGGGACTCTAATCGGGATAGATTAGCAAGATTAAAATTGCCTTTGCATTTACATTAATGCACCATCGTTGTCACGGTTTTTCTATCGCGACTGGAAAATGCATTTTGTGTTCTTCAACTACGGATTTTTTGGAAGTACAAAGAACGTTTTTTTTAAGTAGTTTGAGTGCACCCAGCAGGTGAGAGATGGGCAAAAGAGAAAATACAGCGTTTGCTTAATTTTGTGGTCTGCATATGCTAAAATGGTTTTCAAGTGTACAGAGTGTCCCATAAAGGCACCAGCCACATCAACTTTGGGTTTTCAAATAACACACCCAAGTTTTCTCTTTTCTTTTGAATTCTGCCTTAAATTTGAAATTATTTGATGCCACATTATTTATATTTATAATTTTAATTTATATTTATAATTATAAGTTTTGAAGCTATTATCCGATTGTAGTGAAATTCGAAATACAATGTGTATAGAAGACACTTGATTCTTCAAATTCTCCAACTTTCATTCGAATAGTACTGAAGCCTAATTTTTGAGCGCTTTATAAATAAAAACGTTTTTCTAAACATCGCGATTTTCTTTAAAAAATTCTAACTTTCTATCCAAAGCAGATAGAAACTGAAAACTTGCACACCCTATAGATAACAAACGGCGCTCATAATTGTGAATATTTAACTCAAATCGCACTTAAAGCAAATTTTTGCGCGCATTGTAAACGAGGCTGTAAAAATGAGGTTTTCTTTCAACTGCAGGCTCTCGATTGAAAATTTGTATATTCCAATCCAGACTAGACGGCAACGTAAAGCTCTCGGGGTCTGTAGCAGATACTTTGGTCTTCAAATCCTCAGAGTTTCATTCGAATCGAACGAAAGCCTAATTTGTGCGCGCTTTATAGACATCGGTGTAAAAACCGCGAATTATACTAAACAGCGCGATTTTCTTTAAAAAATCTTCACCTCCCATCCAAAGAAGATAGAAACTGGATTCTTGCACACCAAATAGCAGACAAATGGTGCTTCGAATCGGGAAAATTTCACTCAAATCGCACTAAAACCCGTTATTATTGCGCGCTTTGTAAACGAAGGAGTAAAAATGAGGTTATCACTCAACTGCACGCTCTCAATTGAAAATTCGCAACTTTCAACTAACACTAGATAACTTCTTCAATCTTTTATTCCCGATTGAAGATATTCAGTTCTCCTAATTCTGATAGTTTTATTCAAATCGCACGAAAGCCTGATGTTTGTGCGCTAAAACAAAGGTGTTAAATAGAAGAATTGTTCCTAACTGCACGATTTTCTTTAAACATTTCTAACCTCACATCCAAAGAAGATACAAACTGGATTCTGGCACACCAAATAGGAGACAAATGGTGCTTCTAATCGTGAAAATTGCACTCAAATCACACTAAAACCTCTTATTTTTTTCGCGGTTTGTAAACGAGGGAGTAGAAATGAGGTTACCACTCAACTGCACGCTCTCAATTAAAAATTCGTCACTATCAATCAAGACTAGGTAGCGACTTGAAAATTCCCTATACCCTATTGAACAAACCCTATAGAAGATACTCATTTCTCCTAATTCTGAAAGTTTCGCACGAAAGCCTGATGTTTGTGCGCGTTTTAAATAAATGTGTAAAAATGGAAGACTTTTCTAAACAGCACGGTCTTCTTTAAAATATCGTAACTTTCCATCCAAAGCACATAGAAACTGGAAACTTGCACATCCGCTACAAGACCGATGGCTCTTTGAATTTCGAAAATTTCACTCAAATCGGAGCTAAAACTGATTTTTGCGCATTTTGCAAACGAAGGTGTAGAAACGAGATTTTTCGCTAACTGCGCGCTCTCTATTAAAGCTCCTAACTTTCAATCCAGACCAGGTAGCGACTGGAGACTTTCAAACCCTATAGAAGATATTCAGTTCTTAACTGCTGCTGACTATAATTTGTTGTTAAAACAAATCAAGACTGATTAAATTGCCCTGCCCTCCACTCAGTTTAAAAGTGTACTTTGCCAGTTTTTTACCACAAAGATTACATACTGGGAACCATTGTTGCTCCCATAGAAAAATATAAACAAATGCATCTGTTAAATCTGAGGTTTGCTCGTATCGTTGACTGGCAATTAATTGTTTTCCGAAAAATATCCATGAGTATTTCGAGAATTAATTTCTCAGAAACGGCTAGGGATATTGGCCTTCTTTCACTTGCTTCAAATTATTATTAGCTGCCCAGGAGGCATTTTCTATCAAAATTCAAAGATTTCAATCGGACAGAGGACATAAATCTAATTAAAACATCGTCATTGAGAACTAGAAAAAGCAACCACTTTGCCTAAAATAGTGAAATAAAAAATATTGACTTAAAACACTGAATGCCACTCTGCCGAGCTACAAGAAACCCGTAATCTGCGTTTGCCTTCCGACACTATAAAAAGTATTGATTGAGACCCTTGGGATTTGATTTGGCGGGGCCCACTTTAAGCCAAAGGGTGGCCTAATATCGTTTGTATGTTGATACTGATTTTCTGCGTAAAGAAAGGGCGAAACCGTTTGATATTTTTTCGGCCCCTCGTTTTCACGCATTCGGACTAGTCAATTAGGAAAAAATTGGCGAATTTGCAATTGAAATTACCACCAATCGAACATTGTTTGAGTTGGCAGAATGTTTTATCTGGGAAAACGTGAAAATTGGGCAAATCTCAAACAGCGCCATGCGAATCTCAAACGCGACTGGCATCAGTTCTTAAACAAAGCAACTCCCACGTTTATGTACCCATTTCTGCAATTTTCCTTTGTGACCTTCCGTTTGTGTTGTGTTTTAGGGCTCTAGAGGTTGTCTGAGTTATATTGAAACTTCCTAAGTTGAAGTACATTTTACGCGTGTTTCTCCCCCATGGTTGTTAGCATCCAGCTACATCCAAACCGTTTAATTCTCTAATGTTTTCGACATGTAACAACACAGCTTTAGCGCGCCATTACTTAATTTTTTAAATATTTTTCTGGTGCTTTTTGAATTTGAATTATTAAAAAATAATTAATTGTGTCACCCTATATGAATTCGTATTTTTTTAGTATTAAATATGAGTGAAACTTAAAAGAAATAGATTCATTTACACATTCAAAAATATGTTTCTGCTGTTTTAAAAATTTCATTGCCCTGATGTAAGAGTAGAGCTTCTAAACGAGAAAAAGGTGTGAACACTTTGATATAGAGTTTCCCAAAAAAACGTGAATGGATTGTATGTTCCGCAGTGTTTTCACTTGAGGGAATGAGCATTTTAATAACTTATAGATGCTATGAAATCAATTAAAAGACCAACTTTCATATTCAGATAAACAACTGTGGAGCGTTGCTAAAAACCCAGAAACATTTTTTTTTGCAAAAACACTCAAAATTAAAAGAAAGCTTTTTGCCACAAGCTTAGGGCGATTTTTTCAGTTCTTTGATAATGTGGTACGTTGACCTGAAAATACCTCAGAGGAACCAATTGAATACAGAGAAGAGGAATAGGGTAATCCAAAGGCAAGGAAAAAAGAATAAAAAAACTAAAGTTATAGATCGCAACATATACACAAAGGTCGATTTTCTATGCAGATTTTCTGTAATATGAACTTTTCCAGAAAAAAACCTTGTGATGGTTAGGGCTAATTTCTTTCGAACAAAGTTACTTAACCAAGAATGCTCAAACCATCTTCGGGCAATAATTCATCTAACTCACTCTCCAAATTGAAACAGTCAATAAAATCCTCCAACTTTACTCAAGAAAGCGCTCAGTTCCTTTTGAACAGTTCCTGAAAATTTCCCGTTGCTAGAACAAATTTAGCACAAAATAAATTGGCATTTGATTGGACAAAACACCGGGAGAAAATCACCCAGTCTCTATATCCGTGCTAAACTCTTAAACCCTCTTGACCCGATTACATTTAACAGTTCGTTCATCATTTTGCAACTTGAAGAAACCGTATTAAGGCGCGTACCTACTGTTAATGAGGATAAGAAAACTGAAAACTTACCCTTCTTGGTATTGGTGTCATCCGACAGGATGGTGGGCGGTGGACTGAGTGGTTGCAAAGGGAAGGCATTTCCAGTGGAGTACCAAGGGTTGGGCCTCCAGCTCGGCTGGTTCCCATTCAGCAGCCTCAACTTGTCGTAAACGCTGTCGCTGCTTGCTGAAGACGGCGGATTTTGGGACGCCTGTTCTTTTTGAGCCGCCAGGTTGCGAAGTACCCTGTTTATTGATGATACCTGAAACCAGTACATTATGGAAGACATTCGTTCCAAAACCTCCAGTTGATAAATACGGAATTCCTATTGCTTTTCTTATGCCTGCACAACAGCCAAGTCTTCCAGAGTGGAATGTTGGATGAATTCTTCGGATGAAGATGGAAACAGCCCTGTATTTTATTTATTTTTAGAAGTAGAGTTTTCAGTGTTGGTACACAAGTAGAACTAACTTCAGATGTAAACCCAGCCAACTACTACTTTGCGAAAAGAGGCAATTCTCTATATTTTGAGATGCGTTTCAGATTTCAGAAAAATTTACCAGAAAAAGGTGTTCAGAATGTTTTTTTCAAGTTTACCGAATTAAAATCAGCTGTTGAGAGCAATATTATTCAAGTTTTCGCTACAGCCAGTTGTTAGGGATGGTTTTGGATGAAAAAAACACACAGTAAAGTGAAATTTAAAAAAAAATTGCAGCAAAAAACGCTAGCAAAGCAGGTGTAAAAGACACTAACTCTCACTAGAATCTGGGTAGAAATCTTTCTAAACCTACATTCCTCCTACTGATGATCTCAGCATTTTTCCTTTTTGCGACTGAGACTGCGAATGTTCGTTCAGTTACAAGCAAATGTTTCCTCATGTGAAAAAATTAGTAGAAAAAACAAAACTGGTCCAGATCGTTGAAGTTCCTGCCATGATGTGATCAGGCTGGCTTTGATAAAACTTTCGTAATAAAACCAATATCCCCATCGAACAAAGCAGCAAGCTTCAACCCCACCAGCATAATAATCGAGTATCAAGCAAGCGTTTCGCTATCAGTTTTCTGCGGAAAATCGTTTCCATTTTCGTCGGTTCCGCAGCGCCACACCGGTCTTTAATTGAATTAAAAGCTGTTATCAGTAGCGCTTTTGGCCAATGCCTGCGTGTAAAGCGAAGGGAAAGTTTTGAAGGGGTTGCCTTGAAAATCGGCGGCACGGGGGGAAGAAGCCGCTTTAAAGTTGATTCGTTTCGCTTCACTGGCTGCGAGATGCTCCAATCAATGCGGTTCGTCCCCATCGGTACGCAGATAATACGACTACATTTAGCTAGGCGGGAATATATATACATACAACGCAATTCTACTTTATACCCCCGAAAGGTTTTTATTCAATGTGATGCGAATCGCCCTTAAGGGAGTTGCGGATTAAATTTCGATATCTGCAACTTCCTCTACACCCACAACTCGATTTCAGCTCAATCAGTTATTTGTTTTGTGCCGGAATTCTATGTGAAGACACGAATTTTTCAACCCCATTGTAACACGCCATCGGAGTTTTTTGCCTTATTTCAACAGTCCCAATGGTGCAAACAACGTGCCTCATATTAACCTGAACGACTAATGGCTGCCCACATAAGAGCTGGTTTCCCGGGAAACCAACGGTTTTGGTCAGTGTGTGTTGTTGTCGGTGTCAGTCAGTTGCACCAAATTAGCAATGAGGAAACATTGAAATCAATTTAAGTGTTCAAAAAACACTAAAAAAACTCAAAATTTTGACACCCCGATGTCTCTGAACCTTAACATTTGACATGCATAATCACTTACAACTGACTCTCTGGAAAATTTTCCACGCGTTTACCTCTTCACCGTAAACAATGAAGGTCCAAATGGTAACGGATATTATGACACGACGAGCCGCCTTTATTCGATTAGTCGTCCTAATTGTGTAAGTAAAGCCGTCACCTAACTATATCCGACCCACTCGACCCCGGCAGCAATTTCGGTCATACAAACCCATTATGAATTTAAGGACCCAGCAATTAACTGCAATATAATACCGACAACAAGTGGCTTGCGAGTGCATTCCCTGCATTTCAATGGGCTTTGTGCGATTGTTCGACAGGGTGGAACACTCAAAAGCTCAACACTCGTAAATTCCCATGCCAGTTTTATATCAGATTTTCAATGTTTCTCCTCATTTCCAGTTGCACTCAATCCATCTCAAACGACTCGCACAGAAATTTACCTCAACAAATCTGAGTCCGCTACTCCACTTCCTGCTAAGCAGCAATCGAGAGGGAAATCGAGGCAGCGCTAAGAATTCTCCAACACGTGTGACACATTTGAGGCTCTGGATGAGGGACGTTTACCGAAACGAGTCGTCGTAAGTGTGCATCGCACGAAAATGGGGTGATGGGCAGCAAACCGTGAACACGGAATAGACGCTGGAGGGTGCATAGATTTGACGCTTGTTTGCTGCTAAGAAAGCGGAGCGGAGCGAACCTTCCGCTGTCGACACCCTGACCTTCACTTTACACTAACGACTATCGATTTCGGTTTTTGCAGGTTCAACAGGGGGCCAAATCGTTCAAAGCAATCAACCAAGTGAGCCAAAATGCTTTAGATTGGTGAAAAATGCATGTAAACTGACAGTAAAACCAGTTTTGTACGTTGTTACACCCTGTACCTCAGAAACTATTAGCTTTCGGATAAGACAAATTTGCCAGAAACGCAATATTTTTGCCAGTGAATTTTGCCACATTTGTTGAGGATCACCCTGTATATGTCGAATTCTTATGGAAATTTGCTGGCGTGAATTCAAGAGTGGTTGCAACTTGAAGGAGTTGGAATTTTCCCCTAAAAATGCAAATTGCAAGGAAACTAGACCAAATAGAAAAAAATGTTAGGAGACACTTTTTGCACCGAACACTTTGCCCCTTCAAGCAAAGAAGCAAAATTAGATTTTTCTATCTCAACTAGTAAGGTTTGAAATTTTTTTCGCGGTTGGAGGCAGCCAATTGGAATTTCCCAAAAACATCAAAATTAGGACAAATTTAGACGAGATACGAAAAAATGTCAAGAGACCCTTTTTGTAGTGGACGAATTGCTGCTTCAAGCAAAGAGGCGACTCTTGTTTTTCAGGGACCGTGATAGGAAACTTTTGAAGTTCAAGGCAATGAAACCCCTCAACTCCTTAGTTGTCCTTAGCCAGTCCGAGCAGTTGACTCAAAAACTTCCTGGGCTAGCTAGACCTTCCTGTATTTACAAATAAAGCCCTTCTTGAGTTTCATAACTGAAGTCGTCCAATTTCGTTGCTATAGAGAAAAATGCTGCGTAACCGCTCTGATTAGCATTGGCAAGACAATTTCGCAACCCTCTTCGCGCATTTCCTTGCCCGTGTGACCCTAAACGTTCTCATCAAGATTACATCGGCATTTCGAAATTAAAATCTCAACAATCGGCGCTGTTTTCGTTTCCCCGTACCCCCGATTCCAACCACCACCAGCGTCTACCACCAGTCTACTCCTGTATTAATTTGACGTCGATGTTGTCAATGCTGCAGGTCACACAAAGACCAGCGGGAAGTCTCTATTGGTAGGCCATTCACTGTCACCCCGTGATACCCATTATGACCTTTTTTCTTCGATCTTTTATTAGCGACAACGAGAAAAAATCACTCCGGCTACACCCTTGCGATCAATCTCCCTGTGTTTTACGTTTTGTTTTCGCTTTCTAGACTTTCGCATTTGCATTATTTGAATTGGTAATTCGCCTATTCCCATGCAAGGTGGTCTTGTTTTTCCATGCCATTTATATGAGTGACAACCTGCCAAGTGGAACACGGATATTAATGGAAATACTTCCGAAAACTTCCAAATTTTAGGACTTTGTTTCACATTGTTTGGGGAACAATGTTTACGAATGGAAGCTGCGTAAAGCAACAGAATGATTGAATGAAGAAACTGTGAATGGAATCAGCGGTAGTTCTTGAAACAAATTGAAGAAAAGGAAGCAATTAATCATGAGCAAAGCAACAGCAGGGATTTGAAGAGAAGAAAACAAAAATCCTGATGAAGATCTTTCAGAAGAAAAATGTAGAAATTGAATTTGAAAGTCAATTGTGAGTTGTGCACTTTTCAAAACGGTTCTTTTCAAACCTACAGATTCATATCTAAGCATTTCGTTTCACTAGCATCACCAAAATGCTTTTCTTATTTGTGAGTTACTGACTTTCTTCTTCTTCACTTACCGTATTTTATCTTATTGTAAAAAGTTAGACCATTGAGCCCTATCTTTTTATAGCAGGTATTGTTGAATTTACTTATTACCCTAATCTTTTCATGTTCACTTGAGCATTGCTGCATAATTTCACGAAAAAAATCAGGTTCAAAGAAAGCGAAGCGAAGAATGAAACAAAAATGAAGAGCGGGAAGCGGATAAACATGGATAAAGTAACAAAAGCACAAAGGTTAACGGAAAGACAAATGTTGCATGTAAAACTGATGGATAGAAAGAGAAACGAGTGGATAAGAAATAAAACGAAAGTAAGAGATGTTATAAAAAGGAGATAGCAAAATTCAGACAAGAGGAACGATGAAACAAATGTATTCTAAACTGGAGACCCTGGGAAAATAAAA
This sequence comes from Dendroctonus valens, assembly GCA_024550625.1. Classification (NCBI taxonomy): domain Eukaryota; kingdom Metazoa; phylum Arthropoda; class Insecta; order Coleoptera; family Curculionidae; genus Dendroctonus; species Dendroctonus valens. The sequence goes on along the minus strand of JAJTJO010000103.1, from coordinate 1,378,239 downwards.
GAAGTAGAGGAAGACCCCAAACGAGGTGGGCGGTTGACCTGAAGAAGCACTCTGAAAATAGATGGATGAACATGGCGACAAACAGGGAAGAGTGGAAAAGACTGGGGGAATGGACTTTCCAAAGATGGACCGAAGAAGGCTAGATAGAAGATAGGTAAGATAGAAGATAGATAGAATTAGATTAGAGAGGCGACTTCCTTAGACAATCCTGCATGAGAGAACGAAACGGAAGAGCTGATGTGCTTCGATCTTCCTTACTACTAATGACCGTATACATTTCCAGAAATTGCTAACGAAAATGAGCAAAACTGGACCATTTCATCAGGCTTGGTTGATGTCCATCCATGCTGGTACTAATTAAATGCAAAAGCCACAGGAAAGCTAACGGTCTAACGGATATGTCGAAGAAATCGGTCTACCTGAAAGGTCTCTTTGGGTGGTTTAATGAGTGAATTTTTTCGGATTTTTTTCAAGATCGAATCCCGAGATCGCATCTCGTTTCGATCCGGATTGAATTACGTCGAGTTTTCCGCGTCAACAGCGCCGTGTCACGTTACGCCCGGCCAACCCACGTCCCGTCTTATTACTTATGCCTGACGGGTGTTGCAGCGTAAATTTTCTAGAATTTCCAATACTTGGGTTAGTTTACTTCTCTTTTTACCCACCCGTCTCGGTTTTTCCTCATTTTATACTACGCCTTGGCCTCATTAATGTTAAATTGTCTAGAACGTGTTGCACAGATTGCCTTTATTAAGAAGCTGCTGTTATCTTACTTCGATGGACGCATGGAATTCACATGACCATCGTCATCGTAATAGTCGCGCTCTGTGACGAAATAATTGTTTAATACACACTTAAATTTTAAGACAGATTAAACAGATAGTAAAACTTGAAACCTAGGAAAGTCTAGTAAAAGGCTAAAAAAAACGACAAAACATCGGAACGAGCTGCTTCAAAAAGTATTGACACAGAGCAAAACAATAAAAGATAATATTGAATCAATAAAAAAACAAATGGAAGAAACAGTGGAAGTTTAGAAGATGAAAAAACGAGAAAAACAACCAAACACTCGAAAGAACATTTTCAAGTTCTCCTAGAAGCTAAAGAGGCAAATCTATCAGATCTAAGGGATGAAACATTTTGTGGCAAATTGATGACTCTAAGACTCTAAGAATAACAGGAAACCTATATGAAATTCAAATTAATGTGCTCACTGTTGCTAACTGAAAATCGGAAAAAACTGTTTCCTTTGTTGTAACTCGTTCCCTCTTATTTGAGAATAAAAAGCGATTTAAATCTTCAACATGTAATAACGTAATAAGTTTTTTGGTCGAGAGGACGGCAATAGAGCAGGCACGTGTCGGACACGCGGCTAAAGCAGATTATTGCACATTAAAACGGCGGGCAATATCTAACGTGACACCCCTACACACGAATCCAATTATCCACTGGTTCGGAAAAAATTTGGAAATTCAAAAACTAATAATAAAATGTACAGTTTAAAGCTGCTTTTGAGATTATATTGCTGGAACACGTGTGCAATATCACATGCAGCGTTATGCCCGATACTCGATTAATGGGGTTACGGAAGCAAATGATTTCGCTTATGGGTTGCGAATATGGATTTAACTAGATAGCTGTTTCGAACTGTTTATTATTGAATTTATCGGTTCCTACCCCAAATGTACCACACACATACGTGTCGGTTTTGTGGAAAAGCCAAACTAAACATTCTTGTTACAGTGTCTATCATTTTTTAACAATCTTTCAGTTGCTATCCATATATTAAAAAATGATAGAAACTCAGCCCACTCTTATGCTGTTTCAAAGACTTATAGAAACTCAAGCCACTGTTAAGCTGTTTGACAAATTTATAGAAAGTCAAAAGGCTGTTAGGTGTGTTGTTTGAAAACATTATAGAAATTCAATCCACTTTTAAGCTGTCTCAAATTCGTGTCTGGAAACTCAAAACGCACTTATGTTATTTGAGAAAATTTCACAAACTCAAGCCATTTTTCTGCTGTAACAAATTCGTGCCTAGAAACTCAAACCGCTCTTATGTTCTTTGAAAAAATTATAGAAACTCAGCCCACTCTTATGCTGCTTCAAAAATTTATAGAAACTCAAGCCACTCTTAAGCTGTTTGACAAATTTATAGAAACTCGAAAGGCTCTTAGGTGTGTTGTTTGGAAAAATTATAGAAATTCAATCCACTTTTAAGCTGTCTCAAATTCGTGACTGGAAACTCAAAACGCACTTATGTTATTTGAAAAAATTCCACAAACTCAAGTCATTTTTTGCTGCAACAAATTCGTGCCTAGAGACTCGAACCGCTCTTATGTTCTTTGAAGAAATGATAGAAACTTATCCCACTCTTATGTTGTTCTAAAGATTTATAGAAACTCAAGCCACTGTTATGCTGTTTGACAAATTTAAAGCAGCTCTAACGGCTTTTAGGTGTGTTGTTTGAAAAAATCATAGAAATTCAATCCCCTTTTAAGCTGTCTCAAATTCGTGTCTGGAAACTAAAAATGCATTTATGTTATATGAGAAAATTCCACAAACTCAAGTCATTTTTTGCTGTAACAAATTCATGCCTAAACACACAAATCGCTGTTATGGTTGTTGAAAAAATTATAGAAACTCAGCCCATTCTTTTGCTGTTTGATAAATTTATAGAAAGCCAAAGAAGTGTGTTGTTTGAATAAATTATAGAAACTCAAGTCGCTCTGTGCGGTTCAAATTGAAATATTTTTACCACCCATGTCCTAGACGAAATACAAATTCGCTTCTAAAACTTTAAGAAGGCAAATTCGAACATTCATTTGTCACCATCATCAGGTACTTACACTTGGTATGTTGTCATTGGTGCAAACTCCTTCTTGCAGCAATCGATCCCGGATCTCCCAGGCGAAGATGGACGGGCACTCTCTCTTGTAGGAGGAGATTTTTGAGACCACTTCAGCGGTCGCCACTCTCGGCTTCGAACCCCCGATCGCTCGAGGTCGAATCGAACCAGTTTCGTAGTACCTGCAACGAAAAATCGACGCCAATCAGAGATCAACAACATGCAGAAAACACTACACAGTTTCTTTACAATACACGACAAAGGGGGGATGTTCTTCTGGGGAAATATTCTGGAAGACTATGCATGGTTTCTACTAGATGAGACCACAGATTCTTAAGAACAGAGTATTTTCCAAATGGCGCCACAAATGCCACGCGATTTTGTTTGGTGGCGACATTTAAAATCCAAAATATGCACCTCCAGAGGTGCAACTCAGTTGTGGTGGCGTGTTATTAGAGAATTTTGAACAAGCTATTTATTAATATCGGAATGTTTTTTGTTTCGTCGATCGGAAATATTTTTGAGATTCTAAAGTTAAATGCACCACCTGGTAAGAGGGTTGTCTTGGTGAATCTGCATCTAGTGCTGAAATCGGCAATTTTTGCCAGTCTGGAACGTAGTGCACCCTGTACATACTCTAGACTGTTTCTTTGTGATGTTGCTGAAGAACAGAGAGGACGGAAAAACGAAGCACGACACAACACAAAATCAAATCAAAAAGCACATCCTACATCAACCAAATATACCTGCCAAGGATCTTGGACACGCATCCGTTGGAGACCTGGAGAATTCTGGAGATATCGCAGGGCCGGGCTCCAGAATGGGCGAGTTCCACGATTTTCTGCCTGGTCGAATCGGGCAGGGGACGTCCGCTGACGAACACACCCCCTAGCTGGTTCACACCGCTATGGCCTGTCCACAGTCACATCGTTAGGGTAACGTTTCAAGCAAGGGTGGATTCGGTTCGAGTTCAGGTAAATTAAACGCACCAAACGCTCCTGGATAGCGAAAGTTCTACTTACTACGAGCCTGGCCAGAATGCGAAAAACCAAAGGAGTAGTTTTTTTGCATACGAAATGAACTCTGTTCATTTCAGGCATAGGAAAGCTAATGGAAAGTGATACTTATTTTTGAAGCTGAATACGCTTCTGTGAGAAGTGGGAGTTGGTTTTATATGGAAAATTTGACTTTTCTCTTGAGAACAATCTGTACAAAAGTAGGACCTGAAGCATGACTGCCTAAGTAAATTGCACCTTTTTTAGGACACTTCAAATTTCCATCCCTCCGTCCCCGCATCTGTGTATAATACACATACAATAAATAGAAAATATTTCATACATAAAAACTGGTTAGAATCTTTGGGAGAATGTAAATGTATAGCAAAATACAGGGTGTCCCATTTAAAATAAGTGCCATTGATAATAAAATCTTGTAATTGTATAGAGCAGAGCCGCGTTAGCATTAGCAAAACTTGAAATCATCGCAACTGTATTTGAACTGAACACCCTGTATAGTCTACGTCGCGTCAGGAAACCGGGAGTGGGCGCGGGTTTTAAGCCAACAATTTGGCTGTTGCAAAAAAACATGTTTAAATATTTTCCATACTAAGTAAAAAAAACATAAAGAATAAAAAATGTGGATTAAGACAGGCCACAGAACTGGAAGTTAAAAAAAATGTCTAAGAAGACATATTACGTGTTTAGTAGCGTCCCCAAAGGTTAATAGGAATGCTTCGATAGCGGGTATGGGACAGGATTAAAACCTCGTTTTATACTATAAAGATTTCGACCCTTTTTTCGGCTCTTTCTCAAGACTGAAATTCAGATGAAAGAGGAATGAATGCAAATTTTTGTAGTATAAAAGGAGTTTTTAATCCAGTCCCAAACCCACACTCCAAGCATTCTTAGGTCTACGAAGACTTTATTTTGCCAAATTGAAGAGAGAATTATATGGCAAAAAAGAGTGATTGCGAATTTGCTATATAAGATTTCTATCAGAGTTTTCCATCTTTTTGATTCATTTGCCTAAAATTCAAAGTGAAAGCAGCACCCACACATGGGGTGACGATCGATCAAGGATCAGACATCCTGAAGAAAAGTGCCTATTTTCCGAATAATTCCAAATACCTGCAGCAGAGTAGAATTGAGAAGGATTCTTACCTCCGTCTCTGATTTTAAAGCTTCAAAATCAAATGTGTTCTTCAAAGTACCGCCCGCTTTAGAAAAAATCTGCTCTAAAATACAGAGATAAAGATACCACAGCTCTACTAAGCCAGTCAAACCTGCGCTAGGGAACAAGCAGGAACTACTGAAGATGGCAGCAATTGAAACTGGCGAAACCATACAAACGATGCTACAGATTCCCGACCTCAGTATACCGGGTGTTTGGTGAGTTGATACATTTCTTACTGGAGACGAAACTGAGTTTGACATGGGAAACCCTATTTTAAAACATCAAAGAGAACTGTTTAAAATAGGATTTCCCATGTGAAACTCAGTTTGGTCGATTTTGTAAAAACAGAGGTTTGCAGATCGCATATTCAAATAATTTTGAATCTTTTTCCTAATCTGTCGCTCCACCGATCTACACGGTGTTAAATTTCTTTGAAACCTACAAGAAGCAAATGCATACCAAACACCCAAATATTTTCTTCAAAATGTACACACATTTCTTTTCTTCTTCCTGGCTAGCCAGCAGCGCATATTCCTACCTTCTTCCCTCTATATCCTATTGCTTAAGTATGTTATGCGCGGTTTAATTTACCCTTGCTTGTACCTGAACCACACCCATTGACTGTAGATTATGTAACTGTGCACATGTTATTATCGGTGTAACAACAAGCTAAAGAATGATATGTCGTCAACTGACTACCTCTCTCGATAACGGGGATACACATGTCTTGGTCGATAATTCGAAGTCTGCACTCACTTTTACTAAAAATTTGACTAGATTAAGGACAAGCTTGCTCATCATTTTAGTAAAATATAAAAAAACTAGAGCGACATAAATGAGCTGGAAAATAATCGTCTATTGCTTTGCCCTTTTGAGGGCGCAACTTTGCTGCACTGAAAGAAAGCTGGGACGTCGATTAAGGTCATCAAAAACACTGGAAAGCAGCTAGATTTTTCTTCATTTGACTACAAGGATCAGTAAAAGTGAGTTTCGACTACGGCACCTGACATGCGGATCCTCGCTTAGTTACCTTCAGGCATCAAGATGTATGTCGCCATCTTGAATTACCTGAAAACACATAAAACACCAAATTACTCTACATGTCCAGCATAGTTAAATAACGTAAGACTATCAGGCTAAGACTAAGTTCTTGGTCACGCCCCCATAATACTCCTTTATAGGTTGTTAAACGTGTAAAACAAGACTGCAAAAATATATCAGAGTGGAAGAAAAAAGTTGATTAGAAAATTCCTAAATGATCTGGCAAAATACACAAAAGAAAGGAGCTGTAAGATCGAAGAACCAGCAGGCAGGCAGGCATGCAGCATTTTCCCCCGGAAAATTTAATAACAGCCCGCAATGAAAACAAAAACTTTTGCGTCGGAATAAAAAGGAGTTCGGCGGCAGTAAAATCTACAAATTGGATGGGACGGAAAAGGGAGAATCGATATAAAGTTGCCGACGACGAGCGTCTTTTTTCATACCGTAAATATTCTTAAGTACCGGACGCGACACTAGGGACGATTTAGGGGCGAGAAGGGCCGGTTCCGCTTCCTCACAAAGGGCCCTGACGGACTTCATAAAACGACGACACCAAAAATTCGACGATTGCTGTCCCTTTTACCGTTCACAATGGGCGTGGAAATTCCTCGGATATTTTAACTTATTAAGTTGCGGACGAAAATGCCTTCGCAGTGATTTAAGACTCACGGAAAAAATGGCTTTAAAAACCCATTGTCAAGTTATATGGAAAAGTGTGGAGATTTGAACAATTTTAAAGCCAAAATATCAAGTTCAGGCAGCGGCGATAAAAAACATATTTTAATTTATCCAATAATATCTGGCTGTGACTATATGCCCACAAACTTTTGAGGGGAGTACATTTAGTCAGTGCACGTGGTGTTTAAACAGGAAATTTTTGCCTGATGCAATTTTCAAAAATTCTGAACTTCTAAAGCTTATCAGATGACGCAGAGCAAACCGCAACTGATGCAAGAGCTCAACGCGAAATTCCCAATCGCAATTAATCCATATATCAAAATAGTTAAATTGACCGGGTGTATATGTTGGGAACGTGCCGGGACTTGCAAAAGTGCGCGTTCTGTCGTGGTTCGAAAATAAAGGAACTCTGACAAGTGTAAGGAATTCGGCGAGAAATCAAAAGGAATGGTGAAATCCGTCGAAAACGTCAATCATCCGGTTCGACGATAAAATTCGCAAACTTTACACGGAAAAGGGATGTGACTGGAATAATCTCGGCGTATTGAATTATTCCGCGGAAAGGCTGGTTTGCGGAATTGGGTCGTTTTAGCGTTTAGGCATTAAAGCAACCAGCAATTCATCAATAACAGCACGTTTTAAAATAATTTTACTTGTAGGATTTAGAAGGTTTTATGACCGATTCTTCAATTTCTTTAAGAGCTTATGACCTACCTTAGGTCTGTCGCCTTATCAAAAAAACAAAAATCTCCTAAAAACCAAATAGTGTACAAAATGTTTCAAAATATGCTGTCCGAGGAGTTCTACCAGAGATTAGTTACTAATCTACTAATCTCTGGTTCTACAAACGTTTCATTACAAAGCACTTTTCTAATAAAATATCTACAGGGTGATTCAAAAGTGGCGTCATTCCTCTGGGGGTGTTGTCTGGGGGTGTTTTGGGAGTACAGGAAAAATAGTTAAAAAAATTAATTCGTATCAAAAACTAGATCAGAATTACGGCAACGATGCTTCGCAAGGTAATAAGCCTAATTAACATTACATAAATACCTGTTGCTTATTAATGATCCAGAACTCGGGCAACCATAACTAAACATTGAAGTCAAAATTATATTTGATTGGGGTTAGGACAACCCTGTAAAGAGCTTCTTCCCTTTACTGTCAATTGGTATGTTCGGAAATTAATATTTTATACTAGTGATGACGTCATTTGCGGGTACTAATTTGCTAGTACCTTTTTGTATTTAACTAATGTTTCAATGCAATTCCAGATTTCGGAAAATAAATGATGCGAAACAAAATAATTTTGACTAAATAAGAATACTTTTTAAATACGGCGCGGCTTAATAATTTGAAAATTCAATTTGATTTCAATAATACCTCCAATAAAAGGTTATGGCTTAATGAAGCCAACCTACGGTAAGTGAAGAACCTATAAAAATTGAGTCATTAACCTTTAAATACGAAAATGATTTCGGTGCTCGGTGGTAAAACGAAAATATTAGATATAAATCTGTGTTTCTGAAAAGTGAGTTGAGCAGCTTCTTGTATTCGTGTAACTAACTCCTCCTCATTTTGTACCGGTGTTCGTGTTCGGTAGGCAAGACATTTAATGTGTCCCCAAAGGCAAAAATCCATAGGAGTTAGGTCACAAGACCTTGGTGGCCAGTTTACTGGTCCATTTCGGCCTATTCGCTTGTCCGTGTGCTCCTGATTCAGCCAAGCTCTTACCCGAGCAGCGAAATGGGCTAGAGCCCCGTCCATTTGGAGCCACAGATTTTGAACGGAGGCTAGGGGCAGATTGTCAACAAGATTTTCAAACTTCGAATGAAGAAAAAATAAAAAATTTTGTCCAGTGAGCCGAGATGGCAAAATTACGGGTCCCAGTAGGTGAATACCCAGAACACCTGCCCAAACATGCACACTAAAACGGTTTTGATGATGTTGCGAAATGGAAGCATTTGGGTGGTCGGTGGCGTAAACATGAGAATTGCGGGAGTTGAAAAAGCCATCTCTACTGAAATTGGCTTCGTCGGTCCATAAAATACGTGATAAAAACAGAGAATTTTGTCGATTTTGCTCCAAAAGCCAATTACAAAAACGCTGCCTTAATGGAAAATCTGAGGGTAAAAGCGCGTGTGTCTTACATTAATGGTAAAGATGAAGCCCTTCCTCGGCAATAATCCTCGGTGTACAGTTGATTGGGAAAGGGTCATTTGGTGCGCAATACTCCGTGTACTCCTGGAAGGATCTGCTGCAATGATATCCAATACATGTTCCTCTATGTCTGGAACCCGAGCACCTCTTGGTCGTTCAATATCTACTTCAATTACAGGAGCCAATCGTCCAGTATCTCGGGTAAGTAAGTCACAATTTGACAAATGCTTGTTATTCTTGACAAAAGATATCTACCTGTGACTACCTGATAATGACAAAAAACATCATTGCCGCTTTGACTTTTCATCAAAAAATTGTAGAAAAGTACTTTTTTAATATCGAAAATATTCGTAATTTGAAGTAAAGATGATAATTTCTCTTTTCGAATGATTAAGTATTCCAAAAGGCTACCAATCAAACATGGAACAATTTCAGAATAATGCTTAATAACAAAGTTGAAATTCGATTTTCAACTGTTAATATCTTCTATAAATTTTCGAAAAAAATGTTTTCAATATTTTTCCCGTACTCTCCAAGTGAGCCCCTATTACCCCTTAAAAGGAATGCCGCCACTTTTGAATCACCCTGTATAGTGCTAATATCACCATCTGAGTATTCGACCATTATTGTATTTTTCTATAGTATTGGCAACCACTGCCGGGTAAAAACCATCAAACAATTACTTGCAAGCTGCTGAAATTAAAGTCGTATAAATAACTCATAATAAATTGTCATTTATTAGGATGCGTGGCCTTCAAGTCGTCGTTTTTATTTTTTTTATTCCTTCCTTATTGATTAATTTTGGGTTTTATATAAACTTTCCGGTTGATTAATAATTTGTATTTTACTTAGGTATATTTTTTAAAACTTTTTTATTGTTGTATTCTTGATAGCCTAAACACTAGACAATGCATAAGATATTGCGCTGTAAACTGCGGTTTAGTTTTAATTTTTGTGTTTTATTTTAAACTGTTTTTTGTTAGACAAAAACTATTTAGAGTGATTAACTTAAACACCAAGTATGAAAATCTGAGATTCTAGCTGGTTTTTCAGTAGCTTAAGGTGATCATGCAGTTTTCATAAATTAAAAATGTTCATAATTTCACTAAAATTTTAAACTGAACGATTTTTTTATCGAAAATATCTACAAAAATATCCAACAATAATTTTAGTTTAAAACTTCGAAATTCGCGACTAAAAGTATGAAAATGTGGCCACAAGCCCAAGTTGAACAGTTAGAAAATTAAATAAATGTGTGTCATACCCTATCGAGTTATGAAAAATACACAATTTTCTTTGAAATGTTAAATCTGCACATCTTGAAAAATGGCATTTCGCAAAAGCGATTAACTTTCAATAGTAGATAATCATCTAAAGCCTTTAAAAATGGAAATTGTGCAATATTTTTCTACGCAGCAATATTTACAAGAAAACTGGATCTCTCTGGATCTTCGCCCAAAGAAAACAGTGCGAGGCAAATGTTATGGAGATGAGACCTCAGTGTGGCTTAAATACAGACGAAAAGTTGACCCAAAAAAATTTTAGTTCTTCTGCAGCTATCAATAGACTGATTAACCCAAGTACATACAAGCATATTTGAGCACTTATGAAGAACGGGAAGAAAAAGTATTAAATGGTGAAGCAAAAGAAGCCACTGACTGCAATATACATGAGCGCATAACATTTTTATCAATAACCAATTAAGACAAAGTTTCGTAAAAACAGAAAAAAACCGATACTCTCAAGTACCAGATACCAATTTTTCTTAATTTTCTCTTAATGAAAACGACAAAATTTCAATCAGAACGTTACAAGACTTGCATTTTTTCATGCCTTTATTCGGTATGATTTTTGACGACGACTTGTCGAGCTGAGGACCGAGGTTTTGAGCCTGATGAAGAAGGGGCAGGACACGAGTCAAAAAATAACTGAATTTGTTTTACAAGAAAAACACCAAACATTGAAAAACCAAAAACTTATTTGTGTTTCTTTACTAAAATATTTTACGAACGGATAAAATATCAAACTTTTCCAGCCACAAAAAAGGCACCAAAATCATGTTAATTCTATTGCAAGTGGCAAGACTTTGACTTTGTTTTTTGCATATTAAGTTATCAACAGGCTAAAATTTTCAGGAGCATCTTCGAAAGTCTCACAGCTTTGCTTGTGAGCCAAATGTTCTAACATAAACAGCCATTGAAACGTGTCGCTCAACCACAAACAAATCGTTTATAACATTCCCAACAGCTGTCACTAAGTCAGTAGTGTGTTCACCTAAAAAAAACAGACAAACACACACAGTGTTCATCAATAAATAACAAGACATACAAAACACAAGAGGGATTTGCCGATTCCGTGGCCATAAATCAGGACGAAGCAGGCTTTCGCGGCAATCCGAACAAAAGTCCGCAATATCCTTCATCGGTATATCTCCGAGGTGACAAATGGAATCTGGTTGTGAAAGGTGAATACTTCACGATTTTTATATATCGAATGCACGCATGAGGGAGTATCGCAGAAACGCGGGGGTGGAGAAAACGTCTTCAGTTCCATTCATCCCCATTCAGTGGAGTCGATTCTAACCCAACAATGCGCACCCCTTGGCGTTCTAATGCGGCCGTCTTAGATGCCGTCAGCTTCAGGGATTTTATGGGTATCATTCGCTGCTGACTGCATTATGTTGTGATCGGGCTTTATGTCAACGAACAAAGCACTTTTATTGTTATTTCCGATACTGTTCGACGATCGTTTTCACTTAAAGGGGGGTGTTTACGCCGATTTATTCAATTAGAAGTCATCCAAGTCACTTCTTCTAATTCGAAACAGGTTGCTTGATTAACCCAAACAGTCAAAACAGCCTGCGTGATTTATATTCCTTCAACTAGTAACAACCTGGGTTAAATTGGGATAGTTTTACAATTTTTTTGAGCAGTGGCCCTGCTATGAAAGTCTTCAATTGCTTCTTTGACCATTCTGAGTACAAGAACGCGAATCATCGGTATGTGATAAGCGTAAAACTTGTTGTTATTTGCTTCCTGAAGTTTCTTCAAACTTACTACTTTCTGCACAACTGCGGTGGTAAAAGCGAAACATTTTCCGCTTGTTACTTTGGAAGGAAGCTTCAGTTCAGTTCTCGAGTAATTTTCTTTCCAATCGAGTAACTGGTTTTTCATTCAGTGACCAGCCGGCTTCGAAAAATTTTGAGCGTTTCTTCACTATGGCATCATACTCTTCTGAAGACTGTTTCTGGGTAACCACTTTAGACATCAAAATGATTTTTAAGCAGCTGATAAAGACATCCTCAGTTTACCTGTCGGGAGAATTCAGTTTGATTCTATCCACTGGTCCCTCGACAATCATTTCTTGTAGTTGGAACAGATTTCGCACGATGCACGAGATTTCATTTCTGCATCATGTTCTTCTGATCTCGATTCAGAGAAACTACTACAGACATCGGAATGAAGGTCACCAGATATGGGAAAAAACTTCGGGTTACACGTTGCGTAAAGGCGGATATATTAAAAGCAGTGGTTCCTTCTACTACAATTTTTACACCTTAGAAAATGTTCTGACAATATTTTATTTTTGCGTTTTGCTCTTCTAAAGCCTGTTTCTGAAAAACCGTTTGAGACATCGAAAAGCCGATTTAAGAAAATTATGGCGCACTCTTCCTTTTACAAATTTTGTTGATTTCGAACACATTCCTTCAGCACTGATATTTGAACTTCGGAAATGTTGGAAGAGCTTTGTCAATTTTGCATCATGTTACTCTGAAGAGCGTATCCGAAGATCCGCGTAAAATCTTACAGTTTCCAGCTAAGCGGGTCATAAAGAATTCTTCACTTTACAGGTGGTGCAAATTTCGTTCCATTCGATCCATTGGTTCCATCATAACCAATTCTTCAAACTTGGAGAATTTTCGCAACCATCTTCATTTCTGCATTGTACTGTTCTGAAGCGGGTTTCAGACCCGGCTGAATTTGGTTCCTCTTGGGCGAAATGTTCCGTTTTAATTAATTTTTGATCTTTGGAAACATTTTCAATTTGGTTCATGTTCCCTTCAAGATTGAAACTGGACATCAGACTTAAATACCGGAATTTACACTCCTGGGGATGATAAAAAACGAAGGCTTCATGTGATGTGAATTAGGTTCTATTCGATGTACTGATTCTTTGGGATAAATTTTTTCACTTTGGAGAGACTTTACGAGATTTTTTTCCTGCATTATTCTTTTCTAAATTCCGTTTCTCAATCGCTTTTCGAGATGTTGGAGGGTGAATTTCAGAGAATGATAAAAAAGCATCGTTTCAGACGTAAAGTGGATTTCGTTGCATTCAAGCAACCGTTTGCTTTAAAATTCATTCTTGGACTATGGAGATATCTGGCGCGATTTTTTTTTTCATTTTTGGGCGTCATCCTAAGTGCTGCTTTGAACATACACTGAGACACTGCAACACGGATGACAACGGAACAACTTCTTCCTTCATAATTAATTATTGAACTTTTTGAAGCTATTTTTACAAAAACAGAAAAAAGCTACTCTTCAGAAACTTGTTTCTGATCCGCGGATTAAGTCCCGAAATATGGGATTCACAAACTGATCTTCTAAGCTTTGGTTTACACGGGGCATAAATTTGGTTTATTTCCAGAATCTGGTTGCTTCATAATTAGTTATTGAAAGTTGCAAACATTCTATGGGGTTTTTCATTTTGCGTCATATTTTCTGAACCTCATCTCTGAACAGGCCGATTGAAGTATTAGAAAATTCGTTTCGACAAAACATAAACAGAGTTTCGGTCTTTATGTGGTTTGAGTGTTGGTTTAAGTCATGCAACTGGTTCTCTTAGCGCTCATTCTAGAACATTGCTAGATTTTTGCGCAATTTTTCATTATTCGCTTCCAAAAATCATTTTCCAACAACCTTTTCAGCTCTATCTACACGCATATCTATAGCATCTAGGTACAAATTGCAGAAAATTGTTGACAAAGCCGCGGTTAATTCCAGCAAATGATTCCTTCAAAATTGATGCATGAACTTGTGAAATAATATCGGCGGTTGTTCACGCAAAAAACCCAAATTTTATCACTAATTCTCCGATATTCTTCAAGCACTTTTTCGCAACCCCTTTGGACGAACGAGGCCAAATTCAAATTTCGAAATTTCAGACAACATCCCATGGAAACACTCCCATACCGCCGTTAATGTACCATACAATGGACCGAAAATCGGGCATTAGAAGGGATAAAGACACCCGACAAACCAAACAGTATCTAACTGGGCTTACAACTCTCACTGACAAAAGTAAAAGTTTCTCTAATCACGATTCGTTACGCTTTTCAAGGAGGTCGCCGACAATGGACGAGGGTTATATTTGACGTCTCTATTTTGTGCCCCTGTTTATTTGTGCGGTTTCGAAATATTTCGGTGTTGACAGATGCGATCTACTCAACTTTCCTTTGGTCGGCATCGGCCACTTAAACATGGGTAAACAACCAATAAAGATTTTTTTTCTAAGTCAATAATAATATGGATGAGGATGGAATAAATGAAAAGAAATGCCAAGGATTATGTAAACCTGATATTCATCAACATTAACTACTTGTTGGAAAGTGAAATAAACTCTATCAAAAGTAGAAACTTTAACTGGCACTAACGGGCGGAAGTTTTCAAAATTGAGAGAAACTTCCAAGAAACAAGATTCGAAAAAGAAAGTGAAGAAGGAGATTTCCAGGAGAAGAAACTACAGCTATTTACTAGCTGCGGAAGAAAGTAGAAAAGCAAAAAAAATAGAAGAATAGAGAAATTTTGAAATTGATACTGCTTGGGAATAAAAACAGCTGTTAATCGAGGTAAATGAAGAAAACACAAGCCCACAAATAGACTTTCATCTTTAAAAAAATGTGTTTTTGAACAGAAAACAAGCCCAGATGAATGACTGAACTGGTTCTTTTCACAATTAAGTTAAGTCATTTGAAAAATAGAATATTCCGCATTTTGAGTTTTGCTCTTCTGAAGCCCGTTTCTGAGAAATCTTTTGAGTTATCGCAAAGGCAAATTAAGGAGATTATTATGACAAAAGCTTCGTCTTATATCCAGTATTGATATATCGATTTATATTTCGAGTTTGTATGAACGCTTACTTATCAGAACAGTGTAAGCGTTCAAGCAAACCACTTCTGAAGGTGCAAGCCACACGTGCTTGCGAAACGTCAAGAAGAAATTCTACCGAACGACGGCCTAAAAACCCGAAAAACCCACTTGTTTTCCCTTTATCATTGATATTTCGATTTAGAAAATGTGTTGAGGGGTTTTCCAATTTTACAGCATGTTATCCAAATCAATGTAATCCAAAGTTCAGAATATCATAAAGAATGCTTCCCTTTACAGGTGGTGCGAATTTCGTTCCATTCGATCCATTGGTTCCATTATAACCAATTGTTAAACGTTGAAGAAATTTCGCAAGAATCTTCATTGTCGCCTCATGCTCTTCTGGAACCCGTTTCTGAGCCATCTTTTGAGATATCGCAAAGCCAATAAGTAGATATTATCACACAATTTGGGCTACAAACAAACTTTTTAAACTACAAATAAAAACCCAAGTTTTTCATATCAGAATAGCCATATTGTGAAGCCTGTTGCTTGAAACTGGTAAGTTTTTCGGGCTTTGAAGTCCCTGTGCAAAAGAATTTGTTCGGGTTTGATCGGCGCAGCAACCACTTCTGAAGATGCAAGACACTCGTGCTTGCGAAACGTCAAGAAGAAATTATATTTCCCGACGGCCTAAAAGCCCGGAAATCTCATGAGTTTCTAAATTCATACCTCACTCTATACAGGGCGTCCCACCGGGAACCACTGGGATCGATATCTGGTAAACTACAATTAGGAGAAATTTGAAAAATATTTTCCAGATGGCCACATTTCCGGTTATACCGAACGTAGGTATCAACTTGCTTATTTTAAATGGAACACCCTATATATTATTACATTTTTTAACTCTACTCCAAATTCTGAAAATATTCCATGTACAATATCCTATATCTAGGTCTAACCGTTTTTTGCGACTCAAATTAAGTAGCACATATTACCTTATAGGAAAAATTAATAATTATTCTAGTACCTGCAACTGCCATTTCCTACATACAATTTAAAATATATCAATATAGGACATTGTACGTGGAATATATTCAGAATTTGGAGTATCTAGAGTTAAAAAATGTAATAATATATAGGGTGTTCCATTTAAAATAAGCAAGTTGATACCTACGTCCGGTATAACCGGAAGTGTGGCCATCTTGAAAATATTTTAGATCGCTTGCCCCCAATCACTTACGTAAACTGTCCAATTTTCAAATTTCTCCTGACTATAGTTTGCCAGATATCGATCGCGGCGGTTCCCGGTGGGACACCCTGTATATACTTTGTATATGTGCAAAAGATGTATCATTTCGGAGAGCAACTCTTGGATCGAAAGCCGCACCCTGTTCGACTGCGGGAGGAGTTAAATTCACTTCAATTGGAACCAGGAAGAGTTTGGAGGATATTTTGAATAATTGTGGAAGACCTATCCAGATGGCGCCTCAGTCTTAATTTGACTTCTAAAGTGTGTGTAGCCTTTGCAAGCTTAGTAGTTGGGTTTGATGGACGGAATGCACCTTGGAATGAGCATGTTACCTTTACCTTTACCTTTGTGTGCCATATCGTCGACGGAGGTGATCGCTGAAGGCCATGGCGCTACGGCCGTTCCGATTTGCTGTGCGGGGAGAATGATGGTGGATTCTAGGTAGTCGCCCCGTTGTCGCCAAACACACCTGAAACAACAAAATATCATTAGTGTCTCACTGTTTCGTCCTTCAGGAGTGCTTAGAACAAGAAGGACTACCGACCAATGCACTTGACTTTGAAAGATTTCATTTGGAAAATCAAGCGAATCAAATCTGGGCAGCGGGAAGGCCGTAGGCCCGAATCACTTTGAGGAATTCATCAGTGGGACGGAATGAAGTAGAGGTGTAGAAGTAGAGAGCAGAAGGCGAGCAATTATTGCAGTTCGGTTCTACAATGCGTATGATTACTTGATTGCAAATGAGTTGCAGAATTGGTTTTTAAATTATCCGTCCAGGAAATGTGGCCAAGGTTTCGAATACCTATACAGGGTGTCCATAGCAGTTAGTGTCTATAGAACAAATGTCCACAAACCCCAACTACCAAGATATAGGCGTCAAGATATATAAAACCCGTCGCTCAAAATAATGTTTGATATTTTTTTAGTATGATAGATACTAGTCAAGGTCCCTTAGAACAGCGTCTCCTAAACAGGAAACCCAGTTTCAATGGAAACACAAGCGAAAAATCGTAAATTCCGTGCGCTCATCTTGTGGAATTTATAGCATTTTGCCGGCATCCCGGGCCTCCGACTGGAGGAGATAAATTGTTACTAATTAGTAGATAGGGTAGCTCTAAAGTCCTTCCGCCCTTCGTTGCCCATAAATACACTGCAGGGAATAAAATTAATTTCATTAACCCAGTCAATAGCTGAGGGACTGGACAATAACTAAAAACCGTATAAAGGAAATGCCCCAATAAACATAAAAACAAGGGATTTTGGGTTGTAACTGCCGGAGAATTAAGTGTTTGGGCAATTGGGACATTTTCGAAAAACACTAATAAACTTTGCTTTGAAAAACTAGAAAAAGACAAACGGGATGTTGTGAATAGGTCGCGTTTATGGGAGATTGAAATTGAATGTTGATCCAAATTTTCTGGATTTAGCTAAAAGGGCAAAAAAGTCACGTTTTACGCGATTGCGAATCGGCTTAATAAGAAGTTGATGAAGAAATCGATTTTAGTAAGGAAAAATGGAAAACAATAATAAGGGAAACTATTAAGGGTCGTTAAAACAGTTTAAAAAGCCTTTAAAATACGTTTTTCCTATATTCTTCATAAATAAATTTATTAGTAATTTTGTCCTATGTTATAAGCCCGCAAAAAAGTTTTTTTCAAGATTAAAGACTTTCCACTTTAGTATTTTAACAGCGTTTCTCACGTTAACATATGCTCTTGTGGCTATTGGTTCAAACTGGAGAGTTTTTCGGGCTTTGAAGCCGCCGCAGAATAAAATTTCGCCCTGACGTTTCGCAAGCGCAAGTGGCTTACATCTTCAGAGGATGTCTTCACTCAACAAAAACTGTTGCTAGTTGAAACAATGCATTAACTTTTCAATAAAATTGAAATTTTACTCACATACTCAATTAACGAATTATGAATTAATTTAAAAAAACATCAAAAGAGTTTAAAATGGTTATTTGTAATTATTCTTATTGGCGTGTTTTTGTGTAGGTCACAGTTGTTATTTCCAGGATAACGATTTATGTAGCAACAGCGAAACTCGACTGAGAACATTTTCTTGCACAAAAGCATCAAACTTGAACATCGGAGAAACCAGTGAAGTTTGTCTGAGCCAGTAACTTAAATCCCGTTTCACTCAGCGCTAAACGCAAAAATGTCATAGAAAATTGTCTTGTGAAACTTTGAAAAACTTGAAGTTTTTTGAATGCCTGTCGTCAATTTTTTCAACAAGGTTTTGCGGAAACTTTAAAATTGTTAATACCTACTTTGCTTAAGTCTGCTAACTATCACTTAAAACCCAAGCCACGCGCAGTCTGCCAATACATTGAAAGTGCCTTTTCGACAAGCAATTTAACTAATTCCTTTACAAACTTGATAAATTCAATTAAAAAACAAAATTAAATAAAAAAAATTTAAAGCAATTTTAATGATGGGAAAAATGAAACCGGGATGCGGAACAGATAATATATGAAAATTTTATATTAGAAAAAACGGGCTTATCAATGGGCGACTAGGACGATGGAGGATTGTAACAATAAGCTCAACTTACAGTAGTAAACACAAATTAAGTCCCAAGTATAAAACGATTTGTCACTTCATTAGAGCCGTCACCGATAAAGTCCAGCGAAGCAAAAATCACAGATAATGAAGCCGAAATTTGACGATGATTCGATTAAGGATCCGAAAGAAAAACGGAATTACTCAAAGGCAATTAACCAATTTCCAACTAGTCGATTGGAGAGCAAAGTGCGTGCAAAGTCAATGAGGTATTAAGTCGGAACGCGGTTAAGATTTCCGAGCCGCGGTTCAAAATTGCCACTCTACTGTATACCTTTCACAACCCGGACCGAACTGATACCCGAAGAATCTGTCATATGGGGATGCTGTACACCTTTCTAGGTGTGCACAACTGTCATAGCTCGTTCCACACGAGCCAATGAACTTCGAGGACCGGCTGACTGCGCCAATCGGTGCGGCCGGCGGCGTGGCCAAGCCATCGATCTAGCCGACGGGCCGGTTTATTCGTGCGGAATGTAAAGCTGCCGCTAAGAGGGCGCCACCGTGATTGTTTTAGTCCGCCAAGCCACACAACCGTTTGAGGGGCAGCCGCCACTTCCGGGGCCCGCCATTTCTTTGAACTTACAGCTGCTAACATCACGCCCGCTCCACTTCTAAGCTCGGATCTGACGTGTAAAAAGGCCACTTGGAGGATTTAATCCAATTTTACACATACTTAGATCTGATGCGGTTAAGATTGACGTGTGGGAGCTAAGGATCTTGGCTCAACCACAATGCGCCAGATTTTACAATTAAATCCATATGCAACTGCAGCTCACTTTATAGGTACCTGGTTATGTGCTTAACGTTCAGTTAGATGCGTGTGGTTACTTACATATTTCCAACCTTCGAAAAGGTACGGAAAAACCTCGCTGGCACAAAACAAAGTTAATGCTCAGGCTCGGCTCAGGTTCGGCTCGGGCTCGGCTCGTCAGGTCTGGACGCACTTATTAGGTAGCCATGTAACAGAAGCAAGATGAGGTCGTGCAAGAGCATTGTTTAATCTGATAATACACTCAGTGTCCCTAAAAAAAATCATAGTTCTAATTACAAAGCCCTCGATCTTATAGGCCTTTTCACAATATAAGTATTCATAGTGGGTATTGAACCTAAGGTTATTCCGGAAATTGACACCAAGTATTCAGGCTTCCGAATAAGCTGTTCATTATCAGATGCCTTTCCATCATCCAGTGATCCAGAAATCTATCACATATTTTATAGTCAAAGCTAGTATGTAAAATAAATTGTTCCCTTATAAATAGCCTTTATTATATAACAAAGGCTACATCAGTCAAGCAAAGCAATGGAGAGGACTAGTGTTTAAAAACCGTTTAAAATGGACTAAAGGAGAACCCGGAGGGTTGAAGGTGACTTCCCAACAGTCTCTTGCCAGAAAACTGGTTGAGGCATTTTGAACGATTTGAGTTTTGTAGGCAAACTTCTATGCAGGCATTTTGTGATTTTTTTACACAAATTGCCTCAATTACTCTCAAAATTTTAAATTTTAACAATGAACTAATTGAAAAAACAGCCTTTACTAACGCTCATACGACTGTATAGGAAGATCTTAATAAGTTACTTATATTTTCTACAGATAATTTAATTTTCATTACTCAAAAAACTAGATGACATCAAATCCTGAAAAACTCACCAGTTTCAATAAAAATCGAGAATATAAACATCCCAGTTGGAACACCGTCGGAATTTACACAGTTTTACCGACTAGCGACAGAATGTATTGGAAGCGCAAACTTGTTTTTTGCGTGAAACAGAAAGCTTTTTTTCACTGAGCAATCGGTCAAAAAAACTTTTTGTAAAACATTTTTCGTTATTTTATTGCTTTGTTTCTGTGTGTGCGTATTTTGACTGTCTCTTACTTGTTACGTACATTTTCACCGTTCCATTTTGAGCCTTGATTAAACAGTCGAATGTTCGGATTTTCGAAAATATAAGAGCAATTTAATACATCCTCAAACCCGCTAAATTAACAAGAGCATTAAGTAGGGTGAAAAACTAATCCAAGAACGGAAAGACACATTATTATTAGCGCAGTTGCTTTTTTAAATATAATAGTTAGAAAGTGTGTTTTGTTTTTTTAAGCCCCAAAAGTAAAATGGTGTCTCAAACTTCCATATCTAGTCAATTTAACCATTTTCTTCAAGTTCTCATACTCGTGGAGAGTGCATTTGACTTTATACTTGAATTCTGTTGTTTTCTTCATATCCTTCCCAATAAATACCAATCTGAGACGAACCTGAAATTTTTCGCCTTATTCAATCTTGACCATCGTAACTTTAAATTAAATACAAATAAACTTACAAACGTATAAATATAATCAGAAATTCAAACAAGCATTTTATTACTGAAGCCCCGCCCGGTTACCCGACAATCTGCAATTGAAAAACGGTTAATTTTGCGAAATAATGACAGTGTTAATAAAAAATTAATTTTATTATTATTATTAAAAAATTAATTTAATAAAATTTCGTTGTTTTGGTATTCTAAAGTTCGAAAAATGTTAATAGAAAGACAAAGTGAAATCCTAATTTTCGCCTTTGCAACCGTTGCAACCGTTTTAGTAATTTCACAAATATTTCAATCATCAAATAAAGCTATACAATATTTAAAAAAAAGTGGTTCATTATCAACTTAGCACACAGGCGAACCTAAATTTAACTCGCTGTATCGTAAGCAAGAAGGTCGAGTAAAAATTTTATTCCGCCAAACAACCGATACTATTCTGCTACTCAATAACGCGGCTGGCGCTGCACTAGATGCAGCAAAATATTTGCTGTCTTTTTCAAAAGTTCTTTTTCTTCATCAAGTTCTTTATTTTTCTATCTGTTACAGAACGTACAAGTAACGTTGATGAAACTGCAGATGCACTTTGAGGGCATTTTTCGATTTTTTTATTTCAGTTTCCTCGGTCAATTGATGATATACTTATGGTATATTTCTGTATTTTTATCATTCCGGGTTGAATTTTAAACACTTCAAACATTATTACGCGTAGAATTTTATATTTTCCACTAATAAATTTAAATTCAAATTTAACAAAATGTTCATTATTTTTAAAAAATTTCAGGACACTGTTTTTTTTTGGCTTATAAACCGCAAAACTGAAATAATAACTTTGCAATGAAAAAAAATTAGTAACAATTTTGTGAAAGCCTTCCATACTCTCCACTATAGATAAATGTATCAACCCAAGTCCGCTCACTTCAAATGGAGATTAGGAAACGATAAAAAAAATCAGTTCTGGCCGCTCTGCAGCATGTGAAGTTTCTCAATGGGGATTTAAAGCAGTTTCCGTACATTTGATACACGTTTATGACCCAGATTTAAAATGAGACAAAATAGGATTAGAGCTCACGGTGATTTGCACCCCGCCCCACATCGCTAGCAAATGTGATTCATTCCCTTTGCAAATTCAGTTCGAAACGGGGACGGGCATGGTCATTTTTCCATGTTGCAACTGATGCTGAACAGCATGGGGAAATTGGATTAAATTAATCAGAACTTTAGTTCCGAAGCGGTAATAAGTACCAATGGGGGTGAGAATGAGAAGTGAAGATATTGTGTGCATCTGAGAAGAAGAAGATTTTGGATAATGCCCGATGAATTGTCACTAGATGTGGGCACAAAAGGTTTAGAAACACCGTCCAATTTACCAGCTGGAAAATTTTGCCTCACTTATAGATGGTGTACTGCAGCAAAGTTTAGAAAAATGTTCGTGTCGATTGCACCCAAAACCATCTTGCTCTCAAATACTTCCTAAAAGAGATAGAGCTGTTTATCGAGAGAAGCCTCTATTTTCATGGATGAAATAAAATGTTCAACAAGTCGATGAATGCACAACTGATGAAATTATATAAACTGAGCATCATACCCAGTCAAATTATGTGAAATCCAGCGTACTAGCAGCCTCTGGCCACCGTTGGCCATTGGGAGCGCTGTAGCTGGATAACACCTCAGCCAGACAGCGCTAGCACAAATAGAAGCGAGCAGAGTAACAGGAAAAGTGCAATTTCTCACTGGCAGAGAGCTGGACTGCTTACACAATGTAATATGTGAGAGTTGATTTATAGGAGCATGGTCGGCTCGGTGCTATGGAGGTGATAATGCGGCCCGGTCTGTAAATCAAGTGCCGTAAATCAGAAGGTGCATTATCGGCCCTTTTCAGCGGTGGGCGGCCCTCCCGTTACGGTTACGGTGTCGCTGATTACGATGATGAATGATTTGGTGCGAGAGGTCACGCAAACCAGGCCCGCATCCAGAACGCCAGAAAAATTCCCCAAGAAACTCACTCAAATGCAACATTTGCAAGTTGTTTTGCCCATTTTACCTCGGCGTTCCATCACTTTGAAGCCGCTAAGGCACAAGCATCAGCAACATTTCGTTCATAGTTTTTTTCTCTTAAAAACTCTTCTGGTTTTTAAATACTTTGCAATATTGGGTCCAAAAATTAGAGTTTTCTCGCAAACGCACTTCCCGCTTTGAAAAATTGAAACTTCCGAGCTGACCCAAGTAGGAATTTGAAACTTTCACTGTCCCTAGGAAACACCTCGATCTAAAAGGCCTAAAATTTTCATGCAAATCGCGCCGAATTATGATTTTTAATTACTTGACAAATACGGGTCCAAAAATGAGCGTTTTTACGCAAATGCACTTTCCGCTTTCGAAATTCATAACTTCCAACCTAGCGCAAGTAGCACCTTACAGCTTTTACAGTCTATAGCGAACACTTCAATCTAAAAGTCCGAAAATTTTCATGCAAATTGCGTTAAATCTTCATTTTTTAAAACTTGACAAATTTGTGTCCAAAAATGGGCGTTTTCACGGAAATGCACTTCCTCCTTTAAAAACTCATAACTTCCCAGCTAACGCAAGTAGCAACTTGAAACTTTCAAGATTTATAGCAACCACTTGGGGTTAATATCCCTCAAAATTACATGCAAATCGCACTGAATTCTCGTTTTTAAAGACTTGGAAAAGTTGGGTCCAAAAATTAGAGTTTTCTCGCAAATGCACTTCCCACTTTAAAAATTTCAAACTTTCGAGCTGCAGCAAGTAGCAATTTGAAACTTTCACTGTCCTTAGGAGACACCTCAATCTAAGAGACCTCAGATTTTTACGTAAAGGGCGCCGAATTATGATTTTTAATTACTTGACAAATACGGGTCCAAAAATGAGCGTTTTTACGCAAATGCACTTTCCGCTTTCGAAATTCATAACTTCCAACCTAGCGCAAGTAGCACCTTACAGCTTTTACAGTCTATAGCGAACACTTCAATCTAAAAGTCCGAAAATTTTCATGCAAATTGCGTTAAATCTTCATTTTTTAAAACTTGACAAATTTGTGTCCAAAAATGGGCGTTTTCACGAAAATGCACTTCCTCCTTTAAAAACTCATAACTTCCCAGCTAACGCAAGTAGCAACTTGAAACTTTCAAGATTTATAGCAACCACTTGGGGTTAATATCCCTCAAAATTACATGCAAATCGCACTGAATTCTCGTTTTTAAAGACTTGGAAAAGTTGGGTCCAAAAATTAGAGTTTTCTCGCAAATGCACTTCCCACTTTAAAAATTTCAAACTTTCGAGCTGCAGCAAGTAGCAATTTGAAACTTTCACTGTCCTTAGGAGACACCTCAATCTAAAAGACCTCAGATTTTTACGTAAAGGGCGCTGGATTCTGATTTTGAATTACTTGACAATTGAGGGTCCAAAAATGAGCGTTTTTGCGAAAATGCACTTTCCGCTTTAGAAATTCATAACTTCCAACCTAGCGCAAGTAGCACCTTGCAGCTTTTACAGTCTATAGCGAACACTTCAATCTAAAAGTCCGAAAATTTTCATGCAAATTGCGTTAAATCTTCATTTCTTAAAACTTGACAAATTTGTGTCCAAAAATGGGCGTTTTCACGAAAATGCACTTCCTCCTTTAAAAACTCATAACTTCCGAGTTAACGCAAGTAGCAACTTGAAACTTTCAAGATTTATAGCAACCACTTGGGGTTAATATCCCTCAAAATTACATGCAAATCGCACTGAATTCTCGTTTTTAAAGACTTGGAAAAGTTGGGTCCAAAAATTAGAGTTTTCTCGCAAATGCACTTCCCACTTTAAAAATTTCAAACTTTCCAACTGCAGCAAGTAGCAATTTGAAACTTTCACTGTCCTTAGGAGACACCTCAATCTAAAAGATCTCAGATTTTTACGTAAAGGGCGCTGGATTCTGATTTTTAATTACGTGACAATTGCGGGTCCAAAAATGAACGTTTTTGTGAAAATGCACTTTCCGCTTTAGAAATTCATAACTTCCCACCCATCGCAAGTAGCTGCTTAAAGCTTTTACACTCTATAGCAAACACTTTAATATAAAAGTCTGCATATAAATCAGATAAATTCTGATTTTTAATTACTTGACAAATGCGAGTCCAAAAATGGGCGTTTCACGGAACTCCACTTCCTCCTTTAAAAAATCATAACTTCCCACCTAACGCAAGTAGCGTCTTGAAACTTTCAACGTTTATAGAACCCACTTGAGACTAATATCCCTGAAAATTGCATGAAAATCGCACTAAATTCTGGTTTTAAATGCTTGACAAAAAACTCGTGCTTGCGAAACGTCAGGAAGAAATTCTATTTTATGACGGCCTAAAAACCCGAAAAACTCACCAGTTGCAATAAGGGTTTCTATTTGATATAACTGTTTTTGGGTGACCCTGTAAAAATAAAAATTAGTTCAAAAAATGCGCAATTTAAAACAGAAATCGACTGGTCCGAGCAATTTTATCGAAAAATGAACATCTGGTTTTTTAATAATTATGTAAAATACATAGTCGCTCACTGTATGTTTGAGGCGAATTCATGTTTTGAGTACCTTTTTCTTGGGTGTTGGCCTTAAAAAATTTCGTTTTCGAAAAGAATTGACCACATTTTCTGTCTAATAGTGGATGATTCTGAAATTGTACAAGACCAAGAGCCTGCAAGTCTTGGTCTTGTTCTTGCAGGAACATTATTGTTTTAAAAGCAGGCGAAATAAAATTAATTTAATAATAGCAGTAATAAAATAAAAGGATAATAATAACCAATGCACAACAAGAAAATACTCCCAGGCTGTTTGCAGTCTGACTTCCGTACGTTTTCTTATTAATGGTAACATTTTTTAAATCAAATCAAATCAAATCAAAATATGCTTTATTGCCACAGAAAAATTTACAAATTTTATGGACAAAGACAAATATAAAAAAAAATAAAAGTTTCCGAAACTACAGAAATTTTAATTACTTTTCAATTAAAAATTATTGACGCCTACATTTCCATTGTGTAATCAGCTAATATATTTTCATGTAGTATGATTTACATATTTTAACAAAAGTATAACAATCTCAATTTAAGTATAATTTTATAATTTTTTATTCTCCTCACTACAATCGGCGGGTTTGCTTTTTCCAAATCACCCGCCATCTTTAAGCAACGAAACTCACGATGGAATCATGCCCTTCTCTAACTAAAAATAGAAAGTAAGATGACACAATTAATCAAAAAACGCCACCACAAAGAAAATATTTAAGTGTTTAACAGTGTGGTTCCCGCATATACAAAAGCCCACACATTTTTCTGACTGAGTAAGCAGAGCAGATCGTTAACACTCAAAGTAAACATGGAAAGTGGAATGAGCATCACTGAAGAAGATCTCTATGGTGAATTGAGTTGGATCAGTGGCCGCCTAATGAAGTGAATGGGACCGTGGCAAATAGATGGTCGCCTAATCGAATTACGTACGCTTCTTTTACGGTATTCACCTGTATATGGCCATAAATAGATTGTAAAATCGTCGCCCTAAAGAAGGCAAATATTTACCTTAATGGGGGGTGAACAGACATATGTGGGGATGAATTTTTTTGAAAACGCTTGAAACAAATAAGCAAAACATTAGAAGTCTGGCCCTTTTGAGCGTCGGCAAAAGCCCCTGAGAATGTAATAGTGCAGAGAGTCGTAGTACCTACTGGAAGTAGCAGTTGAGCATTCAGCGCGGGCCCTTGTAAACGCATGCAAAGTGAAATAAATCCATTATTAAATGGCATTTTACATCTTTTCAGCATACGATGAAACGAACGAACAAACGGATTTATCGTATGGATTGTGATTCGGCTGCACCCCTGCCTTGCGATAAAACTTATCCGAACAGACTCGGCAAGTTTATAGGGAACGCCGATAAGACAAAAGTTTCCGAAATCACATTCTGGAAGAACGGTCTTGAAAATTTACAATAACACGACCGCGTACGCCGCCCGAATATAAATTCTTTACATATCTCGATAGCCCGTTATTATTTGCCCCAAATGGAAATTAAAAATTATTTCCGGAACGTTGCCGCCACAAAGACCTGAACTGATGTTTGGTATTCCTTTTATATTTCGGCACGTGTAGGGATGGATCCAATACCAACAGACTAAAGAGATGTTAAAGGTCTTTGCTTGCGTCACCATACTACTTTTTCTAGAGAACCAATATAAAACAGTTTTTACCTTATTTCAGAAACAACAGCAAGGTTGAGGAAAACTGAAGAGTTACCTTCATCCTTGTTTCAAGAATGACGATTTATAATTAATCAAATTATCGAACACCTTAATTATATTAAACCGTCTAGACGGGATTTTTAATGAGAAAACCGAATCGTTCCTCAACTTTAAATGTTTTGCTTTAACGTACTTAGACTATCAAAAAGTAAAAATATTGGGGGAATGTTCATTTATATTTTATTTCCCCATTATCCTTTTGTATGATGAGTTATATCATATTTATCAGAGCCCACCATAATCCGAGAAAACACCCCAAGCGGCGATTCTGGGTTTAAACTTCTTGGCAAAATTGGGTGCAAAAATTAGAGTTTTCTCGCAAATGCACTTCCCACTGTAAAAAATTGAAACTTCCGAGCTAAAGCAAGTAGCAATTTGAAACTTTCACAGTCCCTAGGAGACACCTCAGTCTAAAAGACCTGAAATTTTTACGTAAAAGCGCGCTGAATTCTGATTTATAATTACTTGATAAATGCGGGTCCAAAAATGAGCGTTTTTGCGCAAATGCACTTTCCGATTTAGAAATTCATAACTTCCCACCTAGCGCAAGTAGCACCTTAAAGCTTTCACAGTCTTTAGCGAACACTTCAATCTAAAAGTCCGTAAAATTTTCATGTAAATCGCATTGAATCCTGATATTTAACAACTTGACAAATTTGTGTCCAAAAATAGGCGTTTTCACGGAAATGCCCTTCCTCCTTGAAAAACTCATAACTTCCCGGCTGATGCAAGTAGCATCTTGAAACTTTCAAGATTTATAGCAACGACTTGGGGTTAATATCCCTCAAAATTGCATGCAAATCGCACTGAATTCTCGTTTTTAAAGACTTGGCAAATTTGGGTCCAAAAATTAGAGTTTTCTCGCAAATGCACTTCCCACTTTAAAAATTTGAAACTTCCGAGCTAAAGCAAGGAGCAATTTGAAACTTTCACATGTCCCTAGGAGACACCTCGATCTAAAAGACCTGAATTTTTACGTTAAGCGCGCTGAATTCTGATTTTTAATTACTTGACAAATGCGGGTCCAAAAATGAGCGTTTTTGCGAAAATGCACTTTCCGATTTAGAAATTCATAACTTCCAACCTAGCGCAAGTAGCACCTTACAGCTTTTACAGTCTATTGCGAACACTTCAATCTAAAAGTCCGGAAATTTTCATGCAAATTGCGTTAAATCTTCATTTTTTAAAACTTGACAAATTTGTGTCCAAAAATGGGCGTTTTCACGGAAATGCAGTTCCTCCTTTAAAAACTCATAACTTCCCACCTAGCGCAAGTAGCACCTTACAGCTTTTAAAGTTTATAGCAAACACTTCAGTATAAAAGTCCTGAAATGTTCGTGCAAATTGCGCTGAATCTGGATTTTTAGCAACTTGACAAATCTGTAACTAAACAGGTATAGTTCCGTTTGAAACTGTACTAAAATGTCAAAAAAATTGTGTTTTAATGAGATTGAACAAACGCAATGGAAACCGGTCAAAAATCAGGTAAATGGAGGAATAGGAAAAGCATAAGAAAAATTTGGCGGAATGGAATGATAGTAAACACAACGGGAGCTTACTTTACAATTCAAAAAACACCAAGAAAGAGAAGACAAACATTATAAGAACGCTTAATAATAAAGGTAGATTCATAACGAAAGAACTTGGAAGAACTACTTAAAGTATTAAACCTCGGAGCTGAAAGCGAGGAAGTGAAGGATTGAAAAGATGAAAGAGGAGGAAGTTAGACAAACAGTGCAAATGTTGAAAAAATTAAAAAGATGCGACTGCATTACAACTGAACTGTTTAAGAGAGTGTGAAAAAAAGATGAGGAAACAGCTAAATTATTTAAGAGGGAAGACTAAATAAAATAATAGAGAACCAATTAGGAAAATCTCAAAATTGTTTCGAGAACGGAAAGAGATTGCAAGTCCATGTGTTTGCAGCAGCGAAGAGTGGGACTGAGGTTAAGAAAGAAAATTAAAGCATATTTAAAACATTAAGAACTAAGATGGAAAAAGTAGACAAACAAGATCTGACGCGATGGAGAGAAAGAAAAAAGTTTAACAGGATACATAAAAATGGAACTAATTGAGATACGAGAATTCGTTTTTGTGGATGATTTAGTGCTGTTAGCTTAAAACGCCTAATGATATGGAAAAAGGCGTTAAGGGCCAGAAAAATGAAGATGAATATGGACTGGAAGAAGATATGCTAAACATAGATATATAGGAGATGCAAAAGATCAATTGAGGAACTCGGGTGCGAAACTGCGAAAATCATGTTTGGAGAGTTTCTAAAAATTTCTCAAAAAATCCAATCCATATATGCATTCGATTTCAATCAAAAACTAGAAGAACTAGAAGTCAACAATCGAGTAACTGGAAGAGATAGAATGAGAAATGAAAGCATCAGGATGAACTGAAAGTGAAGCAAAGGCAACTAAGAGGGTTTGGACCAGCTGTGCAGAATGGATAGAAGAAGACCAAAATTATTTAGCAAATAAAAGTAGTAGGCAGAAGAAAGAGATGAAGAAAGAGAAAAGAAATAGAAGGAGGATGGTTTTAATTAACAAACAATTCATTTCTTCAATTCGTCTCTACTCATATAACTTGATTACACAGGTTTTGATTGAAGAGTTATCCTAGTGCCAAAAATCACATTGCCAACGAATCAATTTTTTTAAACGTATTTAGAAAATACAAGCAAAAAATTTAATTTAAACCCTTTGAAAAGTTGCACCGCATCCAGTTTTCCATAGCAAATAAAGCGTACTAAACATGAAGCCGGCCTCACTTCAAAGTTGAAACAGCATAGGGGATATTGCCATAATAGTAATTCCACTATTAAATAACTAACATATTGGACAAGACCCACGGTCTCTATTGAACTAGATCTTATTAGGGTCCGGGCCTCGAGAGACATTAGCTGATAAGCGCCGATAGTGACCAGCGATAAGCAACTACGAGATAGAATGGGCGAGATAAGGGTCAGAACATCATCCGATCTAACAATGCTCGTTGACATGTTCATTACGCACCCTGACGTGTATTAATACGAGAGGAAATGCTTATCATTTGATGAGTTTTTAAAATGCTGATGAAAGGACTTAATGGACTTTTCGGTGTTGACTCTAATTTGCAACAATAATCGAACTTGCTTCTTCTACCACACGTTTGCTCGACTAATATTAGTTGAGGAATTGTACGTTGCTTGCAATGCTTAATAAAAGATTCTTCTAGCAAAAAAAGAACATTTTTGGGAACATTTCGTGGTAAGATCGAACATCACCTGTGAATGTGGTTCTTCACCTTCCTCGAACTGCAGTTGTCTGTCTCTAACAGCCCAGATCGAGTTAAATGTGTAGATTCTTCCAGCCATCCACAAACGTGATAACCGGTTTTTGGTGAAACTCGCGTCTCGACAGGACGCCTTCCAATGCGTGCTCAATGATTCGAACGGACATATATTATTTTTGTAGCGGAGGGTGT
Organism: Dendroctonus valens; assembly: GCA_024550625.1. Classification (NCBI taxonomy): domain Eukaryota; kingdom Metazoa; phylum Arthropoda; class Insecta; order Coleoptera; family Curculionidae; genus Dendroctonus; species Dendroctonus valens. Next base: position 1,347,382 of record JAJTJO010000103.1, on the reverse strand, counting down.
AAATATGATGTCGCATAGCCATTTGTTAGCTCGTTTCCTGAGCGGGCCTCCGCCGGAAAACTGTGGCTCGATATGTCGCTCCATATTTATGACCGGTTGCCGACTCAGCGCCGCGAATACATAGAATTATGAATAGAATCGCCAACGGGTTAACCCATCGGGTCCAGTAAATTTGCCAACATTACGCTAGCTACACACAAACACCCCCATATTTTTACCATTTACCTACTAGTCGGCGCATTCGTCTTCAATTCCTTCACTAAAGTCCGACCACAATTCGTCCAAAAGCCTGTTTTCATTTAGAAAAATTACATCTTTGCCAGGTGAAGATTTTGAATGGTTTTCATGAATACTACTAAGGGCATTTTCTTAATATTTACTTTATTTAAAGCGGGAAAATTTGAATCTGCTCTGCTCGCTCTTTTGAACACCCGCGCAACGCCCCGCTGCCCCCTTGTCCAGCTAACGGGGTTTAAACGGAAATTGTGCTGCATCTAGTCCAGCGCCAGTCGCGTTTTTGAGTACTCGATTAGTATCGGGTGTTTGTGGCCATTGTATTCAAATGCGACTTTCTACTTCGTTCGACCGGAAAATAATGAAAGCATAGTAGGTGCGAGAGATTATGTTTTCCATAGTATTGTGTATTATGGAAAATCAGGAAAACTTATACTTGCAAATATAATACAGACATTTAGCTAAAAAATCACTGCATTTCTGGACGGAACAAAAAAATTGTTTTACACTGTTTTGCCTGTTTATCTTTGCTGGCGATAAAGCTTGGATAAAAATGGGCGTCACTAATCAAGACCACTGGAGTTTGACGATGAAAACACTCAAAAATTCTTAAAACGATATGAATAATGAACTGTTAAAGTTGCTTTAAGTGATCAACTAATGTTACGACGCGATGAGAGTAGGTTTATTGAATAGATGCACAGAGACATAATGAAAATATGGCAAAAAATAGATTCGTTTGATCACAAATTACAAATTAGCACTTTCAAAGAAAAACAGAACGATCTACTACAGTGCTTGAGGTGTGTTTTGGACAAATACTTGAGGAATTAATAATGGTATTTCTTCTTCTTCTTCTTCGTGTAAAAGGACAAAGTCCTGTCAATTCTGTCATCAGCCGTCTTGTGATCCTGATGTCCAGCTTTCATACCAGCGTTTTAGGGGCCTGCCAGCTGGGCGCCTTGTTTCTGGTTTTTGTGTTTTATCCCACTTTGCAATTCGGTCTGGACTCATTCGTTCTGTGTGGTCTCCCCAACACCGGCGTCTCTGTCTGACTCATCTGATAACGTCCTCCACTCCCAGTTCTCTTCTGTGTTCTTCCTTTTATTGTTCTTAGGATTCTCATCGACGCTGCTCTAACGTTCCTTTTGGTAACAGACGTTTCAGCTCTTGTCTCCGCGGCGTAGGTCATTATGGGCCTGACGCAGGTCTGATAAATGCGTGTCTTGCTCTCGTTGGTCATAGATGGGTTCTTCCAAATTATATCTCGCTAACATCCTGATACTCTTAAGGCTTTTCTGGTCTGGTTGTCCACCTCATTCACTGTACTTCTGCTGCTCACCAGCAACTTACATCGGATCGGATCTTTGGATATTACCATAGATTCATTGTTAACGTTATTGAAGTTCGTCATCGCTAAAACTCTTCACTGGCGCGAAATAACAAAGTTAAACTCGGTGGAAATTGTGACCACTAGGTGTGGAAAAATTCCAATTAATTGCTAGTTATTAAAAAACAATAATTAACAGCAATTAACACTGTTAATTGCATTTTTCCTCCCGTATGTAAAAAACCCTTCAAACACAATCAACTATCAATTAGGCCAATCGATCGTTTATAATCGAGTTGGACAAGTTGCTTTTGAAGCAATTGTATATTTTAAGATTGACATTGAAAATGTTGAATTGAAGTTTTTATTTTCAAAAGTGGTGTTTTAGAGCGCGGAGCTCAAATTATTAATTAGGCAGTGGGAGGTTTAAGCGAGAAGGCTAAAAGTATAAGATATTGAAAGCTCGAGGCAAGCAAATAGAGAGTAATTGGAAATTATAAATACTGTAATGCAGTAATAAGGTTAATCCTTATTTTAATACTGCATTAGCTTTATTTCGTTAACGAAATCATATTTATTGGAATGTCTAGTTCACTGCTTTCACTATTAAAAGACTCTAACCTTTGACCTCACCTCTGTGCCTAACCTTACAGAATTTAACGTTGTTGACTTTGTATTATCTATCTTTTTTATTGGATTTTTAATGCTGTTTGAGCATTTCTCATTCAAAAAAATGTTCAATTGAAAAACAGGTGTATCTGAAACCGGGTTATGTTTCGCGGACGTTAGACACAGAGGTTAGAAATGTCAACTGCCAGTTTAAGGTAGAAATAAGACGTGCAGTATCGCTGCACAATTAGCACAGAACAGTATCCTTATTAAGGGGTCCCTTATTTTTAGACTCAATTGCGCCGGCGTATGAGTCAAAATACCACAAACTTTATTACTGCATCCCCTTATTAACCGTCCAATAACTCTCTAATAAAGTTAAAGTTGGGCAGATGGAAAAAAAAATAATAAAAAAACTGTTGTTCCTAATTGAAGAGTTTCACTTTCATTTAACTTACGTGAGAGGTGAAACAACAAATTGATATTTTTGCCACAATCAAGAAAAATGGAAAAACTAAGAAAAGCACAGTTTAAAAAGCAACTAAAACCCACTCACTTAATTACTAGTTAACGCACATCCAATTAGATGCTCACTTATTTGCGACAACGTGTAAATACAGGTTGCGACAGCTGAAAAACAAATTTAACGCTTAAAGTAAAGGAAAACGACGTATTAAATTAACTAGTTTCCTGGAAAAAATGCGGAGTTTTAGCGCATCAGCAATGAAAGTTAGCGCAAAGTTTTCCATATCGATGTGATCAACTCGACCATTTGCGCTAATCAAAACAATCTATTTTAAAAGAAAGAGTCGGTATAGAGGAGAGACTAAACGTAGAACACGAAACAGAACGAAATCAACTTCACAAGGAAAGCATGAAAGAATGGATTACTAATCGTTTTTATAGGCAGACTTTGTTAAGGTATTTGATACTGATTTGAGAACAATGTTGATTTCACCTTCAAGCTGGCATGGCCTTTTAAATCCAGACTTCTTCGGCATGTTACGGTTCTGGAAATGTACAGCGTCGCCGTCCTTTTCAGTTAATGCGTTCAACGGGGGTGCGAGGCATTCGACTGAACGTAACAGCTGATGTCACTCTTTCCCCTAAATTCAGCGGCAGAATTTTCATTAAAATTATTTGTGCTCTTCCAGGGAATGCGATAATTTCATAAAATATGTATTCTGCTTCCTTATCTTTGTTATATTAACGTGGGCAAGGGTTGTTTATGCAGCCACGATTGTTCTACTAGAAACCAATAAAATAATGACTTCTATTTATTTTTATCGCCGTTCAATTTATTGCAGGTTTCGTTCATTATTTGCTTGGCCGCGGTCGCTCCAACTTCCATAACTAATATCTTATTTAGAGTGACTTATTAGACGTAGAAATGCGAGTGGAACACTCCAACGGCTTTGTTATTGTCCCCATTTCGTATTGTGAATATTGCAGCCCTCTCGTGAAAACTGTAACTAATGTGGTTAAGTGTGGATTTTATTGTGGAGCCGTTATTATATGTCCAAATGGAAAGGGATGTCTTGGTTATTTAGACATAGAATGGCTGTTTGTGTTGCTAATATGCGGCGGGATAATTCACTAACAGATCAGTGGTTGCTTCCACTATTTTTCGCTTTAAAGAAGTGATATTCACTCCGCCAACTTTAATGTTTAATTTGATTATTTAATAACCGAATTTGGAATGGTGTAAAAACTAAATTCAAAAGAAATTCCTGGGTTCCAGTCAATATTATTGTTTATTAGTTAAAACATTTTACAAATACGTTTCGGTGTCTTTCTCCACCATCATCAGTTTGTATGTATGGCTGTTTCTACCCTCACCGCCGCAAGGGCTTGCCAAAGGTGAGGGTAGAAACAGCCATACATACAAACTGATGATCGTGGAGAAAGACACCGAAACGTATTTGTAACATTTTAAATAATAAACAATAAAATTGACTGAAACCCAGGAATTTCTTTTGAATTAAGTTGAAATACAGTCAGGAAACTATACACAGTAAAAACTAAAGTGTGTTTTTCAGAATTGCCGACGTTTCGTTATATTTATTTTGACATCATCAGGACCCCAACGTGAATTTGCCCCAAATTCATCCATAGACCGAGATCCAACTTGGTAGACTTTTCACTCAAAAGAAGTTATTTTCAGTTCAAAAACTTCAATGTTTAATTTGATTTAATAACGGAATTTCGAATGGTGTGAAAAGCTAAAGTGTGTTTTTGAGAATTGCCGACGTTTCGTCATATTTATTTTGGCATCCTCAGGACCACCTCACATTCAAGCGTTGAGGAGATCGAAATAAATATGCCTAAAACGTCGGCAATTTTCAAAAACAGACTTTCCTTTTTAAGTTTTAAAAACGGGATTTGGAACGCCGTAAAAACAAAAGGCTGCTTTTGAAAATTGCCACTGTTTCGTAATATTTATTTTGGCATCATCAGGGCCTCAAGGTGAGTTTGCCCCAAATTCATTCATAGACTGAGATCCAACTTGGTAGATTTTTCACTCAAAAGAAGTGATTTTCAGCTCGAAAAATTCAATGTTTAATTTTATTTAATACCGTAATTTCGAAAGGTGTAAAAACTAATCTGTGCTTTTGAGAATTGCCGACGTTTCGTCATATTTATTTTGGCATCCTCAAGAACACCTCACGTTGAAGCGTTGAGGAGATTGAAATAAATATGCCAAAACATCGGCAATTTTCAAAATCAGACCTTTCGTTTTACGTTTTAAGAACGGAATTTGGAAAGCCGTAAAAACAAAAGGCTGCTTTTGAAAATTGCCACTGTTTCGTAATATTTATTTTGCCATTATCAGGGCCCCAACCTGGAGTTGCCCCAAATTCATCTGTAGACTGAGATCCAACTTGGCAGACTTTTCACTCAAAAGAAGTTATTTTCAGTTCAAAAACTTCAATGTTTAATTTGATTTAATAACGGAAACTAAAATGTGAAAACTAAAATGTGTTTTGAGAATTGCCGACGTTTCGTCATATTTATTTTGGCATCCTCAGGACCACCTCACGTTGAAACGTTGAGGAGATCGAAATAAATATGGCGAAACGTCGGCAATTTTCAAAAACGGACCTTTCTTTTTACGTTTTACGAACGGAATTTGGAAAGCCGTAGATACAAAAGGCTGCTTTTGAAAATTGCCAGTGTTTCGTAATATTTATTTTGGCATCATCAGGGCCTCAACGTGAATTTCCCCCAAATTCATCCATAGACTGAGATCCAACTTGGTAGATTTTCACACAAAAAAAGTAATTTTCAGTTCGAAAACTTCAATAGTTAATTTGATTTAAAACCGACGTTTCGTCATATTTATTTTGGCATCATCAGGAACACCTCACGTTGAAGCGTTGAGGAGATTGAAATAAATATGCCAAAACGTCGGCAATTTTCAAAACAGACTTTCCTTTTTAGGTTTTAAAAACGGGATTTGGATCGCTGTACAAACAAGGCTGCTTTTGAAAATTGCCACTGTTTCGTAATATTTATTTTGGCATCATTAGGGCCCCAACGTGAATTTGCGCCAAATTCATCCACAGACTGAGATCCAACTTGGCAGATTTTTCACTCAAAAGAAGTGATTTTCTGCTCGAAAACTGAGACTGAATTTCGAAAGGTGTAAAAACTAAAGTGTGTTTTTGAGAATTGCCGACGTTTTGTCATATTTATTTTGGCATCCTCAGGACCACCTCACGTTGAAGAGTTGAGGAGATCGAAATAAATATGGCAAAACGTCGGCAATTTTCAAAAACAGGCCTTTCTTTTTGCGTTTTAAGAACGGAATTTGGAAAGCAGTAAAAACAAAAGGCTGCTTTTGAAAATTGCCACTGCTTCGTAATATTTATTTTGCCATCATCAGGGCCTCAACCTGGAGTTGCCCCAAATTCATCTGTAGACTGAGATCCAACTTGGTAGACTTTTCACTCAAAAGAAGTTATTTTCAGCTTCGAAAAATTCAATGTTTAATTTTATTTAATAACGTGAATTTCGAATGGTTGTGAAAACTAAAATGTGCTTTTGAGCATTGCCGACGTTTCGTCATATTTATTTTGGCATCCTCAAGAACCACCTCACGTTGAAGACGTTGAGGAGATTCGAATAAATATGGCGAAAACGTCGGCAATTTTCAAAACAGACTATTCTTTTTAGGTTTTAAAAACGGGATTTGGATCGCTGTACATACAAGGCTGCTTTTGAAAATTGCCCCTGTTTCGTAATATTTATTTTGGCATCATCAGGGTCCCAACGAGAATTTACCCCAAATTCATCCACAGACTGAGTGAGATCCAACTTGGTAGATTTTTCACTCAAAAGAAGTGATTTTCTGCTCGAAAAATTCAATGTTTAATTTTATTTAACACCGGAATTTCGAAAGGTGTAAAAACTAAAGTGTGTTTTTGAGAATTGCCGACGTTTCGTCATATTTATTTTGGCATCCTCAAGAACACCTCACGTTGAAGCGTCGAGGAGATTGAAATAAATATGCCAAAGCGTCGGCAATTTTCCAAAACAGACTTTCCTTTTTAGGTTTTAAAAACGAGATTTGGATCGCTGTACAAACAAGGCTGCTTTTGAAAATTGCCACTGTTTCGTAATATTTATTTTGGCATCATCAGAGCCTCGACGTGAATTTCCGCCAAATTCATCCATAGACTGAGATCCAACTTGGTAGATTTTTCACTTAAAAGAAGTGATTTTCAGCTCGAAAAATTCAATGTTTAATTTTATTTAATACCGGAATTTCGAAAGGTGTGAAAACTAAAGTGTGTTTTTGAGAATTGCCAAAGTTTCGTCATATTTATTTTGGCATCCTCAGGACCACCTCACGTTGAAGCGTTGAGGAGATCAAAATAAATATGGCGAAACGTCCGAAATTTTCAAAAAAAGACTTTCCTTTTTAAGTTTTAAAAACGGAATTTGGAACGCCGTAAAAACAAAAAGCTGCTTTTGAAAATTGCCACTGTTTCGTAATATTTATTTTTGGCATCATCAGGGCTTCAACGTGAATTTCCCCCAAATTCATCCATAGACTGAGATCCAACTTGGTAGATTTTCACACAAAAAAAGTAATTTTCAGTTCGAAAACTTCAATAGTTAATTTGGTTTAAAACCGGAATTTCGAAAGGTGTAAAAACTAAAGTGTGTTTTTGAGAATTGCCGACGTTTCGTCATATTTATTTTGGCATCCTCAGGACCACCTCACGTTGAAGCGTTGAGGAGATCAAAATAAATATGGCGAAACGTCGGCAATTTTCAAAAAAAGACTTTCCTTTTTAAGTTTTAAAAACGGGATTTGGAACGCCGTAAAAACAAGGGGCTGCTTTTGAAAATTGCCACTGTTTCGTAATATTTATTTTGGCATCATCAGGGCCTCAACGTGAATTTGCGCCAAATTCATCCACAGACTGAGATCCAACTTGGTAGATTTTTCACTCAAAAGAAGTGATTTTCAGTTCGAAAACTTCAATAGTTAATTTGATTTACAACCGGAATTTCGAAAAGTGTAGAAACTAAAGTGTGTTTTTGAGAATTGCCGACGTTTCGTCATATTTATTTTGGCATCCTCAGAAACACCTCATGTTGAAGAGTTGAGGAGATCGAAAGAAATATGCCAAAACGTCGGCAATTTTCAAAATTAGACTTTCCTTTTTTGGTTTTAAAAACGGGATTTGGATCGCTGTACAAACAAGGCTGCTTTTGAAAATTGCCCCTGTTTCGTAATATTTATTTTGGCATCATCAGGGCCTCAACGTGAATTTGCGCCAAATTCGTCCACAGACTGAGATCCAACTTGGTAGATTTTTCACTCAAAAGAAGTGATTTTCAGCTCGATAAATTCAATGTTTAATTTTATTTAATACCGGAATTTCGAAAGATGTAAAAACTAAAGTGTGTTTTTGAGAATTGCCAAAGTTTCGTCATATTTATTTTGGCATCCTCAGGAAAATTGCCACTATTTCGAAATATTCATTTTGACAGCATCAGGGCCCCAAAGTGAAGTTGCCCCAAATTCATCTGTAGAAGATCCAACTTGGTAGATTTTTCACCCAAAACTATTGCCAATGAAAATTTAAAATTCAACTTTTTCAAGAGAAAAATTATTTTCGCGTTTTTCCAGTTGAGCTTAAATACATGTAATTTTTGCCGCTTTTATCGCTTTGATATTAATAAAGCTTAAAGTTAATGGTTTTTGATATGTTGAACATTTTTTTAAGAAGAAGAGAATCTTTTGAACACCTAAATAATCAGCTTCTGATCCAAAATTTGAAACCACACTTTACCACGATGTACAAAATTAGTATTAAATACAATATTTTTGAAGCACATTCATGTAAAGTGTCTATGTACATGGTGCGGAAAAAAAATGGAAATAGTAGCAAGTTTGCATTTAACACTGCATTTTTAAAAGCAAACTATTTCGGATTCCAAAGAGTAAAAGACGCATTTTTTCAATTACAAAGTTCGCTTGCAGTTTCTGAGTATTTTGGCTGCTTTACTGAGTTTCCGATTTAAGATCTATGTGGATTATGGGGAATTTTACGCAAAACATCGTCGCCAAAAAAAATCTGGAGCGATTTGATGAGCACACGTGTAAAACACAATTTTAACGTCAAATTATTATCATTCATTAGAAAAATAGCTATACAAAAATGACGATTTTAATCACTTTTTTAACGCTGTTTCTCTAAAACCTAAATGAGCGTTTGAAAATTAAACATGTGCGCTCATTTTCAACTTGAATATTACGTAAAAATTCATTCCCTTGTATCAATGCCTGATGATTAACATTTTCTTCTTAATTTAAATTCTTCATTAAACCAGAGATTACTAATCTCTGATTAAACTAAACCGCAAATATTTATTAACCGTTCTTTATTCCTTATCATTAGCAAACATCAATATCGCATGTTTATGTTGATGGCCTCACATTCTAGAAACTGATCATTTCATTCGCTTGGATAATTGTCAAAGCCATTTCCTATGCAAATTTACGTTCCCCATTAGGAAGACACTAAACACCTAAATGTTAATAGCGAATAAGCAACTGGTTTGCCTTGGTCAAGTTGTTATTATTGCAGGATGAGGCGTGGTTTGCTGCATATGCCGCCGCCCAAGTTAAATCCACGCTCCACCTCGTTGTAAACCACAATTTATTCTTGGTAATTTCCCACTCTATACACGAAATTGTTGTTCTTGCAATTAACACGAAATTTCCTCCCCAAGTATATTAGTAGGAAAATGGACATGGAGGAGCTAATACTTGCAATAGATGTTTAGGTAGGTACATGCAATTGTCTTGGACTGACGAAAGTCTTTCTAATCTGAAAAGCTGCAGTTGGTAGCTCAGACGGAAGCAAAACAGCAGAATACAAAAGAGTGTATTCACACTGGAATGAATTTCCAGAATTTAAACAATCGTTTAGATGGTTTTGATGCCGCAATGGAAAAAATGGAGAGAATAACTCCTGGTTACACGCATTTGAATTTATATACGGTGTTGTCGGAGCAATTACCAGTTACGCCAATAATCTGGATAGCTCTTGACATGATACGCCTGGGGAGAAAGCAAACACATCCGAATAACACGACCATATAATACATCATTTATAGGGGCGACACTTTTCGCCCAAAAATAGGGGAGCATTTGTGCAGCATTTTAGTGGAACAGTTTTACTATCTGTGTGCACTGATTGATGTTTAGCTATTGGAAAGGGACCTTTGGATACCTTGACCAAGTCGATTCGTTGTTTTCCATGCTTTTAATTGATTAATTTAATTAATTAAATTTTAATTGATTAATTTAGTATTGTTTTGTATTCTTCCTGACTGTACTTTAATTCATTCCAATGTATTCCTGGGTTTCAGTCAATTTTATTGTTTATTATTTAAAATGTTACAAATACGTTTCGGTGTCTTTATCCACCATCATCAGTTTGTACTGATGTACAACTGATGATGGTGGATAAAGACACCGAAACGTATTTGTAACATTTTAAATAATAAACAATAAAATTGACTGAAACCCAGGAATACATTGGAATGAATTAATTTAGTATGTTTGAGCTAAACGATTCAGTGTTTCATTGGCAAGAAACTATACATTCCTTGTTTGATTGGATTTGGCTCGGTTTAAACAAAATCCGAGTTTGGAAAACTGGCGACGTTTTGCCAACTTTATTTCGACATCCTCAGGGTCACGTTACATGTACTGAAGATGGATCTGTTGAACTGAACTGAAAGATGGCTGAAAATGCCTTTTTTCTTTGTTAATTCACACTAGTTTGACTGTTTTGTTTTTCAGCGCCAATTAATGACTCAAACGAGAAGATTTATGTATAATGAGCGCGTATGATAAATAGGCGAGCTTATCGCACATACGCTAAGAAACCCTTTAGGAACATTTTAGATACGATTCCACATTAAAAATCTTGCAGCATAATAAATCACCACATGGTCTAAAGCAGCTAAATCATCCTGACATTTTGCCACCCGAAAGGTTGTCCAAAAGACTCCAAATAGGACAATGGCAGCGTGTAATGCGGTCCTTCGGCTTTTACGGCGTTAACAGCTGTCGTCCTTCCTCAATGGACCTCGATCATCATTGTTAAGCTACCGTGTAAGGGCCGTTTTGTATAATAAATTAGCCCAAATTATGTTACGTGGTGACAACTATTTTGTTTAGGAGATTTTACATGTTTTTGTGAGAACTTGGGATTAGGGTGTTTGTCGACTTTACAGATTTAATGTGATTAATTATGTTGTTGGCGCAGTCAATTGACGCCAGTGCATCAACACTAGTATCTATTGTTTCCTTTGAGATTCTTTGCAACCACAAAAATATCAAAACAGTATCTATAACTTATTATTGGTATTAAAGAGTTTATCGTCGTTCACATTTTCATATTTTTGGAATTAGTATGCTCCAGAAATTTTATTGAAAATGGCCAAAATTTACTGTTTTTTGTAAGGAAATTAAGCACTTGCGCACCTACCCATTGTTGTATCCATAATTTCCTATTTCTTGAAAACAGACTTCAAAAATATATCTACAGGGTGAGTTTTTTTCGATGATCAGTACATGGATCTTCGGAACTAGAGCAGTTACGAAGAAGGTCAAATGGACAAAGAATTGTAGTTTTGCATGCTCTACTCGAAACCAATTTTATTTCTCTAAAATTTGACAGCTGTCAAGAAATATTTGGGAAAAACTTATTTACTGTTATATTATTACTTATTATGTTATATAGACTTATTAGTTCCGTTGATATTAATTTGACAGGAAAACATTAAATAGAAAACTTGTAGGAAATTCGAACTTCCAAAGAAAATGTCATAAGACATTTCTCCAAAATAACTGTCATTTTTGACATATGACACAAATTTTAGTTTTTTTTAATGGCAACCATACTTGATTATTACTTTACCGAATAGAGCATTTTATTACAATTTCTGTGATATATCACATCGTTGGGGTTTTTTCGAAAATAAAGTGTCTGCGAACCATTTATACTTTTTCAATTTAGTTGATCGAAGTTAGCCATGGAAAATAGTATAAGACATACAGCATTGTTTCCATAGTAACAAATAATAACAGTATGCTTCAGTATTTATTTTGACAACTACGTTAAAGTTGGCAATAACTTTATTATAATTAAGACTGCTGCTCATTTAAAGTGTTTATTATAAAAATCAAATCATACCAATAATAATTAGAATTTAACTCTAGAAACTTTAATTTTTATTGTAAAACATTTTCAAAAAGTCCACCATTATTATCAATGCAAACATTGCAACGCTTTAAAACTGAATAAGTTGCTTTTCTTGCGGAGCGACCATCAATATTTGCAAATGCTCTAACAACAGCTTCTTTAAGTGCATTTAAATTGGAATATTTGTTTTTGTAAACTGTGTTTTTTACGGCTTCCCACAAAAAGAAATCCAAAGGTGAAAGATCCGGTGATCGAGGTGGCCATAAAACAGGGCCGTTTCGTCCAATCCAAGCCCCAGGAAATGTTACGTCCAGGTGCTTCCGCTCTTAATCCTACATCTAATGTAGGTTTCAATCATGTCGCGCTTTTCTTGATTGAACTTATATTCCTAAGTTGAATTTAAACTTGGATGTCAAAAATTGAAAGGTGATGTTATTATCTGTTGCTATGGAAACAATGCTATGTCTTATACTATTTTCCATGGCTAACTTCGATCAACTAAATTGAAAAAGTATAAATTGTTCGCAGACACTTTATTTTCGAAAAAAAACCTAACGATGTGATTTATCACAGAAATCGTAATAAAATGCTCTATTCGGTAAAGTAATAATCAAGTATTGTTGCCATTAAAAAAAACTCAAATTTGTGTCATATGTCAAAAATGACAGTTATTTTGGAGAAATGTCTTATGCCATTTTCTTTGGAATTCAATTTCCTACAAGTGTTCTATTTAATGTTTTCCTGTCAAATTAATATCAACGGAACTAGGAGTAATTTAAAAATTTACCATATATAAGTTTTTCCCAAATATCTCTTGACAGCTGTCAAATTTTAGAAAAATAAATTTGGTTTCGAGTAGAGCATGCAAAACTACAATTCTTTGTCCATTTGACCTCCTTCGTAACTGCTCTAGTTCCGAAGATCCCTGTACTGGTCATCGAAAAAAACTCACCCTGTATATAAAAAAGAAAGAAAGTAAGTAAGTCGATTGCTTAATAAGAGAGTGCCCGAGCAGTCTATTATATAATTAATGATATTAAAATAAAATAAATTGGAAAGACAATCAGAAAAATGCCGGAATAAATAAAAAAGCAGTGAAGCAAAGCTTTCTCAGCAAACTAGCAAACTATTTAGAGAAAAATCCCGACAATGAAAGCATTCAGCAAAAATTATTTTTAAATTTTCCTCAAAAAATTTCCGAAAATACTCAAAAAAACCAAACGTGAAACTCGACGTATCGCACACGACTTGAGTTGAAACAAGATAGCGCCAACTAAAAACCGAACGCACTCCTTTAAAGAACTCTTGTCCCCCACGAACGAACTTATTGAACTCTGTGACAAATGCCAAACACTCTTAACCTCAAACTTTAATCCAACCACGAGTTTTTGGTGTTATGCTAACAAATTCCCAACTAGTTGCAATAGTATGGTTCCGTTTTGTCCGTTTTGTTCCAATCTTCTCTTTGCAGAGGAGAACGCATCAGGACGCATACAATTCTCGTGCAGATTGTGCCCTGTCTTCTTTCCAGTGACGAGACGATTCGGGTCGAGAACTTATTGCAAAGGAAAGGCCTTTGAAGAAATTCTAGGGGGCGCAGACTCGTGGAAAAACGTCGATTCAACTGAAGAACGGTGTCCGGAGTGCGGACACAATCGAGCATACTTTCAACAGGTGCAAACCCGCTCTGCTGATGAGCCGATGACAACGTTTTATCGCTGTTGCAATAACGAGTGCAAACACAACTGGAGAGATTAGACAAGATCAACTGGAGAAATAAATGCCTTCACCTAACATAATTGTAAAATTAGTCAAACATTCCTCCAAGCTAAATGTCATGGCTGAATGCATCCCAATAAGTCGAGCGGATGCCCTCAAGTCGGGCATCGATCTGCTCAAGGCTGGAAACGTGGTTGCAGTACCCACAGACACTCTTTACGGCCTGGCTTGTGATGCCACAAACATGGACGCCATCCACAAAATGTACAGCATCAAATGCCGGAACGAAAGTAAACCTGTTGCCATCTGCTTTGGCCAAATTCCAGACATCAAATCCTGGACCTACACCGACCACCTGCCTTCGAAGCTGTTGAGCAGCTTGCTTCCTGGACCAGTTACTCTAATTTTGAACAGTGTTGGTAAAGTGGACAAGTACCTTTGCCACCAGGGCAAAATCGGTGTACGAATTCCCAACTACAATTTCATAAGGAACCTGGCTGCAGGCCTAGGAAGGCCCCTGGCCCTAACCAGTGCGAATCTAAGTACCGAACCCAGTGCAGTGACTTGTACAGAGTTTAAGGCGATTTGGGACAAACTTCCGGCAGTTTTCGATGGGGGCACTACACATAGTAGCAGAGAAGGTTCCACAGTTATTGACGTATCGGAAAAGGGGCTCTATCACATTGTGAGGCCTGGGGTTGCATTTAAGGACAGTGTTGATGTGTTGGAACGGTTCAACCTGAAGAGTAAATATGGCTGAGACTCATTGAGTGTGCCATGCTATGAACATTTGTACTTGGATCATTTATCATGACAATTTCAGTAAGTTCATATGTTTTTTCTCCAATCCTGTTTAATAAGCAATTTCTGAAAGTTGTTCACCGACTTTTACTCTTCACAAGGGAGGGAAAGTCTGATGATTTATATCTAACTAATGCTCTTTTGTAGGCCGAAATTATCATCAATTATTTGCAGGCAATTTGATAGGAATTTAATGCCACCGTTTCGCCAGCGCGCATGGCAGGCATCTTCAAAGTTGTGTTGGCTTCGCGGGTGGCAATCAAATTCCTGTCAAATAACCCGAAAATCGTCGATTGTAATTTCAAAGTCTGATTTCCTGAATTTTCAATACCCAACGCTTGAACGCGCCAAAAAATCATCATCACCTAAACCAATTTACGAAGAACCGTCTGTATTCAAATTGTGACTGTTTACGAATCAGCTTAAATTTCCTGCCTTAGAAGGGGAGAACTCGAACAGAGTTAATTAAGAAATGCATGTAAAGCTAAATGGTTTTGACGCCAAGTTATAATTACTAAGTTGACGAAATGTTTCATCTCGCTCTTTTGTTTACTTAATTTAAATTCGTTTAGTTTCATTCGGATTCGTCCATTTACCCGCTGGAAAATTAGCCTTGAAGTTCATCAGACTAAATTTGGAGCAAGTAAAAAACCACTGCTCAAATGATGTTTTAAATTAAAACCATATGGGCTACTCTGGTAATAAATTGCAATCAGAATCGCCCCAGCTTCACTTAGTAGGTAAACGTGGAACTTTTTCGTTCCTTTCTCAGCTCATCTACGCTAAACTGACTAAGATTCAGCGATTTAGCGATTAATCGAACCTTACGGCCACGAAACGTCGTGGAAAACTAGAGAGCCGCTCTGAGGCCCATCAGTTATCAATTACACCGTTCATTGCCTTCTTTATTTAAACAGTTTTGCATTTCGAGCACCTAATGATCCAGACACTGGATGATATGCTCTAGAATATTCTGTTTGTTACCAGAAATTGGTTGCGACATTATCTCTTCTATATATATCCTACAAATAAAGCTTCTGACTGATGCTTGAAGAAATTTTCTAATTAAAAGAAATCTAGTCGTAAGTGTTGCTTTCAATCTTCGATAATAAAACCAAACAAGTTCAGTCATAGTGACCATCAATTTATCTTCTTTCCGATACATCGACGAAGGTATGGGCCTTTAAGGATCCATCATCGTTTATGGATTATTCAAGCTCGTAAATAATTTTTTCCATAAGTCCCGTGGCAGGTTCCATTAAGCGCCCCGAAGCAGGCATAAATCTTATCTTGTTCTTGCAAGAGTGACTTTGCCAGAACGAGGCCGGATTGATCCTGTATGTGGCCTTATATCTGTCTATAAACAGCCACTCGTAAATTAACTCGGATGGATTCGATGAAGGAAACTCATTTTCCACTTGTTTGAGCGGCCAGCGAACCGTCTAGAATCATTCCGCTTTTCTTCGGCTGTTTATAGAAGTTTGCCTGCTTAATCACCCTCTCCACTTTTATAGGTATTTATGGCTTGTGTATATTTTGTTCCACCTTGAAATATCGTTGTTGGAAACTGCCGAGGTTGTTTGTTTTCGCTGATTCGCATTCTGGAAATATTGTTTCCTTTCGAAGGAAACTTCCAATTTAAATGGGAAATTTCATTTGGGGTTTTTCTAATAAAAACAGACTGATCTTTTATGCATGGCTTAGGAAAGTCTGATTATCCAAAAACGGCGGTTATTTTTAAGTGCTTCTGTAGAAGCCAACTTTTATGATCACTTTAGTATCAAGTTAGGAATTTCTGATAAAACGTAATTAGTAAAATGCAGTTTTCGAGATGTGCTCCATATTTTTAAGGGGTTTTTAAACATATTTTCAAGCATTTGGGAGATAGGAGGATTTAAACGTCGACGATCGGTAAAATTTTCAAATTTTTGCTTCTATTTTTTTAGTGGTTAGGAATTTCTGATAATACCTAGAAGAAAAATTACAGTTTTTGAGATGCTCTATCTAAAAGGTCATTATAATTTAATCGAGATTTTCAACCCTTTTTGCGACAAGCTTTTTTCAACTTTGAGAGTCCACTGATTTTGAACATTTTCGCTTCTAACTTTGTAGAGACTAGGAACTGCTCATAAAACCTATTTCAAAAACACAATTTCTGAGAAGTTCAATCGAAAAGGTCATTATGACTATTGCGCTATTTTCAACCGGTTTTGTGACATGCGAATTGAAAAAACTTTCAAATGCTATTTAGAAGGCAAGTCCCATTCATCCCCAAAAAACCGCAGAACAAGCGAACGAAAAAGCGGCAACAACTCAAAAGCGCAACAACTCAACTCAGTGTTACCCGTGCCTACTATGTGGCCTCTAAAATAGTTGTGATTGAAAATTCTGGAGCCGCCTTAAAGGGCAAAGCCCTCCAATTTCAGGAATTCTCTTTTTATCAAAAATTCTTCCGAAAAACTGCATGCCGCCAAGAAGCAAAACTGGATTAGAATGCCATATTTCACCCCGATTTGGGCGACGTTATAAAACCTTTAAACTTAGTACGTTTCCATCCACCAAATTGAAATTTTCGTGATTATTATATTTTTAAAAATTCCATTCCTTTGAAGTGTGTAAATATTGTTGGTAAAACAGCCCTCTGAATGCACGTGTTCCGTAACAGTTTCAAAGCTTCGGGGTTCTTTGATGGGGCGCAAGGGTCCAAACGATATACTGCGTGTTTCACGTTCCGGGTGCTTCGTTAAATTATTCCATCGAACTGAACCCGATAGGAAATCATTGGGCCGATGAATCGACCGACGGTGATTCGCATGAAACACTGCAGAATTATTATTTGTAAATGGAACGGGGAGGGACGATTCTTTGCCATAGTGCGCCACCCTTTTCCCCGATTCTTTGACGGTAATTAAAAGGTAATGGGCGTGAAACAATATCAACGCCTAATGGTCATTGTCGATAATTAACGAGGGCTAAATAAGCAGAATTGATGAGTGATACTTAATTGTTAGAGGTCTAGTAGTAGAGGGCTGTCTTTAAATTTAATAATAAAAGAAAGAGGATTATTAGGTCAGAGGCCCTCCCCCCGCGTTTGTATGGATTACCGAAGATTCACAAGGAAGGAATACCACTAAGACCAATCGTCAGTGCCCCGGGATCACCAACTTACGATATAGCAAAATATCTATCCTCTCTTCTGCAGCCACACTTGGGGTCCACGGAAACATACATCAAGGATTCCAAACATTTCATTGAGAAGATCCAAGACCTCAGACTGGAACCTACGGATATGCTGGTCAGCTTCGATGTTGTATCTCTATTCACAAAGGTACCCTTGGACGAATCAATAGGATTAGTGGCGGAGCTATTCGAAGAGAGTACAACAAATCTGTTCAAGGCTTGTCTAAAGGGCAGCTGCTTCCTGTGGAATGGAGATTACTACGAGCAAAAGGAAGGAGTGGCCATGGGAAGCCCACTCAGTCCGGTGGTGACGAATCTATTCATGGAGAAGTTTGAGGAAGCAGCGTTGAGCACCGCACCCCTTAAACCAACGATCTGGTACCGATATGTCGATGACACGTTCGTGCTATGGAGGCATGGACGCAAAAGCCTGGACATGTTCCTCGACCATCTAAACAAACAGCACCCAGACATCCAATTCACCATGGAAGTTGAACAAAACCACCAACTGGCCTTCCTGGATGTTTTGGTGTCTAGGCAGGGGAATCGTTTGGACCACAAGGTATATCGAAAAGTCACCCACACAGACAGATATCTTCACAAGCTATCTAACCACCATCCGAGCCAGAAACAGGGAATCATTAAGACTCTCACGGATAGAGCCAGAAAAATATGTGGACCACAACATCTAACAACGGAACTACAGCACTTGGAAAAAGCTTTTCTTCAGAACGGATATTCCCAGTGGGACATCAAAAAAGCTGTAGGAGTGGGACGTGCTGAAAAAAGTGAGTCCACTCTGAAAGCTTTCCTGCCCTATGTTCCCAGGGTTACGGACAGAATTGGGAGGCTCTTGAGGAAACACAACATAAGAACGGTCTACACGCCCACAACAAAGATCCGAGAATGTCTAGGGTCAGTTAAAGACAAAAAACCTCACCTAGCAACTGCGGGAAACTACCGGATTCCATGCTCCTGTGGAAGCGTCTACATAGGAACTACTAAGAGATCGGTTGCGACAAGAATAGAAGAACACCGACGGAATTGTAAACTGGGACATGTGGAGAAGTCGGCAGTGGCGGAACATGCCCTCAGCGATGGAACACACAACATCTATTTCGGAGAGGCACAGGTCCTGGCCACGACAACAGGGTATCGCCCCCGACTAATACGAGAAACCATTGAAATCTACAAACACGACCACAATTTCAACAGAAAAGAAGAGACAATGGCACTGAACAGGATATGGTTTCCAGCACTCACCAACGCAAAAACAGCAAGAAAAAGCAACAGCTCAGGACAGGAGAGAGAATCCAGTACACCGGAGGATAGCAACCGCCAACAGAATGCGCAAGCTCCGATGACACAGACCACGTCATCACAAACCACGTCATCGCAACCGGTGCATAAATACGGACTGCGCCCGAGGAATCGCATCAGAACAGTGTAAGGGTTCAAGCAAACCACTTCTGAAGATGCAAGCCGCACGTGCTTGCGAAACGTCAAGAAGAAATTCTACCGAACGACGGCATAAAAACCCGAAAAACCCACTTGTTTCAAGGAATGGCCTCGAAAGTCTATCTCTTTTGATAACATATTTTCATTTCAAGTATACAGCCCGAAGAAATTCAAATAGTTTCTTGGTTTTGGTAACTTCATGAATTCTGTTTATACGATAAGAAAACACGAGAAAAGGAGTGAGGAGAGTTGCGAAGCATACAACATTAGTATTAAGGGTAATTGGTAAAAAGGAGAATTTGCACGGAGAAGAACCTCAAAAAAGTGAAGAATAGAAGCAAATTTATCTCCGGTTGAACATCTGGAAATGATTGATAGAGAAAATGAAACTTTTCACTAAAAATCTCACCGTCATCATCAATTGATTGACCGAAGATTAACCAAAAACCCATTCTGAACAGGATTTTTAGACGGTGCTTTTTTTGAAAAGCAACTGAAAATTTTCAAAATATATTTTTCGATGAAGATGCCACAGTATTTTAAGCTCGTACACCCGAGTCTAATACAACTCTGGGCTGATGGTAATAATTTACACGATAAACTTTTTGAGATAAAGTCGGGCGCTACGCTTTCCGACAGTGGAAGCACCCAACTTTCGTCGCTTTAATTCAACCACGGAGGTGTGAAACGATAAAATTTGATAATATTTAAGTTATAACTGGATTTCGGTCTTTTTCATCCATCGCCTGATGTCCGTGTGATTATTTTTATACTTAAAAGCACTAAATTGTCTAGTTTGTGCTGAGGAGGCAATTGATGAATGCGTTGTAATTAAAACTAAACGTTTTTCGAATGCAAAACTAGAATTTGAATGAAAAAGTTTGAAAAAAACAAGAAGTGAAAGAAACAAGATCAAAATCAGGCGTTTTGGAGTCGCTAGACAATAAGGCTTGAAGATGGAAAAAAGCTGGAAGCAAAAACGCCTGCCAGAAGCTGCGGAAAAATACTTAAATTGAAAAGGCATTCTGTTTACAGCCTCCCAAGATCATTTATTTATGAAAATACGCCAGTGAAAATAAGTTTTTGAAAAAAAAAACAGACAACGACCAGGTGTAAAATGTTATTGAGGTTCCAACTTTAAGAAAAAATAAAATTTAAACATGAAAACACTGGAAATGGTGAAAAGGGGATGCAGTTCAGGGGTGGAAAACGGTTTTTGTTTTTTCCTAGCGGAAAACGTAAAATCAAGACAGTGAACAAAATCAAATATCAAGTTCGTGGAAAATAAGGGTAATTTTTTGAAAAATGTACATAACTCGAAAACTAGTCGTCTTCAGAACTACAAAAAAATCACGCTTAATCAGCAACAAAAAGGACATACTTTTATAAATGTTCATGTAAATCAAATCATTTGAGCGCGAGAAAAAAATTAAAAACTGAAAAATCGGTTTTTTGCCATTTGTCGGTTAATTTGAGGTTATGTCAAAAAGTATTAAATACAAAAGTTTTACATTTTTTTATTATCTACAACTCTGCCATTGAAGGTTTTCCGCTAGAAGGTCTTGTTTCGCCGCAAATAGCAAAAAACCGCTTTCAACCCCTAAACTGCACCCCCAATTCCAGTGTTTTCGTGTTTAAATTAATTTTTTTTTTAAAGTTGGGACCTCCACAACATTTTCCACTTAGTCCTTGCCTGTTATTATTTTTTTATTATATCAAATTCGTAACGGCACTAGCCTAAAAGTTGTTATTACTCAAATTTTTTAAACCTGAATGAGGAAAATCTGAATAAAAAATTAATGAAGAATTAAATATCGTATCTACCCCCACAACGTTGGCACGCAAGTTCTTTTTTTTTTTAATGAAAATGTTGGTATCTGGATTTGTCGAGCTGGTCTTATCCCATGGCCTCCTAATAGCCCCGACTTGACGCCTCTTGATTCTTTTCTCTGGAGTTGTTTAAAGAATATTGTGTATGAAAGTCCAGTTACAAATGTTGAAGATTTACCCCTTAGAATAAATAGTGTATGCAGAAATTGATCATTTTTTATAAATGTATAATGAATATTTTCTCTACTTTTTCTATTTTACTCTATGATTTTTGTTTGCTTGTCGTATTTCAAGGCGGCTAGTTTGTTTTGTTGCTATTTGTAATTTTTAAAACGTAATATAAAAGAACAGCTAAAACAAATCTAGGCAATATATACCGGGTGTCTCGTTACCATATGATCAAAAGGGCACTGCAACTTTTATTAAGAAAAAATGTCCGGCTCCTCAGCTCTTGATGGTCAAAGTTCTTCAAAAAAATTATCTTTTTTTAAATATTGGGTGAATATACGATGTAAGACTCATGTTTTGATGAAGAGACCGTGTCATCCACTTTGGGCAAGTGAGGAATTCTTGAGTGTCTTGGTATAAAAACGGCCAGAACTTTTTATTCATATATGAATGCTACAAGATATTAGGAGGACAAAAATGTCAAGAGAGGACTAGTGCATCAACTCAACAAAAATCAGTTGATTCTGGTGGTTTTTGCGCCAAGACACACACAAAAGATGAGTCTTCCATCATGCCATTCACCCAATATTCACCCGCTATTTCACCCAGTAAAGAAAAGTGGTAAAATGTTACTCTTTTTCTACAAGTAGCCCACTCAGATACTCGAAGGAAAAATATAACGCCTGATGTCCGTGTGATTATTTTTATACTTAAAAGCACTAAATTGTCTACTTTGTGCTGGGGAGGCAATTGATGAATGCGTTGTAATCAAAACTCAAAACGTTTTTCGAATGCTAAACTAGAATTGGAATGAAAAAGTGGAAAAAGTGAAAGGAACAAGATCAAAATCAGGCGTTTTGGAGTCGCTAGACAATAAGGCTTGAAGATGGAAAAAAGCTGGAAGCAAAAACGCCTGCCAAAAGCTGCGGAAAAATACTTAAATTGAAAAGGCATTCTGTTTACAGCCTCCCAAGATCATTTATTTATGAAAATAGGCTAGTGAAAATAAGTTTTTTGAAAAAAAAAAACAGCCAACGACCATGGTGTAAAATGTTATTGAGGTTCCAACTTTAAGAAAAAATAAAATTTAAACATGAAAACACTGGAAATGGTGAAAAGGGGATGCAGTTCAGGGGTGGAAAACGGTTTTTGTTTTTTCCTAGCGGAAAACGTTCAATCAAAACATCAAGACAGTGAACAAAATCGTAGAAAAAACATCAAGTTCGTGGAAAATAAGGGTAATTTTTTGAAAAATGTACATAACTCGAGAACTAGTCGTCTTCGGAACTACGAAAAAATCACGCTTATTCAGCAACAAAAAGGACATACTTTTATAAATGTTCATGTAAATCAAATCATTTGAGCGCGAGAAAAAAATTAAAAACTGAAAAATCGGTTTTTTGCCATTTGTCAGTTAATTTGAGGTTATGTCAAAAAGTATTAAATACAAAAGTTTTACATTTTTTTATTATCTACAACTCTGCCATTGAAGGTTTTCCGCTAGAAGGCCTTGTTTCGCCGCAAATAGCAAAAAACCGCTTTCAACCCCTAAACTGCACCCCCAATTCCAGTGTTTTCGTGTTTAAATTAATTTTTTTTTAAAGTTGGGACCTCCACAACATTTTCCACTTAGTCCTTGCCTGTTATTATTTTTTTTATTATATCAAATTCGTAACGGCACTAGCCTAAAAGTTGTTATTACTCAAATTTTTTAAACCTGAATGAGGAAAATCTGAATAAAAAATTAATGAAGAATTAAATATCGTATCTACCCCCACAACGTTGGCACGCAAGTTCTTTTCTTTTTTTAATGAAAATGTTGGTATCTGGATTTGTCGAGCTGGTCTTATCTCATGGCCTCCTAATAGCCCCGACTTGACGCCTCTTGATTCTTTTCTCTGGAGTTGTTTAAAGAATATTGTGTATGAAAGTCCAGTTACAAATGTTGAAGATTTACCCCTTAGAATAAATAGTGTATGCAGAAATTGATCATTTTTTATAAATGTATAATGAATATTTTCTCTACTTTTTCTATTTTACTCTATGATTTTTGTTTGCTTGTCGTATTTCAAGGCTAGTTTGTTTTGTTGCTATTTGTAATTTTTAAAACGTAATATAAAAGAACAGCTAAAACAAATCTAGGCAATATATACCGGGTGTCTCGTTACCATATGATCAAAAGGGCACTGCAACTTTTATTAAGAAAAAATGTCCGGCTCCTCTGCTATTGATGGTCAAAGTTCTTCAAAAAAATTATCTTTTTTTAAATGTTGGGTGAATATACGATGTAAGACTCATGTTTTGATGAAGAGACCGTGTCATCCGCTTTGGGCACGTGAGGAATTCTTGAGTGTCTTGGTATAAAAACAACCAGAACTTTTTATTCATATATGAATACTACAAGATGTTAGGAGGACAAAAATGTCAAGAGAGGACTAGTGCATCAACTCAACAAAAATCAGTTGATTCTGGTGGTTTTTGCGCCAAGACACACACAAAAGATGAGTCTTCCATCATGCCATTCACCCAGTAAACAAAAGTGGTAAAATGTTACTCTTTTTCTACAAGTAGCCCACTCAGATACTCGAAGGAAAAATATAACGCCTGATGTCCGTGTGATTATTTTTATACTTAAAATCACTAAATTGTCTACTTTGTGCTGGGGAGGCAATTGATGAATGCGTTGTAATTAAAACTCAAAACGTTTTTCGAATGCTAAACTAGAATTGGAATGAAAAAGTGGAAAAAGTGAAAGGAACAAGATCAAAATCAGGCGTTTTGGAGTCGCTAGACAATAAGGCTTGAAGATGGAAAAAAGCTGGAAGCAAAAACGCCTGCCAAAAGCTGCGGAAAAATACTTAAATTGAAAAGGCATTCTGTTTACAGCCTCCCAAGATCATTTATTTGCCAGTGAAAATAAGTTTATTTCAAATACGCCAGTGAAAATAAGTTTTTGAAAAAAAAAAACAGACAACGACCAGGTGTAAAATGTTATTGAGGTTCCAACTTTAAGAAAAAATAAAATTTAAACATGAAAACACTGGAAATGGTGAAAAGGGGATGCAGTTCAGGGGTGGAAAACGGTTTTTGTTTTTTCCTAGCGGAAAACGTTCAATCAAAACATCAACACAGTGAATAAAATCAAACATCAAGTTCGTGAAAAATAAGGGTAATTTTTTGAAAAATTTACAAAACTCGAAAACTAGTCGTCTTCAGAACTACGAAAAAATCACGATTAATCAGCAACAAAAAGGACATACTTTTATAAATGTTCATGTAAATCAAATCATTTGAGCTCGAGAAAAAAATTAAAATCTGAAAAATCGTTTTTTTTGCCATTTGTCGGTTAATTTGAGGTTATGTCAAAAAGTATTACATACAAAAGTTTTACATTTTTTTATTATCTACAACTCTGCCATTGAAGGTTTTCCGCTAGAAGGTCTTGTTTCGCCGCAAATAGCAAAAAACCGCTTTCAACCCCTAAACTGCACCCCCAATTACAGTGTTTTCGTGTTTAAATTAATTTTTTTTTAAAGTTGGGACCTCCACAACATTTTCCACTTAGTCCTTGCCTGTTATTATTTTTTTTATTATATCAAATTCGTAACGGCACTAGCCTAAAAGTTGTTATTACTCAAATTTTTTAAACCTGAATGAGGAAAATCTGAATAAAAAATTAATGAAGAATTAAATATCGTATCTACCCCCACAACGTTGGCACGCAAGTTCTTTTTTTTTTTTAATGAAAATGTTGGTATCTGGATTTGTCGAGCTGGTCTTATCCCATGGCCTCCTAATAGCCCCGACTTGACGCCTCTTGATTCTTTTCTCTGGAGTTGTTTAAAGAATATTGTGTATGAAAGTCCAGTTACAAATGTTGAAGATTTACCCCTTAGAATAAATAGTGTATGCAGAAATTGATCATTTTTTATAAATGTATAATGAATATTTTCTCTACTTTTTCTATTTTACTCTATGATTTTTGTTTGCTTGTCGTGTGATTTTTATGTGCTATTTGTAATTTTTAAAATGTAATATAAAAGAACAGCTAAAACAAATCTAGGCAATATATACCGGGTGTCTCGTTACCATATGCTCAAAAGGGCACTGCAACTTTTATTAAGAAAAAATGTCCGGCTCCTCTGCTATTGATGGTCAAAGTTCTTCAAAAAAATTATCTTTTTTAAATATTGGGTGAATATGCGATGTAAGACTCATGTTTTGATGAAGAAACCGAGTCATCCGCTTTGGGCATGTGAGGAATTCTTGAGTGTCTTGGTATAAAAACAACCAGAACTTTTTATTCATATATGAATGCTACAAGATGTTAGGAGGACAAAAATGTCAAGAGAGGACTAGTGCATCAACTCAACAAAAATCAGTTGATTCTGGTGGTTTTTGCGCCAAGACACACACAAAAGATGAGTCTTCCATCATGCCATTCACCCAATATTCACCCGCTATTTCACCCAGTAAAGAAAAGTGGTAAAATGTTACTCTTTTTCTACAAGTAGCCCACTCAGATACTCGAAGGAAAAATATAACAACATCGTTGATAATCGGCTTGAAGGGCAATTAATCAAAAGGGACGAGTGCAGTCACCAGTAATCCACTCTAACTGTCAGCATCTAATTCTTGTTTAACAACAATGGCAGGCCCGAACTGATTTTCAAGAGGCAAGTATAATGTGATTGCGGTAATCGCATAACGGAAATCACTAGATGCGCCCAATGTTGATGTGCATCGACATAATAATGTCCTAGGAGAAGGCGAAATTCCAATTTATTGTCCGAAGTGAGCACACCAGGAGTTCATTAGTTATCCTAAACTGGGCCTTTTTATCACTGTCGCTCAACTAAAAGTAATATTCTTATATGTGTTCATTGGGGGGGCTCCATGCTCCATTGTCCCATATTTGAGCTTTTATGGGTTCGAATCCATGGGTACAGTTGCACGTCTTGCCTTCTAACCGTATGGGACTTAACCAACATCTAATTATATTTCGCGCTGCATGAGGCGCATAGTTGGCTAATCTTTTTTATTATCAGTTTTCTATTTTTGCATGAAGTTCAAGTCGACATTCCCAAGAAAATTCCGATCGTGCTGAGCTAATTAACTTGAAAAGTTTGGTGCCCAGCCAGACCATTTAACATTTGTTCCAGTTGGAAAGGGGCAACCAGCGTGCACCGGATTGCATACAAAGTAACTTCCGCGCCCCTAAACTTATTGCAGAAAGAGTGGAGGAATGTACGGGGTGTAACGTGTGAACCAACGTGCAATTATTGTAACGGAGGCCGTAATCAGGGACTGCACGTCGCGTCTTCCCGCTGTTGGGAAATTTCGCTTTTTCCCATTCATTACCAGACCTGTCGATTCGGTTTTAATTTGCCGTCCTCCCAGTTGCCATTCAACTTTTTTGCTTGACTTAAGAAACATTTAAATTTGGGGCGTTTTGTCAAAAGACCGCTCTTTGTCGTTTCACGTTCGGGGGATGGACGCACTTTACCTAAATGCATTCTAAAACGTTTTTCCTTTTGGGGCTCGCTCAAGAAGGGTGACTCGCTCCATTTTTGCCTGATTTGTGGGATTTTAATGAAATTTGACAAGTGGGCTATTGAGGTTTCCATCATCGGCCACAATGAGGTATTGTCGGTCAGTTTACAGCAATTAACGGTTTTATTCAGTTCTGTTCCCATGTGGATATTGCAGATTTATATTTAGAAAAGTTTGTCTAAGACAAACTGATTTTTTACAGTTTAACCCGCATAAAATCAAGACTTTTACTGTCTTATTTAAGTTGGTCGGTTTACAAACATCTAAGTCAACAACTGCTCAACAAATTGAACGTTCCGCAGTCAAATTTGCCCTAACTTTGGAACCGGATAAATCCTGATTGCTTAGAGCCATTCAGTTTCGGTTTCAAGCCTTATTGAGCCCCATTTGTTTTCTGTTAGTCATTGTTTTGCTAAAAATTAAGCACCTCAGACAAATTTTCTACAGGGCGCCAAATGAAAAAATGCAAAATTTCGCAAAGTTCCGCATGCTCTTAGTTCGACAAAATAAAGGTTTTTTTAAATATCAAAACCAACACTTTAAAGATAAACCAACAACTTCGAAACGGTTTTTGAATTTTTCAAATTTTGACAATGTAAACCCTAGATTTTGAAAATGTGTTCAAGAGGAAAAATCAATCACTGCAAGAGCAAAAAGTTGATTTTTTTAAGACCACTCTGTAAATAAACGAAATGAGCGAAAAATTGAAATACGTTTTTCGAGATATGAAGTTTATTTTAATGCTTGTGGCGTTGAAACACAAAAAATCGTTTACTTGTCCAGCAGAGAACACGCGGAACTTTCACCAATTTTGCATTGTTTCATTTGTCACCCTGTAGAAACTTTATCTGGCGCACTATTTTTTTGCAAAAACACGCACTTACCGGGAAAGAATTGCACTAAATAACACTTCAAACAGAAATCAATTTGCTCTAAGCAATCAGAATTTATCAAGTTCCAAAGTTAGGGCAAATTTGTCAGTGGAACGTTGATTTTGTTGAGCAGTCTAGTATAGAACTAGTAATTAATCTGAGGTATAGAATATCTAGAACTGGTTTGAAACATTGCACAATCTTATGACATTTTATGGATATTTTCGAGAAATACGTCAAAATAACCGAATTTACAGGATGTTCCATTTGAAAAAATCCAATTGGATTCTATTATTTGTGCCCAATAGATCACTAATATCAAAACACCCAGTATAATTTGGAACAAACAGCTGTTTGTGTGGCTCAAATACAGAGCTTTCCGAACCCAGAGCCAAAATTTAAAGTTATCTTGTACCGAAGTTCTGAAGAAGTTCTTGGGAATTTTCGATGAAAACGGCAACGTCGCATTGCTGAAAATATTTTGCGTCGATGGAGCATATCGAATCCGAATCACCCTGTATATACAGTGTGTCCAGAATAAAATTATGTACATGGGGATATTGGAAATCGTTAGAGTTACAGGGTGGACCAAATGGGGACAAAGTAGCGCAAACAAGTGCCGATAAATAATCTGTCATCAACTTCTTTGAACTCGGAATAGCAACGGATATACAGGGAAAAAAAGAAAAAAGTGCGTTTTATAAAATCCTTTATATCGTGTTTATTATAAAAGATACAATAACGAAATGTTCAGGGTGGGGGTAGGAAATGAGCGTGAATTTGAAAATAAAGTAAAAAATAATCTAGGCCCACTATGTTCAATGAGGCCGAAGCCAACTTTTGTTTTTCTTATGGGCGCCCTATCGCCCGTACATGGCATATCCCCATGTACATCATTTTATACTGGACACACTGTATAAATGTATTATGAATCCTTCCTTACGCCGAATAACTAAAAACTGATTTTTTGCTCATATTTTATTAAATGTCCCAATAAAAATGTGCTCACCTTATAGATAATATTTTTATGAACAACTCAGCGGTGTTTTGAGCAAAAATGCGGTTTTCGACCACTTTTGACTCTTTGAAATTCACTACTTTTCCATAAGATAACAAAGGACGCCGTTATAGTTCCCAATCAGGCACATATTGCCAAATATCCACTAAAGTAGCAAATTTCGAAATGTGAATTCCCATTTTGTATGGAGTTAGCGGCTTAACATTATTTAAAAAAAAGTGCACTTAACCAATCTTAATCAATGCTAACCAAAAAGTAACAAAGAATCGAAACTAATCCAAATACCTACCAAATGTGTCCGAAAAAAATCGAGTCGAAACAAAATGTAGATTTGGCAAACGCGCGAAAAATCGCGATCTGTGTCACCGTGACAACGGTTTGACGGACTGCAAAAAGTAGTAAATTTCCATGAGTGAAAACTGGTGGAAAGCTCTATAAGTTGAGCACATTTTTAACGTGGCAAACCAAGGCCTGATGTCCCTTTATATTACCGAAAAACCTGTTTCATTCAGTGCTGCAAATTTTATAACGCACCCTGTATATTTCATAAATGTTTTTTTCCAACGAAATCATTGCGGTGCTTTACCGGTAAACAGGGCGGGACAGGATGATCGATCTGGCCTTTGAAGAAGACGTAAGAACAATTTTTTCATATTTCAATGGTCAAAGGCAGACACAGCTTTTCTCAGCGACTATACCCAAGAAAATCCAGAACTTTCCCAGATCAGCATTGGTCAAACCCAGCACAATAAACGTGAGTAGAGCTGGGGCAGCTTCCATGAAAGTCACTCAAGAAGTGGGGTTCAACAGTTCAATACTGCGTGGTCCATCTATGTGTTACTTTCCATTACAGCGCTTTGGCTGACCGAACCTCTGAGAAAATTCGCATAAAAATAGACTGTTTTATGTTGTAGTCAAGGCTCGCTTGGATGCTCTGGCTAGATCAAGGGAGTCGATTGTCCTCCTCGACTTGAAACGTTTTTGCAAAGCCTTGTCGATGTTGTGCTGAATCTATGGAGAGCGTTTGTAGACAAAAAGCGCATTAAAAAAAAACGGGCAACGAACAAACAGGTGGTTTTCCAGATAAGCCCGTCTAAACGCCGTGTAATACACGCTCAGTTTAGCCGATGGGTGCAAGTGTAAAGTACGCCCGATTTGTCAACACCAAACAGTTTTCCGGTAAAACGGGCACGTGGATGTCTCGAATCGGTGGAGCGGATCACCATTAATTCCAAAAGGCTGAATGTACCGAACCGACCACTATTCCATCCAGTCTCCAACGCAGTCGCATCCAAACACATATTAGTATATGTAGAGCCCAACTCTCTACTCCCTATGTACATACGGAAACTCAGTCGCCGATGTATGATTATTAAAACGGGCTTAGGAGCTGATGTAATTGCTTTGAAGCCCTTTACACACACTCCCATGTACAATCCAGTGGTCTGGAAATTTTTAAATCCAGGTTTTTGCAAAGTAGCTGCAGCCTCTTGACGCTAACTGCTTTTGTGGGTAGCTTGGCGCGGCCAGTAAACGCCACGAAAAAAACAGGAAACACGTCAAGACGTGTTTATTCTTCAGGCTGATTCCTTTGTCTCTTCGACATACTTCCAGCTCTCTTCACAGCCTGTTGCCGACATGTAACCCGAGTCGGCTCTCTTGAGGTACGCTTAATTTGCTCCGTTTGAGGAAAACGCGGCCTGACTTTGCTGAAAGTCGTTTTTTTTTTCATGTCTTCCTTCACGGTGGTCGCCTGCCCATATCGCCTTTCTACCGACTCTGATCAGTTGCATTTTTAAATGTCTTCTACTATTAACAGGAAACCACAGATTTTTCATTACTTTATTATACACCTTCTGATTCCAATCTCCACATGCAAATTTCAATTTCGTACATGATCGCCACGCAAATATAAATAACAATTTCGTATATTTTCCTGACTGTGCTTTAATTCACTCCAATATATTCCTGGGTTTCAGTCAATTTTATTGTTTATTATTTAAAATGTTACATTTTATTGTTTATTATTTAAAATGTTTGTATGTTTAGATGTTTCTACCTTCACATTTGATTGAACATTGACATGATTGAACATTGAACAGCATTGATTGGACATAGAATGTCCAATCAAATGTGAAGGTAGAAACATCTAAACATACAAACTGATGATGGTGGAGAAAGACACCGAAACGTATTTGTAACATTTTAAATAATAAACAATAAAATTGACTGAAACCCAGGAATATATTGGAGTGAAATAAATAACAATATAAAACCGGTAAAAATTGTTTTAATCTTACTGGATGGAAAACGCATTTTTTTTGAACAATAGTTTTAAACAGGCGAATTTGAAATACTAAAAATATGAAGGAAAAATAACAGGCAAGGACAGGACGGAAAATGTTGTAGAGGTTCTTAAAAAAAAATTACACAAAAACACTCGAGATGGTGAAATAGGGATGCAGTTTAGGGGTTGAAAACGGGTTTTTGCGATTTGCGGCCAAACGTGACCTCCTAGTGAAAAACGTTCATTGGAAAAGTTGTAGATAATAAAAAAATCTAAAACTTTCCATTTAACACTTTTTGACATGAAACCCTCAAAATTGCGAAAAACCGATTTTTCAGTATTTAATTTTTTTCTCGCGCATAAATGATTTAATTTACATAAAAATTGGAAAAAGCATGTTTTTTTTTGGTTTGAATAAGCATGATGTTTTTGCAGTTCAGAAAACGACTAGTTTCAGAGGTACATTTTTAGAAAAAAATACCTTTCCACGAACAATTATTGTCTTGATATTTTTAGTGAACGTTTCGTTTGAGTCCGTCTGAATTTTAGTTTTTTCTTGTTTTACCTTAAAGAACACTTTAAATGAAACAGTTTCAGCGAAAAAAATTTCTGGATGGTCCATAAATTAAACTAAAAAACTTTTGAAATTCGCTTTCCCAAAACGACGTATTTTTGCACGAAAATGAGATTGTCCGATGCTATTTGCTGCTAAATCGTGTTTTAGGTATCAACAATTCATAACTCCACATGCAAAATTGTCGCTAAGATGCATAATAATTGTATTTTTCGCAAAAGTTTGAGCTGATTGAGGTTATCTAGCGCATCGATATTCAGATGGCGGATTATTTGTCTTTTTCGGGAATTCAACAAAATGCGGTGTTGCCACGTATTTTTTAGTTGTTTTCCTTTCGGTTAATTTTAAGTTAGTTTGTTTGTGCTAGCGTGGTTGAAGTGATTTTTTAAATGAAACTAAAAAAATATATACAAAAAGTAAAAATTGATAACCTGAAAATGGAATGAATCTACATGTTCGGTATCCAAGGAAACAATTTTCATTAACTTACAACGCTTTGCGCAGTTTGGCAACCCCGCTCCAAAGTTAGCCTGAAAATGGTGATTTTCCTCAAACTTTGTGAGTTTTTTTTTACTTAATTTGTGGACCATCCAGTGTTTTTTTTCGCTGAAACTGCTTAATTTAAAGTTATTTTTAAGGTGAAAGAAGAAAAAACAAAAAATTCGGAGGGATTCAAACGACACGTTCACCAATATTTTTTTGTTTTTCGAAAGGTCCACATTTTTTTACTGTAACTACTTTATTTTAAGTGTACCTTAAGGAAAATTTTAAAAGAAAGCCAAACTGGGGATTCATTTAAGTTTCAGAAAATCGACAACAGTGCAATATAATTCTCAGTGACACTGACAATGACAAAAACCTTCAACAGGTTATGTTATGTGTTTAGGAATTAAAGATAATAGCAAAAATACAATAGTTTTGTTTGTATTTTTAGTTTCCAGTGCTTGCAATAAAACCGTAAGTAATAAATCGATTACCATTTTGTCCAGCTGCGTTCGGCGTTCGATATTGAATAGAATGACGACTATAGGAAACATTGGCTTTGGTCTTTTAATTTTATTGGTACTTTGGATTATAACGATAATCGTGTTTGTTGTGGCTATTAAATTGCAGAGTAACATTGCATGGGTTGCCTTGGGCTTATCAAGCGCCTTGACTGTAGTGCTATTAACTATACCTACTGAAAAACAAGGCAACCTGCATGTACCTAAATTTGTGGTAAGTTCAATGCCAACTTTTAATCCGTTCTGCACCTCTGTTACTTTAACAACTCGCACAAGGTTGTTTTAACATACACTAAACTAGTATTTCAACCATATATCCAGGAAATATTTTCAGGCAAAAGACTATATAATCATTTACAAGAAACTCATCCTTACTTTGCTGGTTGCCAGTCTCATAATTGGACTGTTAACCTTGTTTATCAGCTACTGCATCAAACCAATTCGACCGAAACCTTTTAACAGCTTTCATGAGAATTGAAAATGCTCCTCAGAAGACATCAACACTTACTCAGACTGTCCAGGTACCTTTTTACTTCAAGCAGCTTTAATAGGATCATTAATATAAAAGGTATTCAGGTAATAGAATTTCAGCTCTTAATTTGATTATATCAATTAAACCCTCAGGCAACGATGAATTCCTATCAAAAGTGATGAACTCAGAAAACCCGGTGATAGTAAACTTTCACGCCGAATGGTGCGAACCTTGCCACATATTAACACCGAAAATGAAAGAACTGATAGAACCAATGAGTGATATCGATTTAGCAATAGTTGATGTAGAAAATCACGCGGAATTAGTGCATACATTTGAAGTTAAGGCAGTACCGGCCGTAATAGCAGTACGAAATGGACTGGTAGTTGATAAGTTTATTGGATTAGTTGATGCCACTATGATTGAAAACTTAATTACAAAACTTGGACAGAAATTATAGTGGATTTGTATAATTTGACGCGTTATGGAGTGGTTTTTAGTGCCATCAACAGGGTTTTCTTCGATTGGCAATTCCAAGGAATGTATAAATAAATGTATTCACAATTGTCTGTATTCATCATATCTTGTATTCAGAATTAATAAGGTATAAGAAGGCGAATATCCTAATACAACAAACAATTATTAAGCAACACTTAATTCAAAAATCCTTGTTGAAGTCCTTATCAGAGATACTGGGCAATTCTTCAGTTTGATGTAGTTCAGATACTTCAACTGAAAAATTGTTATATACTGTCCGTGTGCAAAACACTGATTTCAATACGATAATGAAAACTTGCATCAGCACGTCTACCTGAACCTTATCTACAGGGTGAGTTTTTTTCGATGACCAGTACAGGGATCTTCGGAACTAGAGCAGTTACGAAGAAGGTCAAATGGACAAAGAATTGTAGTTTTGCATGCTCTACTCGAACCCAATTTAATTTACCTAAAATTTGACAGCTATCAAGAGATATTTGGGAAAAACTTATTTATGGTAAATTTTTAAATTACTCCTAGTTCCGTTGATATTAATTTGACAGGAAAACATTAAATAGAAAACTTGTAGGAAATTGAATTCCAAACAAAATGGCATAAGACATTTCTCCAAAATAACTGTAATTTTTGACATATGACACAAATTTGAGTTTTTTTAAATGGAAACCATACTTGATTATAACTTTACCGAATAGAGCATTTCATTACAATTTCTGTGATATATCACATCGTTAGGTTTTTTTTCGAAAATAAAGTGTGCGAACAATTTATACTTTTTCAATTTAGTTGATCGAAGTTAGCCATGGAAAATAGTATAAGACATAGCATTGTTTCCAAAGCAACAGATAATAACATCACCTTTCAATTTTTGACATCCAAGTTAAAATTCAACTTAGAAATCTAAGCTAGTTTTATTGTAAAAATGAATTATTCCAATCAAGAAAAGCGCGATATGATTGAAACCTACATTAGATGTGATAAAAATGCTGGACGAACCTCTGATTACTATTTTGAGAGGTATTTTGACCGTCGTCAACCGTCCTTAAAAACATTCAAGCGATTATACGACAATTTGGGCACTTATGGAAGTTTTACGCAGCCAAGAAATGAATATAAAGTAATAAATGAAGCTGTGGAGGTTAGTCTTGGTCATTGTAAGCCAGAATCCACAAACTTCAACCAGAGAGATCGCAGCAGAATCCGGGACTTCCCAAAGCACCGTGATGAGAGTTTAAAAAAACACAAATTCCATCCGTATAAATTATCAGTATCCCAAACCTTACATCCAGGGGATGAGGAGCTGCGTGTGAATTTTTGTACATGGTTCCGAAACAAATGCACAAGACATTCAATTCCCTTACAAAATATTGTGGACCGATGGATCTCGATTTACAAATTGTTGTATGTTTAATCGACACAATGAACATCTTTGGAATCAAACAAATCCCCACCACGTTGACCAAAGGAGACCACAAATTAAATTTGGGTTTAACGTTTGGAGCGGAATGGTAGGTTCAAAAATTCTTGGACCATTTATTTTTTAAGGCACGTTAAATCGGAGTCGGTATCTTCAATTCCTTCGGAATAACCTGGATTTTATGTTGGACGACTTAGATTTAGAAACATGGCGTAATGTGCAATGGTTTCAACATGATGGCGCTCTTCCGCATAATTTTTCCCAAGTGCGGAATCACCTGGACGTAACGTTCCCTGGCGCTTGGATTGGACGAAACGGCCCTGTTTTATGGCCACCTCGATCACCGGATCTTTCACCTTTGGATTTCTTTTTGTGGGGAGCAGTAAAAAACACAGTTTACAAAAACAAATATTCCAATTTAAATGCACTTAACGAAGCTGTTGTTAGAGCATTTGAAAATATTGATGGTCGCTCGGCAAGAAAAGCAACTTATTCAGTTTTAAAGCGTTGCAATGTTTGCATTGATAATAATGGTGGACTTTTTGAAAATGTTTTACAATAAAAATTAAAGTTTCTAGAGTTAAATTTTAATTATTATTGGTATGATTTGGTTTTTATAATAAACACTTTAAATGAGCAGCCGTCTTAATCATAATAAAGTTATTGCCAACTTTAACCTAGTTGTCAAAATAAATACTGAAGCATACTGTTATTATTTGTTACTATGGAAACAATGCTGTATGTCTTATAATATTTTCCATGGCTAACTTCGATCAACTAAATTGAAAAAGCATAAATTGTTCGCAGACACTTTATTTTCGAAAAAAACCTAACGATGTGATATATCACAGAAATTGTAATAAAATGCTCTATTCGGTAAAGTAATAATCAAGTATGGTTGCCATTTAAAAAAACTCAAATTTGTGTCATATGTCAAAAATGACAGTTATTTTGGAGAAATCTCTTATGCCATTTTGTTTGAAATTCAATTTCCTACAAGTTTTCTATTTAACGTTTTCCTGTCAAATTAATATCAACGGAACTAGGAGTAATTTAAAAATTTACCATAAATAAGTTTTTCCCAAATATCTCTTGACAGCTGTCAAATTTTAGGTAAATTAAATTGGGTTCGAGTAGAGCATGCAAAACTACAATTCTTTGTCCATTTGACCTTCTTTGTAACTGCTCTAGTTGCGAAGATCCCTGTACTGGTCATCGAAAAAAACTCACCCTGTCTAAAGAAAAACAGAACTTCACTTACATGCTCCTTCAGTTTTCAGGATTTTTTCTATTTCCTTATATCGAGTGAAAACTAGCAGATACTTTTCGCTTAATTCAAAGTTATTGAATTTCATTTGATATAGCACTTTCTGGATGATGTTATGAGTAAGGAACTTCCTCCATTCGACTGAAAATGTTTTTTTAATTTCCTAGTTTAGCTAAGTTTTACAGAAACAATGTCCCTTACGTTCACGGTTTTGGTCTCCATCAAGTGACTGTAAGTTCTCCAAGGCTCTAAATACAAAGTCAATTTCCAGCTTATAAAGCTGGGAAAGACATCCACATCTAAAACAGTAAATCACACTTATTGATTGCAATAATGCATCGAATTAATAATCTCGATTAAATCCACGCCTAATCAGCAAATAACTCACACATTATCCCCAGTTTCGTGATGTATCCAACGTGATGTCTTAAACGTAACATAAATAAAATCTAACATGTTATAACAAACGTCCAAAGAAACTTGCTCACTACTCTGTAAGTAGTTTTGCAACACAATTGCCAACACACAAAAACAACACGCATCTAAAAAACTCTTGCTGATTAACACCAGAAGTATTTACCTACCGAGAAACACACCTTCAGTAAAATACAATAAGCCCTTAGATGTAGCTTTCAGCATCTCATTCCTGCCGTTTTTCCTAAACAAATATTCTATAACTATCTTATAACGGGAACAGATCTTTAACAAAAATGTTATTCGCTTAATAACCTCTGGTTTGGGCCTGGCAAATATAATCTCTTTGAAAATTTTGCAAAATAACTCCATACACTGGTTGTTTTCAGTACTAAAACAAACAGCTTTCCAATTTTCGGATCATTTGGTTGCATAACAAATACAACCTGTCTGGCTGATTATCCAACCACGCAACACTTTCAAGGAAATTTAATGTAGATATAAGAAAATCGGTGGTTTGATGGGCAAGTCTCTGAAAAATGGACGTTCCTGTTATCGCAATTACAAACCGCCGAAAGTTTGCTTACATATTTTCCAATGTTGCTTGTAAGAGACAGCAATAATCGCAACACTTGGTAATCATTCAGTACCGAACCATTTCTATGTGGAATCAACTGGGCAAAATCCTTTAGGCTCTCTAGCAACTTAAGGGGATAATTTTTGCAAACAAAGTCACTAACCAACGGACAGCACAGCAGCAATTGAGCCATTATGTCTAACGTCTTACTTGCTTGGCTGCCCAAATATCCTTTATGCGAACTGCGAAAGACAACTTGTATCAGTTCACAGTGGAAATTTGTAAGAATCCTCCCAACCTTTCATGTTCAACAGCGATATGCCATCTAATTGCTGGATATCTTCGGTCTTCATATGCAATCCATACTCGGCTACATACTCACTTAGATCTTTCAACAATATTAAATTAACGCACAATACCTTCTGAATGGCTTCAACACAGTCTGGACTGTTCAAATGTTCCAAGTTACTGTTTACCAGCTTGAAAACATCTGGATAAAGTTGTTCTGTGGTTATTTTGATATTATTAAGGCGAGAACACAAGTGATTGAAATTGGCTTGATTGAAAGTGGGCTGTCTTTGCAGGTAAGGGATGGTATAGTGGCCTGATTCGTGGCACACTTTTTTGATCGTATGAATTTCACTACAAGTCGCTGTGATGGCATCAACAGGCAACGACTTTAGAGGGTAAACTGTAAGAGTTGAAATTTAATTCCGGATGTATATTTTACAAGTGTCATAGCCCTTACTCTGCTCCACAATAGCCTCTTTATACACTGATTGATGGCTATTCTCATATGATTCTTCTGGTCTAGAACTGCAATTTAAAGCCGAAGAATGTTTAGGCTTGACTGCAACTGGCGGGGGTATTTCTGAGCTCTTGAACGTTTCTGAATTGATTCTTCTCGTTTCAGCCAACTGCAGTCTCAAGTTGGCGATTTCTAAATTCTGCATATAATAGGCTTTATATCGTTGGCCCCAAACTAAGTTGGTTGGCTTACTTTGAATTCTAATTCACTTGTTATGGACTTCACTTCCTTCTGGGCACTGTGAAACTTTTCCCGCCACTCAGTTGTTGTTCGCTGATGTTCGGCTTTAATAGTTGAAGTTGTCTCTCGTATCCTACTCCTCAAAATTAGGATTTCACCCTCTTTTTCTTTGTTTTTCTGTTTGAGGTTCTTCACTTCCACCTCAAGATCCTTCAAGGACCACATGTTGCTCGTGGAGGGATCATTGTGCAGCTGTGTTGAAGCAAGGAAGGCGCCTGGGATTGTGAATCTCTTGTAAGTGGATGAGATACTTGAATCATGTGCCTGTGATGCTACAACATCGTTCTGGAAAGTTTAAACATGGATTTATCGACTTTGGTGCCAGTATGAAAGAAAAAGGGTTTTGCCTGGTAAAAGACTGAATGATGTGCGTTAATGACTTTCCAAATAGCACTGCATATTAAATCAAGCTGTAGGTAACGTTTAAGGATCAAATTGTAAAAGTTTCACCTGTGTAGCCTGCTCGAAACATTTGTCAAGTGCCTCTGGATCCAAATCGTCTTCCCACAGGTCTTCGTCTTCCAGCCTGGGTTTCTTGCCATTTATTTTTAGATCATTTCCATTTCTTTTGTTCATATTTCAATGTTTTTAGTTTGAACTGGCAATGTTTATAATTATCAATCACTCTGTTGTCAGAAACCGATATCGATGGTGCCGGCTTCAATGAGTTTGCGGAAAACAAGTTAACTTAGAGCTAAAACGGTTCTAATACAAGCCCCTTCAATGTGAAATTAGATCATTCAAGAATTATTCAAACTAATTA
Source organism: Dendroctonus valens (assembly GCA_024550625.1). Taxonomy (NCBI): domain Eukaryota; kingdom Metazoa; phylum Arthropoda; class Insecta; order Coleoptera; family Curculionidae; genus Dendroctonus; species Dendroctonus valens. Next base: position 1,308,555 of record JAJTJO010000103.1, on the reverse strand, counting down.
GAATGATGAAACATTGAGAAATTATTAAATGCGTTATAAAGTTTTGCCGGCTCTGACCTGGCAACTCTGCTGCTAAGTCAACCTAACCTGGCGTTCGTGAAAGTTCCGGTTAACATAAAAACATTCAAACAGCTTGAAAAATGGATAGTGTTTCGAAACCTTTGGACGTTCCTGAAGAGTTTCCATTCCCTTTTACTCCCTATGGCATTCAGTTAGAGTTTATGCAAGAGTTATATAAAGTGCTGGACAAAGGACAATTAGGAATCTTTGAAAGCCCCACTGGAACAGTAAGTTGTCCCTATTCTAGGGCTTAAACCGTTGGACTATAAATAGTAGTAGTAGTAGTAAACATCTTTATTTCTTAGAAAAGGCTATCGGTCTTTCGGCCCGTATACTATAAATATAAACTCAGAAAATTGAGCTTATGTGAAAAGTACTCAAAAGTCTACCAAGACTGAAAACCCCCTTAACACCTGCCAAAGCCCTGTTAATGATTTCTGGGATGGGCAAGTTCGTTTTTTTAAGAAACACAAAATGTGATTAATTCTATAGTTATTTTACCGCCTTTTGCAAAGCAAACTGCATAAAAGCGGATTATTTCACAACGAAATGCAGCCCTTAATTTACACTATTAAAACGGGAATTTATCACCAATTTTGTCATATTAGGGAAAATCTCTAAGTATAATTTGCGGTGCAATAAAATGGCTCAAAGACTTCAAGAATAATTCGAAACAAACACTGTCCAGTCGGATTGAGGCGCTGGAGCAGGAAAAGCAAAATTATGCCAGTGAGGAAAAGGACTGGTTCAACGCCCAGTGTAAAGGCATGGAAATAACCAGAATTTTAAATGGCCTGAAGGTATTTACTGTTTAATGTGAGTCGCATCGCAGTCTTGGCTTGAAAATTTATAGATTGAGCAAAAACAGCAAATCGACTACGAGCAAAAAATTGAAAAAATCAGGAACGAAAACAGCAAGAAAAAAATCAAATTCTTCAAAAAAATTAACAAACAAACACCAGCAATTCCCGAGGAAGCAAATCAAGACAATGCAGAAATTGAAGATGAAGACATTCTACTGAATGAAGACACTCCAGTAGAAAACGATGAAGATGACGAAGACCCAGGTGTAAATCCAACCTTTCAGCCCACACAGGTGCATTTTTACACAAAACTTTCAACTGCGCTACAAAACAGACTTATTCCAGATTATAATAGCCAGTCGCACCCATTCCCAACTATCCCAGTTTATTGGAGAAATTAAAAAATCAACATTTCAAGACGATATTCGGGTGGTCTCACTGGCCTCCAGACAAAACTACTGCATTAACCCAACAGTTAAAAAGTTAAACAGTATGCAGCTGATAAACGAAAAGTAAGTTTTCCGCATACGAAACAATCCAAACTGTTCGTTTGTCCTGTTAGGTGTTTGGATATGCAAAAAAAGAGCCAAACTAAATCAAAAGACTGTGATGGAAAGGTGTTGAAGAGGCAAAAGAATTCAAATTGCCAATGTCCGTATTACAAACAATCCAATATAGAAGATCTACGGGATTTTGCGCTTAATCAAGTGCATGACATTGAGGACTTAGTACAAGTTGGCAAAGATATCAACGCCTGCCCTTACTATGCGAGCCGGAAGGCTGCTGAGGATGCTGAAGTGATTTTCGGTAAATTTCCATCAAAATTCAGTCCACCGGTACTTAGAGGCACATTTTTTCAGTACCTTATAACACTTTGCTACATAAATGCACCAGAGAAGCCAACGGAATTAACCTGAAAAACAACATAGTCATTATTGATGAAGCTCATAATCTACTGGAGGCTTTGGCTCAAATGCACGGATCAGAACTGACATATCCTCAGCTCTACTATTCCCATCAGAGCCTCAGATGTTACAAAGAAAGATACAACATGATGTTTTCCACAGTAACTTTGCGGTCTTTAAATCAACTAATCTTCGTTGTAAAAAAGTTAACGGCATTATTTGGTAAGGGTGTTTACCTAACTAGTGGATATCTAGTAGACTTTGATTAGCAAACTGTTCCCAGAAAAGGACTTTAAGGACGAATCAACCAACATTTCCACTCTCCAGAGTTTTGTGTTGACCGCAGGCATTGATCAGCATAATTTTTTCAACTTGATAAAATTCTGCAAAGCTACAAGGCTTCCCCAGAAGGTTTGTTGACTGTTAATTTTCCTCATAAAAAATAGTTTCCGTGATTTTTTCAGGTGAGATCCTATTCATTAAAGTATCCCATTAGCGAGGAACAAATAAAAAAAGATCCACCGAAAAAGGGCGTAAGGGACTTCCTGGCCTCTATAGGAAATACGAAACCTGCGGAACAAAAACCGGTGGAAGCCCCAAAATTTACAGTTCCAACCAACCCCCTTTTAGCGGTGATTTCCTTCTTAGAGTCGCTAATGTACAGTTACGATGATGGACGGATGCTGATAACAAACAGCCCCAACAAGCAGAACTGCAAGCTGCAATTTTTACTGTTAAATCCTGCGGGAAGTTTTAGTGACATAGTCAAAGACGCCAGATCTGTAGGTAGTTGATTGGATGCGAATCCAATAGAACCATAGATGGACTAATTTCCAGGTAGTTGTGGCTGGTGGTACCATGAAACCCAACGCGGAATTTCGAGATAGATTATTTATCGGCGCTGGTGCCTCAGCAGGGAGGATTATAGAATTTTCATGCGACCACATTATTCCACCTGAAAATATCCTGCCTATTGCCGTCACTAAAGGTCTCAACAACGAAAAATTGCTCTTCAATTTCACTAACAGAATGTCAATGGTAAGTCTATGACCAAAATCCACCCAAAATACCTACAGTTTTCACATTCATAGGGCGATTGCTTGAAAGATATCCTGAAACGTGCATGTGAAACGGTGAAAGGTGGGATCGTGGTCTTTTTCCCTTCGTACAACTACGAAAACTGGTTTTCCGAGCACGTGGAAAGCCCTGGATTTTGGAAGAACGCTATTTCGGGAACCGCAGAAAGCTGCATCAGTGGATGAAGTATTAGAGAAATACGGAGCCACGATTCGAAAGTCGAAACTCGGAGCTATTTTGTTTAGCGTAGTTGGTAGGTGTCAAAAATATACACGGCGTGTTAAGAAAAAAACTGACTTTTAGGTGGCAAACTCAGTGAAGGTCTAAATTTCAGTGACGATCTAGGCAGATGTGTAATTGTTGTGGGCTTGCCATACGCCAATATCACCGCTCCAGACTTGAAGGAAAAAATGGCCTTTCTGGATAAAAAAGAGGTGAATTTGCCATGAAACTAAGCTTCACAGTGAGACGCATCGATAACTTCCAGGGCCACGGAATGGGTCAGCAATTTTATGAAAACTTATGCATGAAAGCAGTGAACCAATGCATCGGAAGGGCAGTCAGACATAAAAACGATTACGCAACTGTGCTTTTGCTGGATGAACGGTATGGAAAACCAAACACTCACAGGGCCCTGCCGGATTGGATCAAAAGGTCTCTGAAGGTGCGAGGAGGCAGTGAAGCTTTTGATCTAATAAGTCAGGTAATGAAATGGGACTTACTGTTCTGTTAACCATCAGCATTTTTTCGTTTGCGTTTCAGTTCTTCAAAGGAAAAGAAAACATTCAAGTCTGAGAAACTTTATTGGTTTGAATCTTCTTGGTTGGGCATTATTTCTATGCGTTTTCGCTTGGAGTAGTTCTTAATTTTGTTCTCCAAACTCTCTAAAATGTATTTTTATTTGTGATTTGCTATATTTTTTTACAAAACGATTTTCTTACCACATTTTTGCCTTTTTATGACTTCAGTGTAGTTTTTGGCCTTTACTCCGCCTATTAAGCTTTCACTTAAACACTTTATTTCTTCCGGTTCTTCTAAGTGTCCATATAGGCTCTTTATTATGTCTTTCGCCATTACACTTCTAAAATAATTCAAAAGAGTTTAGATCATATTGCAAAATACAGCGCAAATGGGAACTCACTGTATTTCTGCTAAAGTCCATATCTGCTGCAGCTTTTCCACCACACATTTAAGACTGTCTTGGCTCACTTGCCAATCGACATCGTCGTACTGACAAAAAAATAGATTTAGCGGAATTTCACTGGCCATATTGTAGTCAGGTTTTCTAAAATCGCGTTTCGATAAAGACTTAAAAAAATTGCTTAAATTAGCATCTACCTTGGATTTTTTCCAACATCCAGTAGTTCTGGTATTAATGACGGTTTTTCTTTACCGGCCCCAATCAGGAACAAAATGCCCATAATATAACGAATCTGATGCCATATAAAAGCATTGCCTTTAATGGTCGCTATGTAAATGGAATATTCTGTAAATTGTTAGTTGTTATTTATGCATTAATGGGTACTTATGAAGGTTTACCGCTGCGCATATCACTCGCATCCCAAGGTGTAATGGTGAAATTAAATATCTTCCTAATAAATTGAACAACGCCGTTCCCAACATCCATTTTGGCAAAGTTTCTAAAGTCATGACTGCCTATGAGATGTGTGGATGCCTCAATCATCTTCTGCAAGTCCATATAAGTTTGCGAAAACCACAAAAACCAATCAGAATTTCTTACATCAATATCCAGCTTTCCTTTTGGAAAATAATACTTGTAAGTCCTAGAAGTGCAATTGAATCTGGCGCTAAAATTATCTTCAACAGGCGCCCAGGCAACGCATTGAATATTAGCAGGCAGGACTCGATTCAGAACCCTGCAATAGTCGATTTCTTTGCTTAGATCATTGTCTTCGACGGTCAGTTTGCTCCGGACATCAATTGAGATCACCTAAAAAGGGTGGATTTTTTTTTAAACACAGCAATGTTTTTCATACACGCACCTGTCCAAAAGAGCTGACACCTTTATCAGTTCGCCCACATCTGTGATAGTTAGACGAGGTTCTCTCTTTGATTAAGCAGGTTTTAGTTAAGGCTTGGAATAAATGGAATTCTACGGTATTGGAAGAGTCTTCTTGGACAGTGAAGCCCTGATAATCCCATCCCAAATAGTACAGGTGTAGAAGAATATGTCTAAACCTACACCTAGAAGGAAAAAATAAGCTTAAGGTTGTACAGCAATAGAACAGGATGAAGAGTACCTGGAAAAGTCGAAGTGGCTGATATGTGAACTCAACTTGGTCGAATGGGTGGCTTTGTTGATAATGTTTTGCAACTGGATGTTATGGGCCTCCGTTGAGCGAATCCTCGCGATCAGTTCCTATTAAAATAACGCCGGATATTGGTGATTTCACAAGAAATGTCCATCGTACCTCTTTGGTGAGCTTTTGCAAGTCTTCTACGGTGGAACTTCGGTTAGTTCTCTTTATTTTCACTGTGCAATTCATGACTTTGGCTAACTGCAATTTTGCAGTGCTTTTAACAGTTTGCTTAATAACAATTAAAGTTTAAACAAATTGTTTGAAGCAATTGTAAATATTGATCATCAGCAACAATATGGGGTTAGAATGACATATTCCATATGGTTAGAATTTGAAACATATCGGCTGTCCCAGCATTACGTCACGAGTTGATACTGACGCTTCTAGAAGCTAAGTTGACTTTTTTCATTAGTATTATGGGAAAATTGACCCATTTTCCGATTTTTCAAATTTGATTTTAATACGTATTTTATTTAAAAAAAAACTATAAAAGGCAGAATATTTGTATCTAAGAAAAATCATGCTTGCTGGATTAAAAATCGGAATTGTCTTTTGAAGTGTTGGGATGAACTGCTGAAATATGTTGATCCAAATAATTCAAATCCGCAAAAGTATCTGAACACCACGAACACTTAAGTTCGGTATGAAGTCTAGTGTGCGCATTCAGAGCCACTATGGTTGTAAATCCCTTGCCACATGTATCACAAACGACCGTATTTTCTTCCTCAACGTGATGAGCAGTCTTCAAATGGCCCCTTAAAGAGACACGCTGCCGGAAACTCTTTGCACAGAACTCGCAGCGATATGGAGTCTCATTTGTGTGCTGTCTGAGATGCGTTCGCAAAGCGTGCTTGCCCGAATATCCCTTGCCGCAGTATTCGCAAATATGAGGCCGCATCTTCATGTGCTTCATATTGATGTGCCTCGCCAGATACCCTGGAATGAAACTACTATAAACCCCAAAATTAGCTAAATGAGAAAAACAGTTACCTTTGGAAAAGAAGCATTTGCCGCACGTTTCACACTTGTAGTTCCGCTCTTTAATGTGATCTTTTCTCTGGTGATAAAATAGCTTTGTTTTGGTTCGGAACGATCGCCCACAATCTTCACAAACGCTCGGATTTGTCTGATGGTAATACATAGTGTGCAACTTTAAACTGGCAGGATTTTTGCAAGTGTTTCCACATAGTTCACACATGACAGGCGCGTCTTCATGTAGTGTTAAGTGTTTTTTAAAATACACACTCTTGACCTGCTTGCTGCAAGTGGGACACACTGAATGCTGATGTGTGGACATGTGGTTTTTATAGTGAATTTTGTTGGTAAAATGCATTTGGCAAATGCTGCAAATCATTTTCAAATGCGTCTTTGTCTTTGGCTTGACATATAAGGGGGGACTTGCTTCTCTAGTTGCGTTGTTTTGCATAGTTTCCCGGAGTTTTCTTTTTTCTTCTGGTATCGACTCTGGTTTTTTTAAGGGCATCTCTTCACTTGGCGCTAGTTCAGTTTTACTACAGCAAGGACTACTTGCTGGGGACGTCACTGTTTCTAGACTTTCTTCAATGTGACCAGCATTCAACTTTTCACTCCCACTAGTTTGATTAGATGGAAATATGTCGCTTAATGATTGCGTAGGAGGTCTATGATCAAGAGCCTCTGGAGGAGCAGCAGGATCAGGAATCGTAGTATTTTTGGAACATCCAACCAAAGACAGTCTGCGGACTTGATTGGACAGTAATTGGTGGGATTGTATGATTCGGCGTCTAAATAAAAACGCAGTTTTCACTTCCTTGGCACATTTCAAGCACGACACTTTGGGAAATGTATCAGTTGGCCTGATCTAAAATAATATTAATATAGAACTCATTCTTGAATGTGAGCTGATATCCCAAACCATCTCTCACCCTTATAGAGGTCAGGATTTCAATCATCCTGGCGAAATCTCCGGTGAAAATGTTGATTTTTCCCACAGCATGATTGAGGCAGAGCCTGCAGGTCTCCAAATGGTCTTTATTGCATAGTTCACTCATGGTCATCAGTGTTCAAATAAACAACACTACAAAGTGAGGTTAATGAACTGTTGTCAGCTCTTCAAGAGCGAATGGATTCTTCAATGGATAGAGATAGAAGTATACAGTTCAGTGCAGTGATTCTTATTAATAACTAAAAAAAGTTTACTTAATAAATTCAGCAGGAAAAACACAGTAATTCTTCGTCCAGCATAATCTGTCAAATATTTGAAGGTTATGTTGACAGGCTACAAAGTGGGGTAATTAGTACGTGCTATGTTATTATTATTGTTATTCAGCTAGTTTTGCATCAGTTACAATGAATAGATTTATATATGGGACTCCTACTTTAATGGATAACGAAAGTGTACTCAATCGCGAGAGAAATGTGACACTTTTTGATGGATTCGAAGAAACCAGCTTCCAAGGGGGCGAGATACTGATCACCACACATAGATTGTTATGGGGCCGCCCTGGAGAGATAGCAAAGGGAGAGAGGTGCCTCACCTTGATGTTCGCACAGATTACTTACGCGGAGGAAGAACCGCCGTACACCTACGACAGGCATCGCAAAGTTTTAGTTTACCTTGATTTTTTCGTTGATTCTAATGCTGACAAAGCCATACCTGAGAGCAGGTTCAACTTCATCAAGCTGTGGTTCAAAGAAGGCTTCAGCAGCGATGTGATTGGTAGCATCGAGAGACAAATGCGATACTGGCTGAACTACATACCCCCACAAATCCCAGATAATCAGCCCTCAAGCAACCAGTTGCCGCAGATTAAGCTGCGTACGGGTATTGTGGGGATTGAAAGGGGGCTGCAAGCGAAGCAGAGCTTGTTGGATGGAACTCTAACATTGGCCTTTAAAGACTTGACCAAACTGATGTGCATGGCTGGAGACATGGTTAGGCTGTCTAAAGTCATTTCCAAAAAAATAAAGGTAAGCAAGCAGTTACGTACCTGAGCTGCTAGGTAAATGTGCTTGTTCCAGGATAGGCAGGGCGAAATTACCGAAGATGAGACAGTGCGCTTTAAATCCTACCTCCTAAGTCTAGGTATAGACGATCCTGTAACCAGAGACGCATACAAATCTAATAACCAGTACTACAAGGGATTGGCTAAGGAAATATGTGAATTCATTATCACGCATATAGAGGAAATGGGTGGCATGATGGCTCTGCCTGATGTCTATTGCAGAGTAAACCGAGCCAGAGGTAGAAACTCCAGTTGAACAATTCAGTTCACAAGTGGTATCAAAGTCATTGTTTAGGCCTAGAACTTGTATCACCTGAAGACGTTTTAAATGCCTGCAAAGCAATGGAACAATTGGGCATGCCTTTGAAGTTGTTCCAGTTCAGCTCCGGAGTGATGGTGCTTCAACTGTGCAATTTAAATGGTGAAAGCATTGCTGAAGCAACAGCAATTCTGGTAGGTTTCGTAGAGATATAAATATGAATTGGTGATTAAGAATGCTACTGTTCTCAGGTGGAAGACTTCGGTTCCCTTAGCGCAGAGGAACTTTCGCAAAAACTAGGCATTTCCTTGATTTTGGCAAAAGAACGCCTCCTAGTTGCGGAAAAGCATGGAAAAACTTGCCGCGATGATTCAATAGAAGGTCTAAGATTCTATCCCAATCTTTTTCTAACTAAGGATCAGTGAGCTTTGTTGAAAAGTGTATTTATAATTTTTACCATACATAACATTGTAAGCGTTATTAATTAAATTAACTTGTGTTAACTGCCTATTTTTTCACAAATTAAAAATACATTTACATCTAAGTATAAAAACAGTCTCAAGTTGCAGTCATTCTAAAATTAGAGGCTTAACTAGAAAAACAGACCGACCGACAATAAGATCAACATTTATCACATTACTTCAATCAGATCTTAAACGCATATTTGTACTCAAACTATTTAATAAGTGTGTGAATTCTTAGTTTGCAAATCTTCTTCACTTCCTCTAAAGCAATCTCGATCTCTTTGTGCGTTTCGTTCATCACTCTAGCATCGATTTGCGCGCACAGTGTCTCAATATTGTCCACTTTCAAGCAAATGATGAACGGAAACCCGTGCTTTTCTTTATAGCTCTTGCTCAGTTGCTTCAGTCTTTTTTTCTCTTCAAAGCGCAAATTTCGGGGCTTGGTTTCGATTATTTTCTGATGGATGTTGAATTCGAGCATGGAGTTACTGAAGCCTGCTAAGGTACTAACACTGTCTGGGTACACTTGGAGAATAGCTCGTTTTTCTGAAAATTTAAATACATTTCAGTCTAAATGCATCTTAACCATTCCAAGGCTTATGGAACTTATGCGCTAACGCGTTTGTGCGAGATAAACAAACATGTCTGTGTGTTGGTCTAGCAGTTTTTATGTGCGAACACTTGGGGGAATTTAAGCATCAAGTGTTTAAGACCAGATACGTACCTTGTGGTTTTAAGCTATCCAGATAACTCTCAACGGCGTTAACGACATCGTCAATGCTTTTAAATGGACGGTTTTTCAAAATTCCGATACCGGCAACCAAACAGTGTTCGACGATATTTCCGAATATTTTAATAAATCGGTCACTTTCCAAATTGTTCACCTCTTGTATGCACAGATATGGTGCCCACATTTCAACCTCTTATCCCGAGTGAGATGTTAACAAAACACTAAGATATCATCCAGCACTACACCAGTGTAAACTGTTAACTGATTATTAGTTGAGCGTTTTTCGCTTTTATCGGGAGATTGGCGCAAATATGTGGAAGGAGAATATCGCTTGAAAGTACGCTAAAAAATTATCTGTTTGCTTATTTAGTGAGATGCTCAGTACTTGCGTATTTTGGGGATAATCCGCAAATCCACTCGCTTTGGCCCTAATTAGCTGTACATTAAAGTCTTAATCTGCCAGTTTCAATGATGAAATACGCAAAGTTATGTGGGCTATAAATATTGCTCGGAACCTTGATCGTCGCAAAAAATAATGAATGTTTGGTATTGATGGAAAGATGTTTAATTGATTTTCATTTGGGCTCTTTAAGTTTGCAATAATTTAATCGTTTCGTATATTTTCCTGACTGTACTCAATTCACTCCAATATATTCCTGGGTTTCAGTCAATTTTATTGTTTATTATTTAAAATGTTACAAATACGTTTCGGTGTCTTTCTCCACCATCATCAGTTTGTGTATATAGTTGCTACCAACCTCACATTTGACTTTGGTCTTATACTTATTATCAAGTGGCACATAACCACGCATTTAATTTGAGTTGATTCTAATGCTGACAAAGCCATACCTGAGAGCAGGTTCAACTTCATCAAGCTGTGGTTCAAAGAAGGCTTCAGCAGCGATGTGATTGGTAGCATCGAGAGACAAATGCGGTACTGGCTGAACTACATACCCCCACAAATCCCAGATAATCAGCCCTCAAGCAACCAGTTGCCGCAGATTAAGATGCGTACTGGAATTGTGGGGATTGAAAGGGGGCTGCAAGCTAAGCAGAGCTTGTTGGACGGAACTCTAACATTGGCCTTTAAAGACTTGACCAAACTGATGTGCATGGCTGGAGACATGGTTAGGCTGTCTAAGGTCATTTCCAAAAAAATAAAGGTAAGCAAGCAGTTACGTACCTGAGCCGCTAGGTAAATGTGCTTGTCCCAGGATAGGCAGGGCGAAATTACCGAAGATGAGACAGTGCGCTTTAAATCCTACCTCCTAAGTCTAGGTATAGACGATCCTGTAACCAGAGACGCATACAAATCTAATAACCAGTACTACAAGGGATTGGCTAAGGAAATATGTGAATTCATTATCACGCATATAGAGGAAATGGGTGGCATGATGGCTCTGCCTGATGTCTATTGCAGAGTAAACCGAGCCAGAGGTAGAAACTCCAGTTGAACAATTCAGTTCACAAGTGGTATCAAAGTCATTGTTTAGGCCTAGAACTTGTATCACCTGAAGACGTTTTAAATGCCTGCAAAGCAATGGAACAATTGGGCATGCCTTTGAAGTTGTTCCAGTTCAGCTCCGGAGTGATGGTGCTTCAACTGTGCAATTTAGATGGTGAAAGCATCGCTGAAGCGACAGCAGTTCTGGTAGGTTTCGTAGAGATATAAATATGAATTGGTCATAAGAATGCTACTGTTCGCAGGTGGAAGACTTCGGTTCCCTTAGCGCAGAGGAACTTTCGCAAAAACTAGGCATTTCCTTGATTTTGGCAAAAGAACGCCTCCTAGTTGCGGAAAAGCATGGAAAAACTTGCCGCGATGATTCAATAGAAGGTCTAAGATTCTATCCCAATCTTTTTCTAACTAAGGATCAGTGAGCTTTGTTGAAAAGTGTATTTATAATTTTTACCATACATAACATTGTAAGCGTTATTAATTAAATTAACTTGTGTTAACTGCCTATTTTTTCACAAATTAAAAATACATTTACATCTAAGTATAAAAACAGTCTTAAGTTGCAGTCATTCTAAAATTAGAGGCTTAACTAGGAAAACAGACCGACCGACAATAAGATCAACATTTATCACATTACTTCAATCAGATCTTAAACGCATATTTGTACTCAAACTATTTAATAAGTGTGTGAATTCTTAGTTTGCAAATCTTCTTCACTTCCTCTAAAGCAATCTCGATCTCTTTGTGCGTTTCGTTCATCACTCTAGCATCGATTTGCGCGCACAGTGTCTCAATATTGTCCACTTTCAAGCAAATGATGAACGGAAACCCGTGCTTTTCTTTATAGCTCTTGCTCAGTTGCTTCAGTCTTTTTTTCTCTTCAAAGCGCAAATTTCGGGGCTTGGTTTCGATTATTTTCTGATGGATGTTGAATTCGAGCATGGAGTTACTGAAGCCTGCTAAGGTACTAACACTGTCTGGGTACACTTGGAGAATAGCTCGTTTTTCTGAAAATTTAAATACATTTCAGTCTAAATGCATCTTAACCATTCCAAGGCTTATGGAACTTATGCGCTAACGCGTTTGTGCGAGGTAAACAAACATGTCTGTGTGTTGTTCTAGCAGTTTTTATGTGCGAACACTTGGGGGAATTTAAACATCAAGTGTTTAAGACCAGAGACGTACCTTGTGGTTTTAAGCTATCCAGATAACTCTCAACGGCGTTAACGACATCGTCAATGCTTTTAAATGGACGGTTTTTCAAAATTCCGATTCCGGCAACCAAACAGTGTTCGACGATATTTCCGAATATTTTAATAAATCGGTCACTTTCCAAATTGTTCACCTCTTGTATGCACAGATATGGCGCCCACATTTCAACCTCTTATCCCGAGTGAGATGTTAACAAAACACTAAGATATCATCCAGCACTACACCAGTGTAAACTGTTAACTGATTATTAGTTGAGCGTTTTTCGCTTTTATCGGGAGATTGGCGCAAATATGTGGAAGGAGAATATCGCTTGAAAGTACGCTAAAAAATTATCTGTTTGCTTATTTAGTGAGATGCTCAGTACTTGCGTATTTTGGGGATAATCCGCAAATCCACTCGCTTTGGCCCTAATTAGCTGTACATTAAAGTCTTAATCTGCCAGTTTCAATGATTAAATACGCAAAGTTATGTGGGCTATAAATATTGCTCGGAACCTTGATCGTCGCAAAAAATAATGAATGTTTGGTATTGATGGAAAGATGTTTAATTGATTTTCATTTGGGCTCTTTAAGTTTGCAATAATTTAATCGTTTCGTATATTTTCCTGACTGTACTCAATTCACTCCAATATATTCCTGGGTTTCAGTCAATTTTATTGTTTATTATTTAAAATGTTACAAATACGTTTCGGTGTCTTTCTCCACCATCATCAGTTTGTGCGTATAGTTGTTTCTACCTTAACATTCAACTGTTGAATGAATTCGCAGTTGAATGTTAAGGTAGAAACAACTATACGCACAAACTGATGATGGTGGAGAAAGGCACCGAAACGTATTTGTAACATTTTAAATAATAAACAATAAAATTGACTGAAACCCAGGAATATATTGGAGTGAATAATTTAATAAAAAATCGCAGTATCTGCACTGGCGTCATTGAGCAACGTTTAGAGTAGTATTCCAACAGTGGCATCCTCAGGGCAACACCGAATGCATAAATTAACATCAGTTATCACTTCAGTATCATGCAGATGCAACAACCATGACGCCCTTTGGCCATTTCCCTGGAATCATTTTGCTGATAATTACATTGGCAACTATCTAAATGAACGTTTGTTAATTTATTTTTTCCGCTTTATATTGGAAATCAGGTCATAAACTAGCGGACCAGATAGCTTTTTGTTATAAAGAGTTATACGGGGTGTGCCACTACAGAGCTCAAGATGTTAGCGACTTTTTTTACTGTTTATTCATGAACCCTTTTGAGGCTCAACAACTGCGATTGTTTGCAGCTGATTTAACATTAAATTAATTTTTCAGGGGGCAAAGAGGCAGAGTTTGAGGCTCAATGGATTATATTGAAAGAGCATTGTTTCTGCACGAAAAAGTTCTCTTTGTTGAACACTCTAATGTCTAATTTAATGGTAAAAAAACGTAGTGAAACTAACAGTTTTTGCCATTTTCTCTAAAACGGGTGAGTTTAGAAATTTCGATTAAGAGTGGCTTTTATATGTAGAAAATTTGGGCCTTTCAAAATGTGGTTCAAAAAGGCCATTTCTCCCAGTGGGGTAGAAGTTAGAGGCAAAATACCCACTCAAGCTTAAAACTTACGCCACTCACTATTGAAACTAGTGATTTATCGCTCAGAAATTAGTTAGAAACATAAAGTTTAGTTAGTTAAATGGGCAAAAAACTCGTTCAGTTCTCAAACCCGATTTCTTATTGAAATACAGTCAAAAACTAGAAAAAATCTTGCTAAAACTTCACCTTCAGCTCAAAGATTCTCTTGCAGAATACTGACAAAATAAATTATTGAATTATATGAAGACCCTCTATAGATCTTCATACCGTCATCAACCAAGCAATTTCTCTAACATCACATTCATGGTTGAATCAGTCGAAGTCAAGATGCCTCCTGATTTCTATAAATAATATGGACGGATGTTGTGTTCATATAGTTATCTTCCATAAGGACAATTTTAAACTAATTTATCATAAACAATATCCACATGGTCACATCTTCAGAACGTGCCAGTAGATTTTCTGGGTTATCTCTTCCCTCTATGTAGTTCATGTGAGTTTAAATTTTCGCCGACCGTATGAACAAACAATTATTTCAAATTTGCGTCTTCCATCTCTTGAACAAATTTAATAACGGAAGAATAATCAACTCTTATTGCAAGAAATGAAGTATCTGTTTTTTGCAAATTAATTTTACAAAATTTTTAATGCAAAATTATTTTTAATTTTTTAAATTCTTTTTCTTTGACTTTGTACTTATATAGATTTAGCGATTACAAGCACTAAAAAAATACCTGAACTTAAATAACCTGTTTCATGTCACGTATAAATATGGTGCAAAGCTTTTAATGTTTAAGTGGCATCAAATTTATGATCGCTCTAATTGCCAGTCTAAATAATTTTATCACCGCTTTATTGGAGCGCATTTAAATGATCAAACTATTTTTATAAATTCATTTTTTGCCGGAATAACAATCTAATAATTGCTCAAGATCTGCGTATATAATAACTTTATAAACGTTTTAGACGCGGATGTTTATTATAGTGAAATGCTGGTTTTTGTGTAATCGTTCACATAATAACAATAATATTGACTTCATTCTAATACTTTTTCAAATACAATAACAGGTCCAAGGACCTTTTGAAAACAATCCGAAGTTCTGTAAAGCACACAATGTTTTTGCATGTTTGTAGGATACTTATAAATGTAAGACAAAATATATTTTTTAATGAGAAAATATAAACTAAATGAAAGTGTTTTGCGTGAAAACACAGATTAAATGCGTTTATTCTGAAAATGAATCAAATAAATTCACTAAACACATACGAAACATCAGGGCATAAACAATAAAGAGAACAAAACACTTCCGATCACTAACCTACAAAGACAGAGGAATTAGCACAAACACCGCCACCAAAATATATAAAGCTATTTGTAGACCCTTGCTAGACTATGGACATATACTCATGACCAACAGAACAAATTGCACTAAGACTAATTCATTCCAAAATATACAAAACAAAACTAAGACTAATAACACGAATAAGACACCCCCAAAACCCACTACACAACCCCTCCACCCAACTACTATACGAACGCACAAACATGACAAAGATTTCGGAAAGACTCATACATCTACAGACAAAATGGACAAACAACCCCTACAACTGGACCATACTGAATCCCCTTTGTCTTACAAGACCAACCAGACAATCCCGCTTCCGTTTCCCTACATCAACGCTACTCGAACACTTACAAACGCAACTGACTACTGGACAATAAAATAATTTTTTCTTGTCATTAGAATTGGAAAGTTTATTTAATAAGATTATTAACCTAGAATAAGAGAATTTTCATATTTGTTTTTAATTCAGATTAAGACTACATGTATTAAACAAAGGCAGAAAGACCGATAGGTCGATAGCCTTTTTTTTTTAAATAAAGATGTTTACTACTACTGAATCAAATTGAAAGAAAAATACGAAAATTTTTCTATCGCGTTAAACTTGTAAACTAGAAACACAGAAATAACTCTTCAAAGAACAGTAGTAGTAAACATCTTTATTTCTAAAAAAGCCTATCGACCTATCGGTCTTTCTGCCCTTGTTTAATACATGTAGTCTTAATCTAAATAAAAAACAAATATGAAAATTCTCTTATTCTAGGTTAACAATACTATTAAATAAATAAGATTTTAGTGGCAAGAAGGAATTATTTTATTGTCCACTAGTCCGTTGCGTTTGTAAGTGTTCGAGTAGCGTTAATGTAGGGAAACGGAAGCGGGATTGTCTGGTTGGTCTTGTAAGACAAAGGGGATTCAGTATGGTCCAGTTGTAGGGGTTGTTTGTCCATTTTGTCTGTAGCTGTATGAGTCTTTCCGAGATCTTTGTCATGTTTGTGCGTTCGTATAGTAGTTGGGGGGGGGGGGGGTTGTGTAGTGGGTTTTGGGGGTGTCTTATTCGTGTTATTAGTCTTAGTGCAATTTGTTCTGTTGTTTGTGTATAACGTTTTGTCCTTTCTGTTCCGTTGGTCATGAGTATATGTCCAAAGTCTAGCAAGGGTCTACAAATAGCTTTATATATTTTGGTGGCGGTGTTTGTGCTGATTCCTCTGTCTTTGTAGGTTAGTGATCGGAAGTGTTTTGTTCTCTTTATTGTTTCTGCCCTGATGTTTCGTATGTGTTTAGTGAATTTAAGTTTGTGGTCAATTGTGATTCCAAGGTATTTTACGTCGTTTTTTGGTTCTTCAAAGAACATTTCAAGGAGAAATAACTTATTACTTTGCAGGATTTTCTTGCAGGAGTGCTTTCAGCATAGAAACCTTCCAAATATACAGGGCGTTTGAGTTTAGAATACTGCAGACATCATTAGTTTAAAAATATAAATGTAACTATATCCTTGAGGCGACATTGTTTGCTTCGGACTAAGTAGCTAACAATAACGAAAACAAATCAGCCTGTTCCAAACTGGGATGAAAATTGCATTCCCATTGCGAGGTTGGTACTCTTAAGTCCCCTCCATATCAGACACACACGAGTATAAAGAATTTGCCCATTCCCTTAACAGCTCGCTGAAGGCCATTCAAATCGACCATTATTACCATATGGCATGGAGGGGATCCACGTTAGTGGGTCACCTTTTGCTAATAATAAACAACACTTCTTTTACGCGCTGGCAGAAGGGGAAAAAGTACACTACAGCACAAAGTCGGTGGTTTCACTACAAGAACCCAAAAGACATTTTACCGAATTTTCAAATTACAGCTGGCACTGGATTCAGTAAGGCAAAGTTTTTTGGACTTTTAGGTCGTTGTGACGCCTTATATGCCAGCTAAAAAAATTGACGTCTGTCAGTTCGTCCAAAAAGAATCTACAATCTTAGACAAGGAAACAGAGACTCCTGTGTATGAGGAAAGGAACGACTATATAGTCGCTCATAAAGAGAGTGACATTGAAGACGTTGACAAAAGGACGTTAGAGCCTGACAGTAAACGTCAGATAGTTCCAATTTAAAAAGCGCGTTTTTCTTTGCAAAAGAGGCATTTCCGGCAGGAAAAATGTAACAGAACTGTGGATAAATAGTTGGATTTTCAGAAAATCACCAATGTTTGCCGAAAAATCGCAACCTTAGAAGAATAATTGTAACTGTAGGTAAGTCAATTTTAAAACCTCAACGTTTCCAGAAAGCAGTCGACTTTAATCTGAAAATCTGCGACTTGAAACTGCAAATGCTGACTTTCAGTATTTTCACTTTCTCCGTTTATTTTTAACTGAAAGTTTTTATTTCAAACTGAAAATTGCCTTTAATAAAAATACTCGTAATTGCAACTTGTCGGGCGAAAAATCTCGGCTTTAACTAAAAAAAAACGAATTGGAACTGGGAATTTGAACTTTCGCAAATATAAATTACATTTTCACTCTCACACACGATCGGTTATTTAGTATAAAAGTCAGAAGACTTTGAACTTTGTCAAAAAACCCTTTTTTTAGAACTGAAAAGTTTTCAAATTGCCACACTGTATATATTTTAAAATTTCCAAAATTAGCGAGCACAATTGATTCAACTTTTAAATCTAATTTAAATAGAATTTTTTTTTTTGGAAAATTAATTAGTGAGAAAATGGTTGGTAGTCTTAAGCTACCAATTGATTCTGTTGTCCAGTATATTCCACCCAACGGATGTCGTCCATGGTTAGTCATCCATCACAACCGTAGATCGCGTTTCGCACCTGGAAGAGAAAGTGATGGTGTGCTGATCAAGAGTTAAGCTTGAAAACAAACTTTTGTGCGATCAATTTTTATGGGGCTCAATTTGTTATGGGAGCATCAAACATGGACGGCTGTGGGAACTTTATGAAGTATTGCCTGTTTGTGGTGAATTTGATCATTTTTGTAAGTACATATTCAATTTACCGCATTTTAACGTACTTTTATGCGATTTTTCAAAATTGCTTTTTCGATTGATCCGCAACAATAGTTGAAAAGAGATAACAGTGCTTTATTATGTGTTTAAAGAGGAATTTTCCCAAATGTCGATGTGAGCAGATAGAACTTGTTTTTGGCGCCGATTTTTTGGACATTGTTTTGTCTGCTTTCGCACGTTATTATCTATTTACTGTTGAAGTTTTGCTCCTTTTGTTGGAATTGAGTAAGTGTATATGAAGGTGCAATGTGGCTGATATTTATGCGCAACTTTTGATAAGGAAACGATAGTCTAAAAATATTTTTTTCGGAGGCTGAAGCTTAAATGCGCCAAAAGTTCTTTAGCGTTTTTATTATCGTAGGTCGTGCTACATACATGGCTTATTAGAGTTATTTATTGCAAGGTGACGCAAATGCATATTTCAACGATAATTTAAACAATATTTATTATTGCATTTTGACCTTGTTCAATTACAAGTTTGGTTACTAATCAATAATTGCTAATAATCACGTACGAATGCACACTTTTGGATTAACCGTCTATCCAACTTCCCTTGGGTTTGTCCGATGACGAAATTGAATAAAGATGAATTGCACAAAAATGCCAGCTTTGAAAGCGAAAGACGTGTATGGTTGCCCTCAACAGGAAATTCAATAAAACGCACAGTGTGGTAATTGGGTACTTAAGAATTATATGGGCGCACATAACAATTAAGCAATTTACTCACATTGTTTTCCCTTTGTGAGGAATCACTAGAAAAATCAAATAATTCGTTTTATTGCATTGTTATGCATTGCAAAACTGATGCGTATTCATTTGAAGTGAACATGGATTTCCAATAATGTAACTGCTAGTAAATTTGATCACGAATTGGTTGAGAAATGGGGTATCCGATGGTGCAAACGTACTTGTCCCGGCCGTCGGCACGACATCTCCAAACTCGCTTCCATGGCAACGCTTCTGTATATGGACCGGGATTGGTCTGTGCATTAAGGCAGGTGGAGCTAACACTGGTTAAGACGGTTTGCACCACGTTACATATTTGAATTATTGCACACTAAGGATCGATAGAGTTTTTTTGAATGTTTTGACTAAAACAATGGCATTAAATAGCGCTAACTTAGGCTGAAATTTTTGACAGCGCAATTTATATTTTCTTAAGTCCAATTGATGAACGAGACTAAATCATAAACATTAAGGATTGTTTGATAAACTGTTTGCAAATCAAAAATAGGCCGAAAGTTGTCGAAAATGTAAACCGACTGGATTTAGATCTTTAGCCTCTCTAAACAGCAATCAGTGAAGAAGTGTATTTTCTAAAAAACCGGAATTTGATATTAACTGTAGGCAATACCGTAGTCTTTGTTGAATATTTCATATCTTTGACTCTAGAGAAGATACAGAATTGAAAATTGGGAAGTAGCAAGAGGGGACTTGAATCTTGAATCTCGTACTTTCTAAGTGACCCCCTATTACCCCTCAAAAGGAATGACGCCAAATTTGAATCACCCTGTATAGATGTGGTCAAGAAGAATGATTTTACAAAAAATATTAAATTTGAGATTAACTAAATAACTTGAATATTGCATATATTCATCGAAGTTCTAGTGAATTCAGATGATTTTAAAAAATATATAAATTTGAGTTTTACTTTAAAGCTCATTATTGACAATTCGGCACCCACTTCTAGAACATTTCAAATTTTTGAATCCAGAGCAGATAGAGACTTGAAATTTGGTCTGTGTATAGAGAAGGCTTGAAGCTGTTATATCTGCAAATGTAGAAGTTGTAGTCAAGTTGAACGATTTTACAAAAAATCCCAAATCTGAGTTTTACAGAAATGTCCAAAATAAGTGACTCTTGGAGCAAATATAGATTTGAAATTCGGGCTACAGTTAGAGACGACTCGACGCTCTGACATCCTAAAATACATGTTTTTTTGACGCCATTTGATCTAAAGGGTTGTAAAATAAAGAACGTTTTCAGATCGGAGGCTGCATTGCAACAGGAATCGGCATTTGGATCTTAATCGACGGGTCATTTGCCAATGAACTGATCGGAACCAACTTGTATTCCGGCTCCACATACGTTCTGGTGATAACAGGAATCTGCATTGTCTTAATATCAGGATTGGGATGTTTCGGCTCGATCAAGGAAGTGCGATGCATGCTAGTGATTGTAAGTGATGCAAACCGGCAGCAAAAGCATCCAGCCTGATTGCTGTTGTTTTTAAGTATTTCACAGCTCTGTTCCTCATATTCGTTACCATGCTGATAGGCGGCATCGTTGGTTACGTATTTAGAGGCAAAGTGGAGGAAACCATCCGGCTGGGAATGGAGAGCTCTATTCGCGAATATGGCAGCTACCAACCGATAACGCAAGCCTGGGATGAAACCCAAATCAGACTGAAATGCTGCGGCGTTTACGATTACAGAGTGAGAAATGCTCTATGGAAACAGAGCTGGAAATTTTAGCAAATGTTTCAGGTTTGGGGCAACAGAATTCCAGAGTCGTGCTGCAAACGAACTTCCACAGGACAGCCAGTACATTGTAACCAGATTGAAGTGAAAAACGAATTTACGATCAACACTGTGGGTTGTTTGCCTGTTACGAAAGACTTCTTGAAGAAACACGCCACGATTTTGGGACTGGCAGGAATTATTGTTGCGTGTGTTTTGGTAAGGAAAGGTCCTAAAACGCCCAAGCATATTTACATAATTAATATTTATAGATACTGGGAATGATCTTCTCCTGTGCCCTGTTCAAGCTCATCAAATAAGTTTATACTGTTTTTGTATATAGAAAAAAATAAAACAAAAACCGATACGAAACACCTTTTTGATTTAATCAAAATAGTACAACAATAAATTACAATATTACATCGAAAACAAAAATGCAACAAATCATAAAATATATATAGACATTGTCATGAAAATTAAAGAACTATTTTACAAGTTATCGGAAACGTTCAGCAGTAGCGGGTTTCGAAGAGATCTCTATCTATTGAGGCTTTTAAAAGTATATTACGACGACACTTGCCAAAATGCCAATCATCAAATAGCCAGACTATACACAGATAAATGCAAATGTTTAATTAAATAAAATATAATTGGTAAACAAACATATCACAAGTAAAACATGTTCTTAATGATATCTTAAATGCAGCATTAAGATGTGCTAGGAATAAGACGAATGGTCCGATTTGGGAAAGTGGAAAATTAACTCATAAAGCGTATTGGAGTCAATATCGACTACATGGCCAAATGATAACTATAAATGGTCCCTCAGGTCAGCTAAAAATTAACAATCATATGTCCTAATAATTGATATTTTTTCATAAGATACTGTTAAAGATTTGCTGAAATGCCGCAGCATTTGCCGTTCTTTCACAATTGTACAAATGTATGGACTACATCCGGGCGAGCAAACGAAAATCGTTCAGCAAATGGATAAACTACTGGGATAAAACGTACTCTATCACAGAAATTTACAATAAACACTACAAAAAACATTCGCTGCAAAAAAATACTGATTTCAAGCCAGAATATACAGCAAGAATTTGACTGATACAAATCCATTATTCGTTTAATATATTACTAGAATATACCGGCTGTTTCCTGATGATATGCATATTTAAAAATTCAAAATTTTTTTTTCCAATTATCCCGTCAATTTGAGAGATAAAACCTCTCTTAAACGTGGATTTAGATTTTCTGCAAAATTACCTTTTCCACGTTAATTTATATTTTCTCGAACAAGGCAGCGGCTTTTTTTTCTCAAAAACTCAAGAGTACTTTTATCTTTGAAGTTGAAAGGAGATTTCGGAAATACCGCTATTTCGACAAGAAATCAAAGCCAATGCTCGGGGGAACGGCACTGCCACGGCAAAATATGCGTCTTCAAGTCACCTCAAACGGTTTCGGATCAATTCATTAATTGACTGAATTCACTATGAATTTCTCTTCTGGGTCCACTTCCTTAAATATTGGCATACCATTAAGAAACACCCTGTATTTTAGTGTTATTTACATTCAATGTACAAGCTGTATATAAAGTATCTAAGCATACATACATTTACTGTTACTGGTGTTATGGGTTGCCTTACCACAGCTAGTTTAATAAGTAAATGGACATTTAGTTTATACATTATTTCCTTAATTATCAGAAAGAATCAATTGCTGTTATATCTAGACAACAAGGAACAATCCAAGATTTAATAGAAAAAAAGACATACAGTGAAGAATAATGTCGAATTCCCGAAAAGAAATGGGAGAAAAAAGTATATAAAGGCACAATGCTATTTAGTAGTTTTAAGGGCGCAATATTAGTAGGAATCGACTATTTTTAATAATATTTGCCATTTATTCGGAGTATTAAGGTGCTGTTAATGGAAGCTCACTTTAGGCTTCACTGTTGCGCCTAATCGCTTGAGTTGTGCGTTTCCTTTGCCCTGAAACCCTTTGGAGTTCGAGGCGAATCCAGGCCGCTTTTTGCAGCACGCTAATAACCCCTATTTAACCAGTTTTATGGCGATATGTCATCGACTAAATTGTGCTCGAAGGATATGTAAAGAACTACAAACTGTAATTGTCTTACCCCAGACCACTAATATATGCTGAATTGTACCCGACATTGCTCAATCAATGCCTCACTTAGTGGAACTTAACGGTGCTTAGTGGAATGAAATCAATGGAGTGAAGTGAGAAGTCCCCACCGGATCCCTACGTGGAACTTTTCCTCTCGATGCTGTTCTGCTTCACTAGAGACCCATCCAGACTAGGGCGGTGAATGTTCATCCTTTGCAGGTTGGCCGACGAATCCCCATCGTAATGATTGGTGCTGAGATGGAGAGCCCGGCAGATTCCATGGCGCAAAGTGGTGGAGATCTTCGACAAGGAGCCACCCTGTCAAGGTAACATTTCTACGTAGTTTTCCGGTATAAGGCCGGTTTTTCCATTTAGTGTTCCCTCGAGCCAGCCTGGTTCTTGTGAGTGTTTTACTAATGGAGCAAGATGAAAATATTTGAACAGAGTTTCAAAAGCCATAATTTGGAAAATTTGGACTGAACCTTGCCAATTTTCTAATTGGGAATTTCAACCCAAATTGGATCTAATAAAACTACACAGAAAACACACGTTTCCCCACACAAACTCACCATTAGTAATGATTTGGTTTGGTTCAAACGACAATTCCCCATCGTGTTCTCCAAGGCAGGCATACAGAGTCCGAACACGCCTGAAAAACGAGAAAATGCTCAACTTTCTATTGGGCGTAAAAAAATATCGCGTAACATCCACTAGCTAGTTAGTGTGTTAGAAACAGTGTCCTTCCAAAGTGCACAGAACACAAACAAAAGCAGACTGTCGCCATAAAGACACTAGAAAACACTGAAATTTCTCAACAATTTTACATACCGGACTCGGTTCAAAGTGGGGCTGGATCGTCCGGACGAAGTGACATTCAAAAAGCCGGAATGCTTGGCAAGCTGCGTCCTATATTAGCGATAGTAGTAGGGTAGCATGCAAGTAAGAGTAAAGCCATATAGTAGTAGTAACAGTTAGGGGACACGAAACACTGGGCTCTCGTTCCTACTTAGGCAAAAAGCTCGTTGCAACTTAGTAGGCACGAAACCCGCTTCCAATCACCAATTAGTGGGATACGAAAAGGTTTTTTTTAGGACTGGGCCAGTTACAGACATGCTTTAAGTTGAGTTGCCATCAAGAATAAAAACCGAATGTTTTGTATACCAACGCAGCCGCTGCATTGGATCTGATCAACCAAAAATATACGAACTTACACATTCCCAGGTGATTTATACATTTTCGGATAAACTCCATACAAGCTACTCCTTTCGGTTTTCTTTGGAATTGGGCCGATCATAATAGGGGCGCCGTCTCTTGAAGCGGACGAGAGTGATTCGTTTGAGCTACTCGTACTATTCGAATCAGCTGCTGTAAAGAGGAGCAGCAGCAATAAAAAAAACTAGGGACCAAATAAGGAAAACTCACCTAAACGATTATGCCTAAAATTTGTCGGACTGGTCAAACCTTGAGGAATGTTGGACTCTGACTGGGAATTGACTGTTGGAGAGAAATGCTTGAACAACTGGTGATTGGCGCGGTGATCGTTGCGCGTCATCCCATACATCACACTGTCCGAAATCGGTTCATGCGAAGAATAATGGCTTCCCGGTAGCGGTTGCTCTATATAAGACGAAACCGTCTGGAAAATTAATATAGCATTAACGCAATGGGTTTATTAGAGCTTTGGCTGGCACTTACACAGGTATATGGCATCGGATTATATCCAGGGGGCTGTCTATAACTGGGCGAAACCCTCACCGAATGGCTATTCACATAGATCTTATTATGGCTCCCATAGATATCATTGGCGTCGGTTGGTAGGTGATTATTGGGCGACAAGTGCCCAAATTTCGGAGGCCCGTTCAGCACATTATTGCTTGGCGGCATTCTACCATTGTCCGGCTCACTAAAGAACAACTTCTCGTAGTTCTCAATGAGAATTTCCACCACAATGTTGTAGAACTTTAGGTCCATTATCGAGGCCACCGTTTCTTCTTCGGGGCGCAGCAGCGTGGGCCCGAAGCACACACCAAGATTACTCACGTTCATCAAGTTCTTATCACTCTTGCTAACCACACTGGAAAACCACAATCGAAATCTCTCCTAAAGTGGCGTGAAAAGGCTTACTTTGTCAGGTGCTTTATCAGAATGCTCAGTACTTCCAAGTTGGTTTTCGGGAGTTTGTATAACAGCTTGTGCACTTCATGCACTCTATTTTGCCTGGATTCTCTTTCTGCAACAAACCGGGAGTTCAATCCAGCACCAATAGCAAATAAATAATAAACTTCAACTTACTGACGGCGTTGATAAAGTCGTTGTGATGCTTGAAAGACATCAGCGGTTCGGGCAGATTGCGCAAATACGTTTTCAGAGCGCTGGTTATCGTTTTGGTTTCCCATTCTTGCGGGTCATCAAGAGCCACTTTATCGGCTTTTCTCCGATCCAGCCCCATTGTCAGGAGCTTATTTACCTTGGAAGTCACTCCAACCACACTAAAACTTCCCGGTTAATCCATTTCTTACAACTCGGGCTATCAGGCGAACCCACCGATAAATACCCTGCTCCTCCAGACCGCGCTTTTCCAGCACCTCTATGCATCTTTTTACAAAGTGACGACCCACATCGTCTAAATCGTAACTTTCCTCGGTGGAATTCGGGATTTTATTGGTCGGCGCTGTGTAAGTCTGAAAAAGTTTGATTAATTATTGCCAAAAAAAATGCATTTTTAGCGTACTGGTTCTTTGCCGTCCATGATATCCATCCAAGCCGTCCTGTCCTGTTCGGATAGAGCCTGCAGTGTGTAGATCACTCCAGGCTTGTTGTCTGCGTGAATATCGAAACAAAATCGTTTATCAATTGATTCGGATTTCCGTCTAATGCAAGCCGTCAAGACCATTTTTTCCGGCTGGGGAAGCTGAAATTATGTAGAATCCATTAGGCCGGTTAGTGGAAGGTTTTTGTCATTTTTTACCGATTTGGTTGTGAGTTGGTTATACGGAAGCAAGGTGAACTCTTTGGTTTCCTTATCATATTTGCAGTAGTGTTTTGTCCAAGTGGTACCAAAGGCCTCTGAAAGAGAAAACTACAGTAAGACCCAATTGAATCGTCCGTTTATTCGTTCTGATTGCGCCAGTATTCATGAACTGCGAGTATTTTTTATGTGATATCAACTGTAAACGTCGC
The DNA here is from genome assembly GCA_024550625.1 of Dendroctonus valens. Taxonomy (NCBI): domain Eukaryota; kingdom Metazoa; phylum Arthropoda; class Insecta; order Coleoptera; family Curculionidae; genus Dendroctonus; species Dendroctonus valens. The sequence continues at coordinate 1,282,573 of JAJTJO010000103.1, read as the reverse complement.
TTCATCTCTTCTAAGGCCCAAAGGGATTTTGCCAATTACCATCAATAATCCAAATCAAATACAATAGAGAAAACAAGGATAATGCAACAATTAAATGCTGGCATTATCAAACAGTTTCATTCAGTCACGTTTCATTAGTACCAGGATATGCGGTGAAGTTAAAAAAAAAGGATAACAAAACACTATAAAAGTCTATATTCCATTAGGAAAACGCTTAATGGGGCTTACTTTTCTCGAGCAAAAACAAGTAACCTTCTTTACATCCTTTAGATATGCTCGGTGGTACCTCTTGCTTTTGTACCTCAGACATTCGCTTTTTGAGTTTTTCACTGAAGTCGTCGAAGTTCGTTCGGGTTTTCTGGATTTTCGATTGCAAGTCTTTCATAAACGGGTCAAAATCCTTTTTGATTTCGTGACCCTGAAGCAACAAAAAAAATAATCAGAATTAAATCCTGAAGCTGCAAAACACCACTGTATGTAAGAAACATATAACATTTTACTTATGATGTGTACGCTACTGAAAATTTGTCTAATTAAAGGATTGGATTTATGAAAAAAAAATATGAAAAGGAGTAAATAACTAACTCGCTGTACAGTCGAATGCAGAATGGTCGAGTCTCAAAGCTTTAACCATCCGCAATTTACTTTTTGTGAAAATGGTAATACATTGTCTAAAAGTCAGAACATCGATAGTTAGCACGAGTGCTTGACAATGCATCACATGCGGTTTCCATTAGCAAAACACCAACGACGTTCTGACTTTTAGAGAATTTCAATGAATTTGCAAGAATTGATTGGTTGTTTCAATAGAAAAATTATATTGCGATTAAACAAAATAAATGTTTGAACTGATAATCAAGACAAAGAATTCTTTTACCTGATGATAAAACGTGAAATAAGCATAGACAAAGGTCAGGAGAGTTTCAACAAATTCAAACTTCTTCCTTTCATGAACCTCCTGAATTAGATAGACATAGTCCATACTGGCGGCATAGAAGTGCCTTTCGGCCATGTCCACCGAAGCATCCGCCTGAAATAAAAAGACACTTTTATGGGTTTATTTTCGAAAAAAAAAATTTCCAGCGCTTTATAAGCCAAAATAAATGTGTTCCAAAACCATATGACTGTTCCAATAATAACAATATTGGCATTAACATAACCAATTAATTGAAATGGCTCTGCTGATTGATTCATCTAACCGGCAGCCTGTCAATTTATTTCTGGATATTGGCCGTCTTTTTTTCGCAAACCCCCACGCAATAGATGTCAAGAGGTTTGTTTGCGGAGCATGTACAGGCACTTTTAAAAAAATGTATTTACTGCTAATGGCTCAATTTGCTTCAACGTAACATTGGAGAAAAAACTTTTTTTTCTGGATTCCATGACGCACTTTTAGCCGTAAATTATTAGATAAAGATAACATTTTGTGGCGATTATCGTATCTGATCCAGTTTTATCACATTTTAATGTAGCAATGACGCCATTGGCTTGATATTGGTTGAAGAGGTTTATTTGGGTTTGCTGAAAATCACTTCGGCACTCATTGTTTTGATCCAACTGCGTCTAAAAGCAAAAAAGAAGGACTTACATCGTGCAAAACCAGTATGAACGTTTGTAGGTCGTTGCAAACTAGCGATTCCTCATGATAAAAATCACCCTCAAGATCATTAACGTTGTCATGACACAGATTCGCAACCACAACAAAAACTCACCCCTGCATTCTAGGGCGCCAAACCATATCGATGGAATCCAGCGAAGAGAAGCCCTAAGTTCCACTGGCAACTTGCATAGGGCCTCAATAACGCGATGACATCAAGTTGGAAAGTCACATTTATGAATGGCTCAATGTGGATTTTACCGAATGATAAAAGGGCATTCTTAATAATCGTGCGTAGGACGTATACAATGAAGGGTTTCCCTTATTGCGCAATCTGCTTTCGGGATAGGTGCAGGGTTGCCGCCTTAAAGTTTCTCCTTCATTTAGGTTCGGTTTTTTTCCCCAGGGGCGCAAAGGTGAGGATTTTTTCGAGCAAAATGAAATGTGGAAATTGGGCCTGCCGTAAACAGTCTAGTAGTGATTCTGTCGGTTTTCCGGAAAATGAGATTCTAAGAAATTTCCAATCTTGATATAAAGACGATTTACGAAATAATGAGGGTTTTCTAATTCGAAGCTGGTGAGTTTATCGGGCTTCTAGGTCGTCGTGGAAAAGAATTTCTTCCTGACGTTTCACAAGCACAAGTTGCTTGCACCTTCAGAGTGCTGCTGAGCGAGGAGGCGTGGCCTAGGCCATATACTCGTTGAAACAACCGCTGGCTAGCCCCACGGCTGGCAGAATCAGACTTAAAGGCCGAAGCAAAAGGGGTTTTTAGCTTCCCTTTAGGAAGACCTTTTTTCCTCAATGAATGCCCCTGAATAAACCACCATTTAAAGGTTGCTCTCCTTTCGTTGTCGTGCAGATGCCAGATCGGCGAATGTCCATGTAAGGGTAACCCCAGGAAATGGACCGGTGAGCTGCCATTTAGACATGCTGAACGGAGGGAACTGGGCCGAATATCAGGCCAGCCACAGCTGCGGCGTTTATCCGTCTTGGCGTGTGCAATTTTTTAAACTTGTAATTTTTAATAAATGTTTTATGTATGTATGTATGTATGTATGCTGTGCCGAGCAAACCGCCTCTGAAGGTGCAAACTGCTCGTGCTTGCAAAACGTCAGGAAAAAAATTCTTTTCCACGACGTCCTAAAAGCCTGAAAATCTCCCACTGTTTCAACAAAACCAACCAAAATAGTCTTCAACTTAAGGATTCCAAGTGATTAGGCAACGACGCCTAGGCTGCACATCCAACGGTGACGTCACTGATCGATTCGCACATTGAGCAACCGGTGACGTCACAGTGAAAATCCGCAGCTAACCAATCGGTGTCGAGGGATTGAGGGGGTTGACAGTAATGAGCGCTCTAATCCCGTCCGACAGATCCAACCACGTGCCGAGTAATTAAAAAGATCACCAAATGATCCAGTCAATCAGGGCCTGATTATAGTGGGACGGCGTCTGGATTTGGCACGGATGTATTTCAGCGGTATTTAAAAAATCGAAATAACATTTTTTTTAAATTTTATTAAAAAAAATTTTTTTATAATTTTTTATTTATTAATAATAATGGATTTTTTAATTAATAATAATGCAATAACATTTTTCGGCTTAGGCAACATTGATTGTTGATTGGTCAGGATTTAGTTACTTCTGACTCAACAGCAGGGGCGTGCAGTCCTTTGGGGAAGCAAGGGAAGCATTGCTTTCCCCTAGAATTCCCTGGAAGTCGACCCATCGAAAGATTTGAAAAATGGTCTTATTATTATATTCAAGAGGGAAAAAGAGGTTAAATACAAGAAGGAGGAGAGATTGTATAGCATGACCAGGTCTACAAACTCATGAGCATCAAGAAAAGACAATATCATAAGGATCTATCTTGGTCATATCGGTCATAAGGATGCAGCTTGCAACGGACCGTAGGCGTTATCCATCGCAGTATGAGCTTCTTCGATATGCAATATTTTGGACTGCTTTTCGGTTTACATATAAAATTTTCGGGGTCAAATGAAAAAATATACAGGGTGATTCAAAAGTGGCGCCATTCCTTTTAAGGCGTTATAGGGGCTCACTTGGAGGAGAAAAAATTTTTGGTGTAAAAGACGGTGTAAGACGTTACACCAGCAAAGGGCTAGAGACACTCGACGATTGGCTCCAAGCATTGACTCAGATTGTGGACGACCTAGAGGTGCTCGGGTTCCAGACACAGAGGCACAGATATTGGAGATAATTGCAGCAGAGCCTTCGAGAAGTGCTCGGAGCATTGCACAGCCACTGACACTTTCCCAGGCACCGGATAATTGTCCCTATAACTCCCCAGAGGAAGGGCCACATTCCTACCATGTATGTAAGATACACAGGACACAAGGACACTATTAACTCTCTGATCTTCCGAACACACATACAAATACGGTACAAATTGAGCAGGAGTTAATTAACCGAATACGAGAAGCTGATCAAAAGGTGATCCCAGACTGCGGCGAAGAGTAAACAAGAAAGTGATTGGGGAACAAACATGTCTGGAGTTAAACGGGCAGAACTTCGTCAACCTCTTGTGATTTAACAACTTTATTGAATTTTATTTGATTAATATTAATCATTGATACATAACCTTACACAGGAGATGTTTGTTTACATGTGAGGCGAGTTTAGGTATATCATTCATCAGCCCCAAAAAGGAAGGCAGCACTGACGGCAAATTGACAGAGTTATCCTAACCTCAAAATATTTCTATTGCTTTCTCTTTCTTTGTTTTGTGTTTATCCATGGTTATTACAATTTTCAATAATTAAGTAGTAACAGGTATTTACGTAATGTTAATTAGGCAGATTACCTTGAAAAGCGTCGTTGCCGTAATTCTGATCTAGTTTTTGGCAAATATCTCAGTTTTTGGTAAGAATTAATTTTTTTTATTATTTTTCCTGTACTCCCAAAACACCCCCAGAGGAAGGACGCCACTTTTGAATCACCCTGTAGAGGTTAAGTGGCGAGCCCTTAAGGACTGAATAAGCAGTTGTGCGGATTAAATACGCAGTGCGCATTCACCTCAAGTTTGATTTTGCAGTTTGCGGAAATCAGGAGAATTTTTTTTTATTTGAATAAACATAGTAGCATCTTGTTCGACTGATTTTTCGAAAAGTGATATACAGGGTGATTGACAACTTGATGGACACCGAGCAGGGGCGTGTGGAGGACCTCCAAACAAGACCAGTTTCCATTTAAGTTTGTTTCTCAGGCTACACGAGATACAGGATGTTAGTTTAAAAAAATTATTGGTATTTTCTCTTTAACTCCTACAGTTTATGAGATATTTTGCTCAAATTTTGAACGTTGGCTACCCGTAGGTATACCAACTGGTTGCAAAAATCTACAGGGTGTTTTTTTTTTCCAGAGGCATACCCCCCATTTCCCTGTCGCTTAACATTTTCGAAAGAGGTTCAATTTACTAATTTAACAATATGATTTGACGAATAATAATATGTCGGTTAGACCGAAATTAACCGTGACAGAACTGTGCGTTTGATTGACAATGCGTAAAATGTAACTTACTTAGATGGCAGATGGTATGTTTTCCTACTACTTACAGTAGTGGTCGTAGGTAAGTGTATTTATAAATTGCTTCCCTTCAAATTTCATCGCACGCCACTGCTCAACAGTAAGCTGAGACTTGTCAAATCAAACCCAACTAGTCACTTGGTTTTTTAACGCCTTCTACCAACCGTTTTCCCTTTGATAATTCGATAACTTTGAGCGCTCGTTATCTAAAACGAATCAATAGTATTTGCTAAATGAAATGCGAGTAGAAAAAGCTGAGGAAAGTAAAAGTTGTCTTGCTCGGTGCAGTCGATTGGTTATTCTTTGCCAATTAACCTGCCGATGGACGATGCCCAGTAAAGACAACCACCCATGAAATATGTGGTTTCAGGGCAGCTTGTAATATTACGTACAGTAATCACTTTCTCCGTTTTTTTTTGTTGCCGATTAAAGAGAAATGCCAAAGACCGGTTAGGAATTAGACGTGGTAGAATACTGGACAGTTTCTCGTAAATCTAATGGTTATTTAATTTTTTTCTTCAACTTTCATCAAATAAGACCAACAGATCATTTTTTAAAATCCCCATAAAAGTGCGCCACGAAGAAGGTCTGACTCCAGTGGTGGAGCAACGTTCTCAGAATTCCAGAAACATCTGTATGACGCAGCAGAAGCGAGCAAATATCTGAAGGTGTCTCACCGTTTCTCTACAATATATACTGCTATGACATATACAATTACAACTTACCAAACAAAAATCAAATCGACAGATCGGCATACATATTACAATACGCAGACGACACGGCACTTATTGTACATGACAAAACTACTGAGAGAGCAGCTCAAAGACTCCAAACACTAACAAACAACACAATGACATGGTTTTATAAATGGAGACTAACACCAAACGCGTCAAAAACCCAACTTCTGCTCACAAATTAGAGACTCAACGCTGACTCGCCTACAATAACTGCAGACGGCCAAACGACACAACCAAAAAACGACGTAAAATACCTTGGAATCACAATTGACCACAAACTTAAATTCACTAAACACATACGAAACATCAGGGCAGAAACAATAAAGAGAACAAAACACTTCCGATCACTAACCTACAAAGACAGAGGAATTAGCACAAACACCGCCACCAAAATATATAAAGCGATTTGTAGACCCTTGCTAGACTTTGGACATATACTCATGACCAACGGAACAGAAAGGACAAAACGTTATATACAAACAACAGAACAAATTGCACTAAGACTAATAACACGAATAAGACACCCCCAAAACCCACTACACAACCCCTCCACCCAACTACTATACGAAAAAAGACTCATACATCTACAGACAAAATGGACAAACAACCCCTACAACTGGACCATACTGAATCCCCTTTGTCTTACAAGACCAACCAGACAATCCCGCTTCCGTTTCCCTACATCAACGCTACTCGAACACTACAACGCAACTGACTACTGGACAATAAAATAATTTTTTCTTGTCATTAGAATTGGAAAGTTTATTTAATAATATTGTTAACCTAGAATAAGAGAATTTTCATCTTTGTTTTTTATTTAGACTAAGACTACATGTATTAAACAAGGGCAGAAAGACCGATAGGTCGATAGCCTTATTTAGAAATAAAGATGTTTACTGCTACTCTCTGAAGGTGCTAACCATGCGTGCTAGCGAAACGTCAGGACCAAATTCCTATTCCCCAAAACCAGAAAATCACCGATTGTTCAAACATTTGATTATTGAGCAATAGAAGTTTTACTTCATTGAAACCAGTTTAGGGACAGACTTAGAAGACGAAGATTTCGTTTTTCATCCATTCTGATCAGTAAGAAAAGACGCAGAAATAGACGGACTGGTAAAGTTCAATAAAAGTTTAAAAAATAATGAAAACATTGAAGAAGCAAAAGATAAGTTAAGGTCATAAGAAAGGGACGCCAAACAATTAAAAAACCTATGAGGAATCCCGAGAGGAAAAAACACGACAGTCATGCTTGAACAACAGACACAAAGCATCTAATTAATAAAGTGTAATTATTAAGAGCCGCTATTGTTGTGCAAGCACAATGAAACAAGATTTGCCACTTTCAGGGATTTTCTTGCGGCCTTCGCGCCTTTACTATTTTGACCGATTAAAAAGCAACCTGCAGAAATCAGCCAACATCCGTCCACATGGTAAATGTCAAAACGCCTGCACATTCAATTCCATTAAAAATAAAACGGAATCAACCTTCATGAATATGCCACGAAAAAAAAATTATGTAGGAATTAGTAACATGGGTATCACTTGCTTTAAACGGCAAAATGTTTTAATTAAAAAAAACGGAACAGTGTATCGCCCTGTACAATCCAAAACAAGTCGTTTCAATCAGTTCAGTATGATTTTAAACGAAATTGATTGATTTTAATGCACAATTTGGACCTTCAAAATTGATTCATTCTCCTACTATTTGAACAGTTGTTAATGTCGGTTAACAGTTAATAATAAAATGTGACGTATTAGGTGGAATTCAGGGTTAATTGAAGATTCGAGTACATTCATTTATGATTTATACTGGGTGTTCCGCGATTTGATGGCCACGGCTTAAAAGAGCGTATTCCATGGTCAATTTTAAACCCCAGATATAAAGCATTTTAGGGTTTAAACTTGCGCTATCCAAGTGATGAGTTGTGATGAATGGAAACAGGATTATTTCAGGTCCATCTGGTAATCTTATAGCTTTGATAGCTTGATACAGTTAAACTGGCAGGATTGTCTGAGTAAAATCAAAGAAACTATTGGAAATTTTCAAAGTCCTGACTAATAATAGGAACATTTCGGATAAGAAACCCAATACTCAGATAAACATTTCAAATGGTTCCATCCTCCTACCGTCTATACCTATTGTATGTCAGTTAATGGCCAACAATAACTCAATACGACGTATGCACATATCATGTCTATTTTGCTTAATTAAGACATAATGGGCTTTTAACTGGATTATTTATCAGGCGAATACAGTCCGAGTTTTCCCAGCAGTTAAGCAATCTACATACAAACTCCTATTTAAAAAATAAAATCATTTATTTCCAGACTGGGAAAACAATAAAAATATGACCATCATTTCATGAATATTAGCTTTTTGCAAGCGGCACATGATTCCAATTATTGATTGCAAAATTCTTATGGCTTATCGATTCAAGATAAGAGCCGAAATGATCGTATTGCGATTAACCAGTTGTTTAAATAAGACAGCCGACAAAGTCTGTTATTTATTATTTATTCCCGATAAACGAACTCCACTCCTGGGCCACTATCTCGGTACAAACACAACAAAGTAAATATGGGCTTTTGTTATTTTCTAGTCATTTTTCAGCTCCAGGAAGGGCTTGAAAGGATTATTTATAACGGCATTGTTCTTCGTCTGGTTAAATAATTAACCACCTCGCCTTCTTCGGAGGCTCTTCTTCTTTCGTCACCATTATTCACTTTCTCGGGTTATTGGAAATGTCAGGGCTTGTCTCGTACAGATTACATGCAATCGCTTTCGGAATAACTATATTTTGCTCCTTATCTTATTGTCTATGTAAGTCCGATATAAATATATATAAATTTACGAAAATTCAACTTGCATCGTTTATTTAAAATACTACTGCCTGAAATCCGAAGGTGAATTTTTCGCAGAACATACAGAAAAGTACTCTGCTTCATAAGAAGTTAAACGTCTGGCTCAAAACCTTGTAGAACGTGAAAAACTTAATTTTTCCAGTTTGAATTATACAGAATTACAAAAAGTCAAATTCCGTCATTGATTGAAGAATTTTAAGAATGAAGAATTGATACAAACAAAAAATGAATACATACAAAAAAATATTCTGCTTCATATGAAATCAAACGTCCTTGCGCAAACCTTGTAGAACGTGAAACTCTAAAATTGTCCAGTTTGATGCGATATAAAATTACACAAACTTACGAAACTCAACTTCCGTCAATGATTTGATTTGTTGTTAGAAATATGAAAAATCTCGATTCCCGAATAGATGGTTTGGCAGAAGGGGACCAATTGAATGACCTCCAAGATCACCTCATTTAACACCCTTAGACTCCTTTCTTTCGGGACATCTAAAGTCCGCTGTTTATAAGACACAACACATTTACTTCACATGTAAAATGAAGCTTCCTTTTCCATTTTTTGGAACCGGCATAAGAATTTCTGAAGCAGGTGAATAGAAACGGTCATGGGAAGAACAGGGTGCAAACATGAAAAACCTCACAAAATGTCACCCAAGTTCAAGAATGCATTATGAAGGAACCACGGGATCGAATAAAATGCATTATGAAGAAACCACCGCATCGAATGAAAGCAGATTTACATCACATGTAAAATGAAGCTTCCTTTTCCATTTTTGAAACCCGCAAACGAAAGACTGAAGCAAATGATCAGAAACGAGCATCAGAAGGACGAGGTGCAAATATGAAAAACCGCGCAAAAACGTACTCAAGTTTACGAATTAATTATGAAGAAACCACCATATCGAATGAAACCAGATTTACACCACATGTAAAATGAAGCTTCCTTTTTAATTTTTTGGAACCGGCATAAGAATTTCTGAAGCAGGTGATTAGAAAGGGTCATGAGAAAAACAGGGTGCAAACATGAAAAACCTCACAAAATGTCACCCAAGTTCAAGAATGCATTATGAAGGAACCAGTGGATCGAATAAAACCAGATTCATCTCACATGTAAAATAAGGCTTCCTTTGCCATTTTTGAAACCCGCATATGAAAGACTGAATGAAATAATTAGGAACGGGTATCAGAAGGACGAGGTGCAAAAATGAAAAACCGCGCAAAAACTAACCGAAGTTTACGAATTAATTATGAAGAAACCACCGGATCGAATGAAAGCAGATTTACATCACATGTAAAATGAAGCTTCCTTTTCCATTTTTGAAACCCGCAAATGAAAGACTGTAGCAAATGATCAGAAACGGGTATCAGGAGGACGAAGTGCAAAAATTAAAAACCGCGCAAAAACTTACCCAAGTTTACGAATTACGACCTCCAAGATCACCTGATTTAACACCCTTAGACTTCTTTCTTTCGGGACATCTAAAGTCCGTTGTTTATAAGTCACAACCTGCTGATATTGATGATCTTAAAAGGCGAATTTCAGCACAATGCCGGTCAATTCCCGGTGAAGTTTTCCGAAATGTTAGGGAGGAGTTCGAAAACAGACTATTATTGTTTACAGGAAAATGAACAACACTTTGAACAACTGATAAGATAGTGCGTAAATAGGATCCCATGTGCTTTATTGTAGAAATTTCTCTTCCGCAAATAAAAAGTTATTTTTGACGAAGTAAATTCAACGATTTCAACGGTGTCACCTACTCTTCTAATCATTTGTACTGCAAGGAGAGCGAATGCAATAATTTTTGTGTAAACACTAACCCGGAAACCCACAATCGCAATTCGAAAAATTTAAAATGTTTCTGCAACTTTGAAACGCGATTAGTTGGAAACCTCTGGACAAAAAGCAACCTAGTAGGATACCACTGAAAAGAGAATTGAAGGCCCTTTAAAACGATGTGCCACTTGACCCCCATTCCCATTTAAGATTCTAAGGGTGGCATCTAAGGGCTGAAGTGTCCCCTCTTACAAATAAAATTGACTGTGTCGTTCGGATTTTTCATGTTTCCAACTACAAGAAAGATATTAAGGGTGGGAAGTTTTCAAATCGACACCCCGTACATTCTGCTTCAAATAAAATCAACCTTTTAGTGCAGAAGCTTGCAGAACTTGAAAAACCATTTTTTTTTCATTTCGGCTCTAATAGAAAGGCATAAGGTATGAAGGAAATTTGCAAAAAATCAGCTTTCGGTTAAAGATTTCTCAGTAGCATAAAAAATGCACCAGAAATAGAAACACTGCAATAATGACTGTTGCTGCGGTTGAGGAAAATCCCCTCAACAGAATTGAACAAATATAAATGTTCTTATCAGTACGACCAAGTCAATAAATAGCAATCAGTTGAAGAATGTGTGACTTTTGACTTAACTGAACTCTGCATTCACTTTGACTATTGAAGAGAACAAATGGCAATGACACTCATTTTGATCGAAACAAGCCTGAACTATCGATAGTAGGATTGTGAATAGTTGCGTTCTACCGCAAACCAGCATCAATTTACGCAGAAAACAACATGATTTTCCACTTTGACCAAAACAGCACATCGCGTTGCATTCATTGCACAAGGTTAGCGGTGAAAACCTTAGATAGTACTTGTATTGAATATCAGATATCATTTGATTGTGCAAAGAACGCCAATCAAATTCATGGCTAAAATGATTATTATTAACAACAAATCAAGCGTGTCAATTCGACGAACAAAAGCATGTTTTGAGTGGACGGCAGTTTTGCTCTAGTTATTATGCATGTACGTTCGAAGCATACAAGTCCAAGACGGACTAATCAAACGAGCAAATAGATGTAATGTGTCATAAGTGGTTTTCTGATGCCAATGTGGACTTTGCCAGTTAGATGGATGATAAGTAATCGATGGGCTGGGGTTCAGGTCGTGATTTACTAGGTTGTGCTCACCTTGGATAATGATTTATGACTGCACTAACTCATAAAAAATAAATCCGTGTCAATTCGATATTTGAGCACGAAAGTGTAACTCTATAGCAAATTTCGAAAAGAAAATCCCCTATGAACTCTCAAGAACCAGGCCAGTTGGTTACAAACCAGGGCACTCAAAAGGTTCCTGTACTTTAAGAACTATATAGAAATCCCTATTGCCTCTTAATCCCAAGTCCCAAAAATCCTAAAGAGGCTGAGGAAACTGAGAAACCCATCAATAAACCAGCCTCATCCAGTATGTTTGGAAAATTGATCAAAATGATTACATACAAAACCGATTTTGTTAATCAGTTGCATAAATTAATTGACAAAATATAGGGCAGTCGGCTGCTGATTCTGGCCAATAATAATAAACAGGCACGCATGTAACAATAGATCTGTTTATAATCACGGTTATTCTTTGCATCCTGCTGCCATTCTATTGCCTAATCATATGGACGCTGATGAAACGACTGGAATTGTTTATGTAATAAACACGCGAGGAATTTACAAAAATGCAGTAATGGACTTGTACGTGTAAGTTTTTAATTTCCGAGATGTAGCCGTCGGGTTAATGAGTTCTCCACATGCGTTACCAGCAGCCTCCGAGCAAACAGGATTGCGCCAATCGAAGTGAAAAAAAAAGTGAAGGTACCGATGTTCCGACCAAATTCTAATCTAAATAATAAATAAGAACTCGTGTATTCGTGTCCGATGCGATGCTTCAGGTACGTTCTCTCCTCCATTTTTGTTACCCAGCCTGTTATTGTTACCTTTTCAGGCGCAATTGTGTATGACGACCTTCAAATGCCTCCGCTTGATTGTTCCATAAAAGCTCATCGGACAAAACGGAAATTGACAATTTCGTATCTACGGTCACGGACATACATATGTTCGTATATTGAAAATCGCAAAATTTGCCACACAAATCAACAGGAAAATAACAGCACGGATATTATGGTTAATGATAGCAGTCATCAACAGAGGACAAAGTGTTATTTCATAAAAAATTACGGATGAACTTTGAAGAAATCGAATTTACAGCACATGTAAACTGAAGCTTTTTCTATTTTCTGAAACCCGAATTCCAGAGTCTGAACTGGTTGCTCAGAAACAAGCTTCAGAAGGGCAGGGTGCAAAAATGAAAAATTGTGAAAAATCTTACCCAAGTTTACGAATTAATTATGAAGAAACCACCGGATCGAATGAAACCACATTTACTTCACATGTAAAATGAAGCTTCCTTTTCCATGTTTTGGAACCGGCATAAGAATTTCTGAAGCAGGTGATTAGAAAGGGTCATGAGAAAAACAGGGTGCAAGCATGAAAAACCTCACAAAATGTCACCCAAGTTCAAGAATGCATTATGAACGAACCAGTGGATCGAATAAAACCAGATTCATCTTACATGTAAAATAGGGCTTCCTTTGCCATTTTTGAAACCCGCATATGAAAGACTGAATCAAATAATTAGAAACGGGTATCAGAAGGACGAGGTGCAAAAATGAAAAACCGCGCGAAAACTTACCCAAGTTTACGAATTAATTATGAAGAAACCACCGGATCGAATGAAACCAGATTTACATCACATGTAAAATCAAGCTTCCTTTTCCATTTTTTGGAACCGGCATATGAAAGGCTGAAGCAAATGAGCAGAAACGAGCATCAGAAGGACGAGGTGCAAATATGAAAAACCGCGCAAAAACTTACCCAAGTTTACGAATTAATTATGAAGAAACCACCGGATCGAATGAAACCACATTTACTTGACATGTAAAATGAAGCTTCCTTTTCCATGTTTTGGAACCGGCATAAGAATTTCTGAAGCAGGTGAATAGAAACGGTCATGAGAAGAACAGGGTGCAAACATGAAAAACCTCACAAAATGTCACCGAAGTTCAAGAATGCTTTATGAAGAAACCACCGGATCGAATGAAAGCAGATTTTCATCACATGTAAAATGAAGCTTCCTTATCCATTTTTGAAACCCGCAAATGCATGACTGAAGCAAATGATCAGAAACGAGCATCAGAAGGACGAGGTGCAAATATGAAAAACCGCCCAAAAACGTACTCAAGTTTACGAATTAATTATGAAGAAACCACCATATCGAATGAAACCAGATTTACACCACATGTAAAATGAAGCTTCCTTTTTAATTTTTTGGAAACGGCATAAGAATTTCTGAAGCAGGTGATTAGAAAGGGTCATGAGGAAAACAGGGTGCAAACATGAAAAACCTCACAAAATGTCACCCAAGTTCAAGAATGCATTATGAAGGAACCAGTGGATCGAATAAAACCAGATTCATCTTACATGTAAAATAGGGCTTCCTTTGCCATTTTTGAAATCCGCATATGAAAGACTGAATCAAATAATTAGAAACGGGTATCAGAAGGACGAGGTGCAAAAATGAAAAACTGCGCAAAAACTTACCCAAGTTTACGAATTAATTATGAAGAAACCACTGGATCGAATGAAACCAGATTTACATCACATGTAAAATGAAGCTTCCTTTTCCATTTTTTGGAACCGGCATATGAAAAGTTGAAGCAAATGAGCAGAAACGAGCATCAGAAGGACGAGGTGCAAATATGAAAAACCGCCCAAAAACTTACTCAAGTTTACGAATTAATTATGAAGAAACCACCATATCGAATGAAACCAGATTTACACCACATGTAAATGAAGCTTCCTTTTCCATGTTTTGGAACCGGCATAAGAATTTCTGAAGCAGGTGATTAGAAAGGGTCATGAGAAAACAGGGTGCAAACATGAAAAACCTCACAAAATGTCACCCAAGTTGAAGAATGCATTATGAAGGAACCAGTGGATCGAATCAAACCAGATTCATTTACATGTAAAATAAGGCTTCCTTTGCCATTTTTGAAACCCGCATATGAAAGACTGTAGCAAATGATCAGAAACGGATATCAGAAGGACGAGGTGCAAAAATGAAAAACCGCGCAAAAACTTACCCAAGTTTACGAAATAATTATGAAGAAACCACCGAATCGAATGAAACCAGATTTACATCACATGTAAAATGAAGCTTTCTTTTCCATTTTCTGGAACCGGCATATGAAAGGCTGAAGCAAATGAGCAGAAACGAGCATCAGAAGGCCGAGGTGCAAATATGAAAAAACCGCCCAAAAACGTACTCAAGTTTACGAATTAATTATGAAGAAACCACCGAATCGAATGAAACCAGATTTACATCACATGTAAAATGAAGCTTCCTTTTCCATTTTTTGGAACCGGCATAAGAATTTTTGAAGCAGGTGATTAGAAACGGTTATAAGAAGAACAGGGTACAAGCAAGAAAAACCTCACAAAATGTCTCCGAAGTTCAAGAATGCATTATGAAGGCACCAGTGGATCGAATAAAACCAGATTCATCTCACATGTAAAATAAGGCTTCCTTTGCCATTTTTGAAACCCGCATATGAAAGACTGAATGAAATAATTAGAAACGAACGGTATCAGAAGGACGAGGTGCAAAAATGAAAAACCGCGCAAAAACTTACCCAAGTTTACGAATTAATTATGAAGAAACCACCGGATCGAATGAAACCAGATTTACATCACATGTAAAATGAAGCTTCCTTTTCCATTTTTTGGAACCGGCATAAGAATTTTTGAAGCAGGTGATTAGAAACGGTTTTAAGAAGAACAGGGTACAAGCAAGAAAAACCTCACAAAATGTCTCCGAAGTTCAAGAATGCATTATGAAGGCACCAGTGGATCGAATAAAACCAGATTCATCTCACATGTAAAATAAGGCGTCCTTTTCCATTTTTGAAACCCGTATATGAAAGACTGAAGCAAATGATCAGAAACGGGTATCAGAAGGACGAGGTGCAAAAATGAAAAACCGCGCAAAAACTTACCCAAGTTTACGAATTAATTATGAAGAAACCACTGGATTCGAATGAAAGCAGATTTACATCACATGTAAAATGAAGCTTCCTTTTCCATTTTTTGAAACTCGCATAAGAATATCTGAAGCAGGTGATTAGAAAAGGTCATGAGAACAGGATGCAAATATAAAAAACAACACAAAAAGTTGCCAAAGTTCAAAAAATTATTAGGCCGGAACCACTTGCTCGAATAACGCCAAATTCGCCCTACATGTAACCTGAAGCCTTCTTTATAATTTCCCGAAATTTTCATTCCTACATCTTCAAACGGTAGACCGAAAACCGGCTTCAGAACAGCCCGATGTACGATATTGAAAACGAGCAAACTTTCGACATGGCGCATAATTAAAAATGCTTCGTAAGTAACAGCTAACAAAAGTAGATCAGCGAAAAAAAAATTCATAACTTTCATCCTCATATTATGCGAATTGTCTACATAAAACCGAAAACAATGCCCTCGAAAAATATGCATATTTATAAACTATTGTTTAATGTATTGTAATCATCATACACCTGAAATCGTCACAGCATAATATAAGGAAAAGCATTATTTTTTATGCGATGCAAAGCGAACTGGCCAGACCAAGTATGTCGATTGAAAACATATTTTAACCATTAGTCTGTTTCTGCTCAACAAAACACACACGGTCACGTCGATATCAAGGTAATCGTTGAATAATCATTAAGTATTTATCGATAACAATAAAATCGTCGGTCATAATCAGAGCAGCTATATACCCTTTTGTTCAAGTAGTTATTGCTTGTTTAATAGCTACTAATTTATACTAAAATTCCTTGTTCTACTACACCTTCTTTGAAGAACACCTAAACCTAAAAAAACGGGTTTCCTGACTGGTAAGCAGCTTAAAGAAGAAAGGGCAATAAATATGTTGTAAAGTCGCATTATCCCATGCCTCTTTATGTCATATTTAACGTAAACACCACAGCGAATTTCGTGTTTCCCAAAACCCATTTACAATTTTATTGCCGCCTTGTAAATCCAAACTATCGCTAATGGATACCGTTAAAAGATTTTAGTACATTTCTCCACTTTGCGTCAGGCAATGAGCGTTTCAATAGTTTGAAAATGTTACATTATAATATATGGCCCATAAAAGTAAAACATTTCAAATCTTGTGCGAACACTTGAAGCCGAGGACAAATTACGTGCTTGCCTAATTTGGAACCACCGGGTTCCAAACCACTTTCTTTTATACTTTTTAAAACAATTTGTTTGACTCATTCTTCTGTGAAATGGTGTATCACTTTTGGTGGATTTGCAGACGTTTTGTTTCGTCATGGTTGCTCGATCTTTGTACAACAACAACAACAACCAGAACATGCGTTATTTAAAACAATTGGGACTCTGATAATACAGATCCATTATTCTGGTCTGTTTCGGCAATAAGTTCGGCAGCAGTTGCTGTTACTTACCTCTTGTAATGTGTTGGGATTTTTCGTGGTTTTATTTAAGTATCTTTCTTGATTTTGGCAAAATTTTGCAGTCTGTTTCTCGAATTTTTTCTTTTCGCTTTTCACACCGCCGATGTATTTTTTCCGAAACTCTTCCAGTGGTTTGAGGACGGAGGAACTGGCGTTCTCCAACTGAAACAACAGAGAAAAATGTGTGATTATTTCAGCAACAGTTACATAATTAATGACATAAAATACATGGTGTTTTATGCGAAGAAAGTCATGTTAGCGGATTCAAATTGTCATTAACTTTCCCATAAAAATGTGTTGTTTTGTTTTGTTGGGAGCAACATACTTTAAATATCAAAGTATTGACAAATCTGAAAAAATCGGTTGGAAATGTTTAGTGGTGAATTTTTTCACAGCAAAGCGATGGGCTAAAAATGCCGCCTCAACTCTAATTCACAACCCTTAAAAACTTGGAAACAAATCTATCACATTTTAAAGACTGGCAAACACCCATGAATAGTAGTAGTAAATATCTTTATTTCTAAAAAAGGCTATCGACCTATCGGTCTTTCTGCCCTTGTTTAATACATGCAGTCTTAATCTAAATAAAAAACAAATATGAAAATTCTCTTATTCTAGGTTAACAATACTATTAAATAAATAAGATTTCAGTGGCAAGAAGAAATTATTTTATTGTCCACTAGTCCGTTGCGTTTGTAAGTGTTCGAGTAGCGTTAATGTAGGGAAAGCGGAAGCGGGATTGTCTGGTTGGTCTTGTAAGACAAAGGGGATTCAGTATGGTCCAGTTGTAGGGGTTGTTTGTCCATTTTGTCTGTAGCTGTATGAGTCTTTCCGAGATCTTTGTCATGTTTGTGCGTTCGTATAGTAGTTGGGTGGAGGGGTTGTGTAGTGGGTTTTGGGGGTGTCTTATTCGTGTTATTAGTCTTAGTGCAATTTGTTCTGTTGTTTGTGTATAACGTTTTGTCCTTTCTGTTCCGTTGGTCATGAGTATATGTCCAAAGTCTAGTAAGGGTCTACAAATAGCTTTATATATTTTGGTGGCGGTGTTTGTGCTAATTCCTCTGTCTTTGTAGGTTAGTGATCGGAAGTGTTTTGTTCTCTTTATTGTTTCTGCCCTGATGTTTCGTATGTGTTTAGTGAATTTAAGTTTGTGGTCGATTGTGATTCCAAGGTATTTTACGTCGTTTTTTGGTTGTGTCGTTTGGCCGTCTGCAGTTATTGTAGGGGAGTCAGCGTTGAGTCTGTGGTTTGTGAGCAGAAGTTGGTTTTTTGACGCGTTTGGTGTTAGTCTCCATTTATAAAACCATGTCATTGTGTTGTTTGTTAGTGTTTGGAGTCTTTGCGCTGCTCTCTCAGTAGTTTTGTCATGTACAATAAGTGCCGTGTCGTCTGCGTATTGTAATATGTATGCCGATCTGTCGATTTGATTTTTGTCTGGTAAGTTGTAATTGTATATGTCATGGCAGTATATATTGTAGAGAAACGGTGAGAGCGGGGATCCTTGAGGGAGCCCTTGTTCAGGGGAAAAAGAAAATGACAGTGTTTTGTCAATTCGTAGTTGTAGTTGTCTGTTTTCTAGTAAGTTCTTTATGGTGTGTAGTAGATATGTTGGTGTGTGTAGTTGTATAGTTTGTATAGTAAGCCTCTATGCCAGACACTGTCAAAAGCCCTGTTAATGTCCATAAACAGGCAAGATGTCTTTCTGTCAGTTAGGTGGGTAGTTTGTATATTGTTGGCCAAAATAAAGAGCGGATGAACAGTCGAGTGATGCTGTTTGAAACCAAATTGGTAGGTAGGTATATGTTTTCCAATCACTTTTTCAAGCCGTTGCTTCATTATGTATTCGAAAATTTGCCTAGTACTGGAAGCATTGTAATTGGTCTGTAGTTGCTCGGTTGTGTATTGTCCAGTCCATTTTTGGGTATAGGGATTATCAAGCCGTTTTTTCATGTTTCTGGGATTCTGCCATTTGTGAGGCAGTGGTTCAATTCAGTTAGGATCAGTTTGTGTGTTTCTTGAGTTAGGCTTTTCAAGACTTTTGCCTTAATTTTATCCTTCCCCGGTGCAGTGTTCTTGATGTGCGCTAGGGCTTTCATCGTACTCTGTGTCTGTGATCAGTGTGTAGGCATAGTTTGGTGAGTTGTTAAAATAGTTCAAGTACCAGTCGTTGATCAAGTTCCAGTTGTCATTGTCGAAGTTAGGGTTTGTCGATGTGCTGAAGGCCCTTTGATAGTGTCTGGCGAATGCGTCCGCTTTCTCTTTGTCTGTGTAGCGTTCTATTCCGTTTTCCGTCAATTGTGTCAGTAGTGCCAGTCTTCCTGTATTGCGCCAGTTTCTTAATTTTTCGCCAGTATGTTTTGCCTTTGTCCTTCTGTATTTCTTTACATGTTTCTAGCCATTTGTCTTGTCGGTATTGTCCAATCAGAGTTTTAATGTTTCTGTTAAGTTGGTTCATTGTCTTTTTTAGGTTGTTATTTTGAGTGTTTGTATATAGTCTGTACAGTTCTCTCTTATGTTTTATTAGTCTCAGTATGTACTTGGGTAGTGTATGTCGGTAGAAAGCATTTTTTTTTCCGGGCTGAATTTTCCTATGGCTAGTGTAAGTTGTTGTTGTATGGTTTCTATTGAAATGTGCTGTGCTTGTGATTGAATGTAGTCATGTATATGTTGTTTCACTTTGTCTATGTCAGTCTTTGTTAGGTTTAAGTTTTTCTCTATAGGAGGTGTATTGGAGGTAGGTTGCGTATGTTGTAAGTCTATGTTAAACGTAATAGCCAGGTGGTCGGATCCAAGTTCGTTGGTTAAGTTTATGTTGTTGATGGTGTTTGTCAAGTTTCTTGTGTGCAGTAGAACGTCTGGTGTTGAGTCTGGGTTTGCGGGCATCAGAAAAGTTGGTGAGGTGTACTGTTTTATAAAGTCGGAATTTTGCAAAAATCTTTTAAGTTGTTTCGTTTTGTTTGTATTCAAGTTAAAGTCGCCTATAACATGTCGCCTACCCATGAATATTTTCGCAACATTCGCCAGATTCTCATTAAAATAGTGTTTCATAAACCATCTTTTTGTTACATTGTATTGTGACTTGTGAGTTAAGTAAAAAAAAACCAAATTTTCAATTAAACGCGTATAGTTCCCGAAAACTGTTCGATTTGCCAGTGATTTTTTCATAGCCCTGTATAAAGAACGGTTATCCGAAGCACTGCGCTATTACGGCAATAACACTACGGTTGAAAAAAATAACCGCATACCGCATCTCTTTGGCCGACAACTAGTCATTTACTATTGACTCAGTTATCATTATATAACGGAACGAAAAAAAAACATGACAATACAATAATTTAATTTTAAAAACCTGAAACGAAAACGTACATTTTCCTGCTGCTAATTCGAATGTAAAGGATACAAGGCGTAAACCTCACACCGACCTTAGTCAGTTATTATTATCATTGCA
Organism: Dendroctonus valens; assembly: GCA_024550625.1. NCBI lineage: Eukaryota > Metazoa > Arthropoda > Insecta > Coleoptera > Curculionidae > Dendroctonus > Dendroctonus valens. Next base: position 1,262,019 of record JAJTJO010000103.1, on the reverse strand, counting down.
CCGACTGGGGTTATCAGCAAATATTCAATAAATCAGGCCAGGCCACTTCAAGCAGTAATTATTATTGAATTTAATTGATTATTATCATTATGTGGTGAATGCCAATTTTTTTTCTTTTGGTTGTTATACGAATCGAATCAATACGTGCTTTTTTGCAAACTTTATCTATGCCGAACTCTGTGCAACCAGTGGCAGGTCATTTGGTCAATGACCCCTCCTAGTATAACTGAAACTGGTGAGTTTTTCGTGCATTTAGATCGTCGCCAAACACAGTTTTACCCTGACGTTTCGCAAGCACGAGTGCCCTGCATCTTCAGAGGTGGTTTGCTCAACGCAGCACGAACTTTACTTAGTTCCAATTGAAGTCAATGGCTTCTAAATGGAAAAACCGTCAACCGCAAACTCTTTATTTGCATTATGAAGCATCGACTCTTACCATTCTGTTCCGCTCCTCCTCCACTTGAAGAATCAGCTCGCTGAAATTCTTCAGCGAGTTGCATATGGTGAATTCATCGTCAGTCTGGGTGCCTCCAATCGTCTCGAAAGTGAAACCCTGCAGACATCGCGCAAACGACTTTTGAGCATCGCCTAGTTCTGGAACAGAAAGAAATAACAATTCAAATTCTGAATCCGGAATTCGGTTACGATCTATTTTTAGGCGGTTTATCCAAACTGCTCACCGGAGTCGATCGACTACTGCGAACCCAAAGTAGAGCGAATAATTGTTGGACTGGAAAGCTCTATCAAATATTCAAAAGGACTACGACAACATACAAGCTTTTCCAATTTGGTAATAAGTGAAAATGTAAAAAAAAAATAATGTATGCAGGATGATTTTGCGGCTGCTGGCACAGTTCGGCTTTAGAAGCTTGAAATGCAGCTTTGAAATATTATACGAGGGTCGTTTGATAAGTCAGTTACTTTTTGAATTTCCCGCGCAGCAACTTTGGATTCGACACTACTCCCGTCAACTGTCGTCTGTTAGTAGACTGCTGTCAAATTTTGAGCACGGTATGTCATTTAGTTCGTGTTTAGCAGTCACTGAAAGGAGATTACTTCGTGAATTTCAACAAAAATTGCAAAAAGTGAATTTCGAGTGCTGATCAAGCATTCTTTTTTACGTAAAAAACCATCACCGAAACGAAGGAAAGGCTTGATAAATACTATGGGGACGCAGAACGTTCAGGTCGTCCAAAAGTGGTTGTTGCGCCAGAAATGATCGATCAAATCCATGGAACGATACTGGACGCTCGGAGAATAAAAGTCATCTCAACTGAGGGGGTACGTCACATTTTACATGAGTATTTAGATATGAAAAAGCTGTACGCACGATGGGTGACCATTTCAAATGAATGTTTGCTTGTTCCTTTGATGTTCCGTCGCATTCCGAACGAGTTTTTGCGCCGTTTCGTAACCGTTGATGAAACGTGGATCCATCACAACACACCAGAGTAGGCATGGGTAACACTGTGTTGAGTTGTTGCTGCACTGTGAGTTACTGAGTTATAACTCATTGCTTGGTGAGTTATGAATTCACTAAGTTATTATTATTATTATTTAAGAAGACACGTTGCACAGTGAAAAACAGACATTGGACCAGGCAGAACAAAAGGATGACGCTAATATGGGGTAAATAATTTCACGCACATTTAATTCAAATCATTGCTTGCCTATCAAATCATATCCTTATACCAGATAAGTGACTGTCAGAAAACTATTTTGCATAAAATTTATTTTTATTTATAAAAGACCTAAAATTAAAAAATCACCCTGTATATAATCCCATGCAACCTAATGGGTTAGCTTCGCCTTAGTTTGCCTATTCACCCAGTTTGATGATCCTGAATGATATCGATTCATTGTGCACATCTAAACTGGGAAATTAGAGACGCCCTAGTCTAGATATGCAAATGTCCATAAATACATGTTTATAAGTGTATGACAAGTTAAATCACGACTTGAACTCGCTTTAATGTGCGTCTGCTTCATTGAACGTCTTTCCTTCTACCCGCTGAAATGTACATATTTGATATGGCTCAAAGACTTAGAACCGGATGAGACTTGATATTCTCTGTAAATTACTGTGGACACTGTTTTAATAAACGAGGCCTGCGGAAAGCCATCAATATACATGGGCAGTGAAAAAATAAAATCCGCCCCAAAACACTGAGAAGCCTAGATAGTTATCCCGCAAGGTTACATAGTACTTGATTTTAAGGTGCACGTCGATTGGATAATATCGGATATCGAATTGAAACCGCTTTCATCAACTCCAATGAAACGTTACCTTATAAAGGTAGGAAACACGCCGCAAGAACGTTGCGCTTTGAATTTCCGCGATAAAAACTCGTTCAGGAAGGAAAAAAAATCCTGAAATTACTTCCAGGCCATTTGGTAATAATATGCTGGTGCACCACTACGGAGATAAGAGCGGCGAGAATCAGCAGCCTAACATTAATAAAAATCTCCAGATGTGCAATTATAGCTAGTTGCAACAACGTTCTTGGGGGACGATTCCGGCAACTTTATTATCGAGGAAGTGTCGATAGTTCAGCCCCACTAGGCTCTGGCTGCTCGCTGGAAGTTGGAATCAAAAGTATCTCTTCGGACCATGGGGGTCGTTGACACGAGCAAGAGAAGATCGATAGGACAATGAAACCCCAAAACTTCAAAGTATTCATTCCGGCACATTGAGAGAATATTTATCGCATCTTTACGGTCAACGTTCTTACTCTTCCATTATTTGAAATATTGAACAATTCGAGCTATGGAAATGGAGCGAATATTAGCTAATCAGTTGCGAAAACCCATTAAGGAAATAGATATTCATCCATTAAAGTGTTGCGACATTGGCTGCACTTCAAAGCAAATTACAATTAATGTTATTCATTTTATGAACGCGTTTACTTTTTTACGGACCCTTAAATTTTCACATTTTTTGCTTCTAAATTTTTAGAAAATACACTCGTCGAAATGGGTTATCGAAAATGTCTTGAGAATGGGATTTTTTAAGTCGTTTCTGAAGAACAGCGTGTTTTCAACTTCGAAGAACCCAAAATTTTTTGCTTCTATCTCTTTAGAGGTTAGGAATTTCTGATCAAAGCTAATCGATGAAAGACAGGTCTCGATGTCGGCTATCAAAATGATCTTGAGACGCAAATCCTTAATGAACCCCCCCCCATTTTTTACTGAAGAGTAACTTTAAAAGGCCTCAATAAGCAGACAAAAACTAGACCGAAAGTCGAATTAGATTTTCAAATATACGCGATTGAACCGCGATTGGTGAGTTTTTGCCCTTAATTTTTTGTTTAAACAGATAGAAATTTAAACTTTTAAAACTGTAAGCTCGCACTGAATGCCAAGCGCTGCTAAATTTGAATTTTTCATATAACCAAAAGATAGCTTTGGAGGAAATTCACCCGAAAAATGCATCTTGCCAAATGTGAGTTTTTACACTTTTGAAGTAGCTTTAAAGGGTGAAGCTCTGCTCGAATAACGCCTATTTTCAAACTTGTGCGGGAGAAAACAAAACTCGATTTTTGTGCAAAATTTCTGGCTGCTGTCCTGAAAATTACAACCTCTAGTTGGAATCAAACAAATTTTACAGAATTTGAGAAAAATCAAAGAAAAAACCCAATTTCATTTCGAAAACTAAAAATCCTTCAGAGTTTCATGATGGACAAAGAAAAAAAGACAAAAAACATACAAAATAAACGAGGTTTCCACCCCTTTAAACATCTGTAAAAACACAATCGCCTGACCCAGTTCCAAAAACTCTCCTCTAATCCACTAAACGATCAACGAAAATCGACAAACCAATTACTAAAGTAGGTACTTGTAGGTAGTTTTCGAAGACGTCCTAAGTGGGCAGGTTGTTACTTAATAAGGATCTAACAATCACACATAATCCAACGATGCAAACTTAATATTAATGAGGAAATATGTAGGTGTAGTTAACGAAGCAGGACAAAAATTGATGTCCACAATGAAGCCACCAGAGGTTCTTAGAGAAAGCTCAACTACATGACTCATGTGAACTGTCGAAGGCAAAAATCGGCGCTTTTTATGTCTCTAAATGCCCTCTCTTTAAACATTTCACGCCGACCAAAGCGATTTAAATGTATTTAACTCAGCGTCAAGAAAAGATGCTTAATATGCACAAGCTGTACCTTTTAAACCTTATTAGAAAACATTGTCATTGTTCAATAATTGGTTCGACATAAATATTTACTGACACCAATTCGGAATATGAGACTGTAACGAATACTGATCACCTTGAGTGGCTTCAGGATGGATTTGAGGTGAATGCGATCAAACCTCAATGGGACAATAACATTAAATTGCAAAAGGTTAAGAAGTGAAAGGAAAATTCGGGTGCAGTGCTATACTTAAATCAGACGCGAAAAATTTGGTTGAACTGTTAAAACCGAGCTGGGTCTTATTTACCAATGTTGTTAGGCTCTAATTGTTAAATGTCACTAAACACCACAAATCCTGCTAACGGTAATAAATTAACCGCCACTAGATCGGCAAACAAAGCAATCGGTTTCGATTACTTATGAGTTGAGAATAGGTTTAATTCTGCGCAATTTTCATACCGCAAGACTGGACTGGTTGTGGAATAAAAATATGGTGGCCAGCGCGAGGTCATCAATGCCCATACCTCATCTTTCTAGTAGATTTACTCGCTCATAAACCTTATTTTACTAAATCAGAATATTATGTGCATGCCATGGGGTCAGGCGAGTAGAAGCTTTCACCAAACAGAAGAAAATCAGTATTCATGTCCCAAATGAACACATTAAACTGTCGCCAAACAGACACATAATTCGAATGTGGCCAGGTGTCGCAAAGCTTTTAAATCGGTTTTCCCATGGGGGTTTGCTAGCTCTTTTGTAGAGTCACGGTCCTTTTAAGTCGCTTAAAAGACCTCCCCTAATAGGAGATGTTCAACAGGAAATGCATTGACTGTTTGAGGCAAGATCGGGATTAAGACTTATCTATTCACTTGTAATCTGTGGAAGAATCAGAAGCGACAGCCAAATGCTTCGATGCATTTCTCCCGATGAAATTGGTATATCTTTGGGGCAAGAAATAGTAAGTAAGACTAGAACTTTTTAACGTGGTTTTAATTGAAAGTTTTTACCAAAAACTAAACTCATTAAGGATAGTACTTACATGAGCAAAACTGCAACGAACAGGGCTGTTAACTTCCTGATATTAAAGAAGAAAGTCAGTTATGCAGGTCTGGCAAAAACCGGGCCTCAACGATGTGAAATTGGAATTCCGAAACTCCTTAAGAGGAACGCCCCCGAGAATACGAAAGCAGCCCTCAAAGGCCAAAATATGCTTAGTCGATGAATTCCATTCACTTATGCTTGTTTTTTTGACTAGTATCATTCCAGGAAATCCCTGAACCCCAAATTTCAATTCAAACCAGCCTTTTGAGTTCATCTGAACTTGAGCCCTAGAAGTACGAAATTGCAACCAAGAATTCAATATCCCACTTCAGTACCTGTAGAGGGTGGAAGACACTTGGCAACGCAATGCATTTATGTGGGGCTCGGCTGGTCAGTAACAGTAAAGGTTCAGGGACGTAAATGTACAGCCCCTTAGGGAAAATTGACTGACAATTAACACCGTACTTACGTTTAGCAGCTGTCAAGAGGTCTTTAACTTCCTTAGTTATCCTCTTAATTTGCTGATTGGTTTTCTCCAACTCCCGTTCATGTTTATGTAAATTCTCCCTGAAATAAGGGCTATCACTGAGACACTCGGTAAACTCCAAAGGGGGCAACACGACTCCCATGTTTACGGCTGCTACAGTTTCACTCGCTTATCTAGCACTGTTCCGCACACTCAAATTATTTCAAACACTAGAAAACCGCCATGTAATTCAAGAACGCGCGTTACATTTTTGCTGTAGTTGAACGAACGGTCGATCCACTTGGTACGTTAGGAAAACATGAACTGAGACTGAGAAAAAAACAACCTGTACGATCCCTGTCAGCCATCCAGTGTGAAGTTTGTTGAAGGTAACTGTTACCAGTTGCGTTTCTAGGCGTGACTACCGTCATGCATCCCAATTAATAACTATTCGCAGCTATTTTTTTTTTCGAGGGATTTAATATTTTTTGCATACAAATTTTTTTCAATAATATTAAAGGCTACTCAATTGGTTCCGACCATAAATTTCAAAGACACTCTTACCTGACGTCATGCCAATATATCCCTGAACTACTTGCAGCAAACTTCATTCAGTGCTCACTGACAGCTGGGTTTGTTTTGTTGTTTTGTTGAAGTCAGTTTGGAACATTTTCAAGTTATATATGCGAAAACCCCTGCGTTTATTTCCTGTTGTCCTGCGACCGAACTGAGCTCTTTGTGCCGGAAATCCAGCAAAATGAAAAAGTAAGCAAATCCCCGAACACAGGATAGATGATGATGCGCTTTGGATCTAAATATAAATGTGTGCGATTGAACAAAAGATCGACGTAGTTTTTGGCTGAGTTTATTGTATCAATTTGTACTTGTCGCTACATTATTCCGAACGATGTTAGTTCCCTTGGAAATATTAGAGATAATTCTGCTCAAATGCGATGGGAAAACGTTGCTTGCGGCAGCAAATGTGAGTGAGAAGTTCAAGAACACCATCGAGTATCTTGGCAAGGTATGCAAGCTGATTTTGTTGTTTTTAAACCGTTTCTTTGCCAACTACAGCCTTAGCTGTAGTAATAATGCTGTAATAATTATGATTTCACTTCTATTCGCACACTATTCTGATACTTGTGTGCCTAGTTCTTTAGTCAATGAATCTTTCGTTTATAGATGAAAACTACCTGCCAGTTTTGAATATACGCGCCACTTCTGAACGTTTTAAGCAATCGCTTATAATTTTCCCCTTTTTCCTTAACCCTCTTACTTTCAATTCAGTTCCTTATCTAAGACGGTTTAATATTTTGCTTTTCAGAAAACGAAACTGTGGGAATGGTGCTGCAAAGAAGACATACCAGAAGAACAGCTGGTGGAATACCTTCAGACTTACGAGGGCTACGATGGGAAGAAAAAGTGGAGACATGTTTTTTACAATTGGGCGGCTTGGGAGCAACATGATCCCCATATTTTGAGCCCGAAATTATGCACAAACATTGAAGTTAGAAGGATATCTGCCATAGCTGTTTCAAGTGAGGATTCACTTAAATATCAAATTTCAACATCAAGGAACATTGTCTCCAAAATTACTTGACCGAAAAGTTTCTGCAAAAAATGAGACAAAAAAAAGACCAATTTGAAGTTCAAACTCTACATTTCACTGTGCTTGAAATTCAAGTTGATACTAGTTTCAAATAGAAATATCTACAAACCACAGACTCAACGCTGACTCCCCTAGCAATAACTGCAGACGGCCAAACGACACAACCAAAAAACGACGTAAAATACCTTGGAATCACAATTGACCACAAACTTAAATTCACTAAACACATAGGAAACATCAGGGCAGAAACAATAAAGAGAACAAAACACTTCCGATCACTAACCTACAAAGACAGAGGAATTAGCACAAACACCGCCACCAAAATATATAAAGGTAGTTGTAGACCCTTGCTAGACTATGGACATATACTCATGACCAACGGAACAGAAAGGACAAAACGTTATACACAAACAACAGAACAAATTGCACTAAGACTAATAACACGAATAAGACACCCCCAAAACCCACTACACAACCCCCCCACCCAACTACTATACGAACGCACAAACATGACAAAGATCTCGGAAAGACTCATACATCTACAGACAAAATGGACAAAAAACCCCTACAACTGGACCATACTGAATCCCCTTTGTCTTACAAGACCAACCAGACAATCCCGCTTCCGTTTCCCTACATCAACGCTACTCGAACACTTACAAACGCAACTGACTAGTGGACAATAAAATAATTTTTTCTTGTCATTGGAATTTTATTTAATAATATTGTTAACATAGAATAAGAGAATTTTCATATTTGTTTTTTATTTAGATTAAGACTACATGTATTAAACAAGGGCAGAAAGACCGATAGGTCGATAGCCTTTTTTAGAAATAAAGATGTTTACTACTACTAGAAATATCTTTTGGTTTCTACATTGCTTTTAACTGGAAATTACCTTAACACAATCTAAATCCGTTTTTTTTCGAAATTTCAGACAAATACATCGCAGTGGGATCTGAAGATGGTCGACTGAAAGTGTACACTTGTAACAGGGAACTTGTTATTCGTGCATCGAATCGTAGCTGTAAAACTGAACAAACTCACCTTTATTGGAAGTGAGTTTCCGAATAAATTCCGTTCTCTCTGATTAACAGCAAATATCCTTTTTTAGATCAACGATTGGATGATTCGCACAATTTTTCCATATGTTTATTGGTGGCATTTAATAATGGTCTTTCGGTACTGTCCTACGACGGTCTTGAGAAAAGGCAGCACGATATATTGGACGTCATATCACATAGGTGAATTGAGTGAGGTTTAGGGCAGGGCCTTAACATTAAATCTGTATTTTCAACAGTGTGTTTGGGAAACATGTTTGCATAGAAAAGGTTGGTGGCAGGATGACGATCGTGGAAATAAACAAAAGTCGCAACGGAGGGTATAATTTAAAAGACATCTGGTTTACTCGAATATACTCGCCTACTTGCACCACCACCTACAACATGTGGAATGGAAAGTGCACCTTTTTAATAAACGACAGACTGTGTCACGGTTTGTTATAAAAGCCCCGATATAACGCCGATGATGGAAATGACTAAAGGGGCACCAATCAAGTTCCACTCGCCTTTGATGCTCGACAATTCGACAACGCAGATTCTTCGCGACAATGTTATAATAAATATTTGTAAGTACCTGGCTGTTAATGATGATGCTGATTTTCAACTTCACTTGATCATTAATTTGCAGATAAAAATGCCGAAAAATCTTGCCGATTATCCGATGCGGTTATAGAAGATTATGTTGAAATTGTGATCCTCAAGCCAAACAAGGATTTCAGCAAAAAGATGTTCAACACTTGGGAGATATTCAGCAGCAATATTACCAGCACTTTTCTCTATGGGAATACACTGCTGTTTGGCACATCTTGTGGTTCTGTAAGTGTTAGCACAGAGCTGAAATGATACATTATAAAGCGGCAGGGTTCATTCTGATCAACCAACACTGATTTGCAGGTGTATTTTTATCGCCTTCAAAACTGGAAGAATTTCGATATGAAGAACTACACTTCCAAGCAGATAATCGGAAAACATCCGATCATATCAATGGCTGTGAAAGAAACCGAAACGGAAAGAAAGTTTTATGTGTGTTCAAAATTCGCCGTTCACGAGATAGTGAGTTGGATTCCTCTAGCGAGCTCATCCACGTAAAAGAAACCAAAAAAACAGTGATATAAGAACCTCGGCCTAGATGCTCGGGGGTAAGTAAGACTAACATTGATTTTCTGTTGTCGTTTTTTGATATTGAGCTCTGGCTCTTGTTAGTGTTATTGTAACTAACAATTATGTATGAATCAGTTTTAGATTGCCTAGATAGAAAGGCCTTTGATATTCAAATTTTTTATATGTATATGCCAGAAAATGCATTCTGATCGGTTCAAAACGATTTACTTTGCGTATTTTGGGGCTCATAGTTCAATTCGAATTCGTTCGAATCCGTTTAAAGCCCCGCGACTTAAATACAGCAATCAGTTGCTCAAGTGAATGTTCTTTAATTTATCTATGTGACTGAATTTTTACCTAGCTATCATGCATTTCGTATGTGTTCGTTCGTTTCCTAAAATTGAGCCTGAAGGTGTTCAAGGGCCAGGAAACTACTATGAGTTTATTTCCATGTTATCTGTTTAATGGGGAATTTAATAGTAAGTTAAACAATACACAACTAAACAGGATGTTCCAACATATAGTCGTTCAATAATTTATCCCCTTCTAGATCACGTCTAGTTATTAATATGTAACATTGTACTGTGTATATGAATGTTAAATACATTATATTTTGTATATGCCAACATACTGTTTTACTCAAACGCGTCTTAAACTCAAAAAAACATGTTTTGAAAGTAACTTTATTACAACAGATTTTCCTGGGTTTCAGTCAATTTTATTGTTTATTACTTAAAATGTTACAAATACGTTTCGGTGTCTTTCTCCACCATCATCAGTTTGTGTATATAGTTGTTTCTACCTTCACATTTGACTGGTCACTCTGTCATCAGATGACAGAGTGACCAGTCAAATGTGAAGGTAGAAACAACTATATACACAAACTGATGATGGTGGAGAAAGACACCGAAACGTATTTGTAACATTTTAAGTAATAAACAATAAAATTGACTGAAACCCAGGAAAATCTGTTGAAATAAATTGAAGTACAGTCAGGAAAATATACACAACAATTTGAAAGTAACATAATTAATTTTATTCAGTCGTTTAAACATAGCTTCTGGTATATACAGCTTACTTAAATGTCTTATTAATGAACGTTTTGTCAGTTTACAAGCCAATTGCTTACTTTGTACATAAAAAAATCCAACAAAGGGTCAAGGCACATTTTGATCAAATCATTACTTTATACGGAAATCATGAACTAGGTTTGCTCTCCTAAAGGCAGAAATTAGTCAACGCCCACAAAGTAACATACCTTATTTAAAATATATGATGAGTACATTATTTTAGATAATGCGTTGACTTCCTGGCCAGCATTAAGTACTAACGATATTAATAAGCCACTTGTTTGTTTTAAGTTCTTTTTGATGCGCAGCAAAGTTTTAAGAATGAAAAAAGTACGATACCAAGAAAGCAACATACATGGGGAAATACCAGCTTCCAACTGTTGTCTTGCACCCAGAAAAAGATGAATAACTATAGTTTACACATGTAACTTTCGTAGTAAAAAATACAATGGATATACCGGGGGGTTCGGGCAGTTCCACACTTATAAACTATTTACAATTAAAACCGGTTAATGACTATTAAACAACTAACATAACTACTAACAACTTTTGTAAATTAAGTCAAAAGTACCACTAAACAATCGTCCCCATACGGACAAGGGTTAATCACTAAAATATATCACAAAATGAGGGAGAAGGCAGTCGAAATACTAGCTTAAATGAATACCAACCAGTTCCGTTAACCGACGTGTGAATGCTTTTGCTTCAATTTTGATTTGAGGGCGAATACATTATATTTCAACTTTAACGACGCAAGTCAATATCACAATCGAATTGTATGGTAGCAGGCTTTTTTTGCTCTAGGCGAAAATTACCACAACTTTGTAGATAAATATAAGTACAGCTAATTCAAAACGCTAATTTGTCAGATTCTTTTGAATTTTAGTCAGTAATTTAGAATATGTGCTACGCTAAACTTATTCTACAATGTTCGTGATGTCTAGACGAGGACATGGATGCTTTATTGCTGTATGGCAACCAACATTCAATTGATGTTTAACGAATTGACTATTTGAACATTAAATGACTGGGGATAGTGCACCATCAAACTACGATCCGTTATTATTGGATACACCACACAACTTTCACATGCTCCGCTAAGTATCCTCGAACCTCCAGGATTAACAAGTCAAGGAAAATAAAAAATTGCTCCCTTAAGGAGCGGCGTTTCCATCTATCACGTGGTCAAGGAAATGAACACTTTGAATCCAAGTCACGCCGAATCTGGATGTTCATTCTTGCTCATGGATCTCAATTATGTGACTCGAAGAGGGCTGTGAGTGCATGTCCGGTTCCTGAGCTGGCACTGGAGCCCCGCAATTCTCGCACACGTCCAAGCGTTGGGACTTTTGGACAATACCACCAGTTACGTTAGCTGGATAATTTTTTGCTCCTAAACTCGGCGTCATTTCGTTTGGAGTGGATGAACGGCTGCTATCGTCGTCTCTGGAATTGTCAAAAGCACAGCGTCTCTGGAAAGCGGTTGAAAACCTGATTTATTAACGGAAAAACAGTGCTGTTTAGTGAAAAGTTTGGTGGATCAAGTGCTGGATCAACTTCGCAGTTTTCAAAGATTGAGTCGTGGTATAGTGACTAGCATGTTTTACCCGACGGAAGTTCTGATTTAAAATACTCTACTTTTAATCCCAGGAAAGCAGCAACTTTTTGATTTTGCAAGATTTTGAAAGTTTTGAAAATTTTGTTTAAATCGTCAGGAAACCTGATTTTTGAGAGCGTTAAAAATCTGGCCTGAAACTGGACGGTTTCAAACATAAGCAGCATAAGATCTGGTGCAACTAGCCACCAGAAATGTTCACAATTCACATATAGAAATGTTTTTCGGGCTTTGAAGCCGTGGTCCACGGGAATTTCTTCCTGACGTTTCGTCCACAACTGCGGTGGACATTATCAATTCGAATTCTATGAGCAGACGGATGGAGTAGCAATGGGCATCCCCCTTAGTCCGGTGATAGCCAACTACTTTATGGAGAAATTTGAGATAGACGCTCTGGACACAGCCGCGAGGAAACCTAAGTGTTGGTTTCGATATGTTGATGACACTTTCGTTGTTTGGGGCCATGGTTTGGTTGAACTTAAAGACTTCCTGAGGCACCTCAACTCAATCAACTCAAAAATACAGTTCACTATGGAAGTGGAGATGGATGGGCGACTGCCATTTTTAGATGTCCTGGTAACCAGAAAAACCAACGGAAAGCTGGCCCACACGGTGTACAGAAAACCGACACATACCGACCGGTACCTGCACAGTGGATCAAACCATCATCCCAGTCAAAAGAGAGGAGTCATTAAAACCCTCACCGAAAGAGCCAGAAGAATTTGCGAACCATATGAGTTAGAAAGAGGATTGAAACACCTAGAAAGAGCCTTTGGTTGGAATGGATACAGCAAGAACGAGTTTAATAGAGCAATTCGACCAAGAAACAGTGGAGGTCGTCCTGAGGAAACAGATACGCATGATGAGCGTAAGGGTTGGGCTTGCCTCCCATACATACATGGAGTCCACGGACAGGATCGGCAGGGATACTGGAGAAACACAGAGTGAAAACAGTCTTTAAACCAACTCGAACAATCCAACAGACTTTGAGATCGGCCAAGGACAAGCGGGATCCTTTATCGGCACCAGGAGTCTACAGGGTTCCATGCAGTTGTGGCAGAGCATATATCGGCACCACAAAACGTAGTGTAAACACGAGGATCACTGAGCATAAAAGAAGTTGCAGATTAGGACAAACAGAAAAATCAGCAGTAGCGGAACACGCACTTCTAGACGGCCACCAAATACGTTTCGATGAAGTGGACATTTTGCACCAATCTCAACGGTATTATCCGAGACTAACCAGAGAGGCCATTGAGACCTTCAAACATGACAACAATTTTAACAGGAAAGAAGAAGTCACGGTCCTTAATCCAGATTGGAAACGCGTTTTGCGGCAAACAGCGTGTACGCCAAAACCATTGAAGCGCCTCCCACTCCTCACGCATGAGCTCACACGGCCGGACCGCATAAATACGACAAAGAATCCAGTAGTTGAACCAGTCTTAGTCGGAAAGCACGGGAGATCACTTCGCCCACTGCCTCATCCGCCTTTGATAATGTCCACCGCAGTTGTGGACGAAACGTCAGGAACAAATTCCCATGGACCACGGCTTCAAAGCCCGAAAAACATTTCTATATGTGATTTGACCGGCCGTGAAAGTCTTCATAGCCGTCGATAATGTTCACAATTGATAGAAGACACTTGATTCGAAGAACAACTTTATAGCAATGGACATTTTACCTACTTGTTGATTTGAGATAACAATGGCTCTGATCTCAGGCAATGGACTGATGCTGCCACGTCGAGGACTCAACGGTTGACTAACGTTGGAGTTCTCAATGATATGATCCTCGAGGCCATCTATCTGAAGAATGCTCTCCTGACTCCCAGTAAACTGAAACGTTGCAATCCACTGTTTACAGGCGCGTTTATAAATAGTATGGGCGCACGAATGACCAATAAACAGCACAGCGCATTGAAATTAGCGTTAAAGCAGGAGGTAAATAGGATAGGGGACTCGTTAATCCAGTGCAAGCGTCATATAGATTGGTGTTAATTGAATGCGAGGAACTTCGGAAAATTGGTTTGATTAAAAATGTCTCTAAACCGATTTTAGATGAGGAACTGGAAAAACAAAACAAACATGCAAAAGAAGCACAAATCTTTCGAGTTACGCACAATGATCAATCGGTGATGAGTTAGTTCAGTCCATCCGCTGTTAATCAAACCAAGCAAACACAAAGTAAAAATGCTCCTTTACCTCCACCTAAAGAGAAAAACCAAAGTCTCCAACAGGAAAAGAAACCAAAGACAGTGTGTGGTGCAACTTGTGTCGGTTGTGTGTGGATGTGATGCGCTATACGTAAAAATATCACAGCGGGATTGGGAAATTTGAGGACGAGTGCACACTTCGCCCCTGGTCTATTAATCTACGGCTCTAAAGTACTGTCTAAAACAAATAGGTGTCCGGATGGAAAAGAGCATTACTGACCACGAAGCCGTAATGCTTCAGGATGTCCATCTTGCACATTGGACAAGTTCGGTGCTCCAACAGCCACGGGTCTATACAGTTTTTATGGAATTCGTGTCTGGAATCAAACGTACTTCGTTTAGTAAAATTCAAGTGAATAGTTGCATAATTTTTGCTGGGTAGATCATCAATTGGGTGTTTTTTTTAATGAAACAGCACAAAACCTCCGCGAGCGTTAATAGGCAAATTTGCACAGCATATTTACCAATTGCAGTGCTGGGAAGTAAAGTGGAAAAACAATTCGAAAGTCAAATGACAGTCAATAATTTTTTTCTCACCTTTACTCATGCTCCAAATCACGCAATTGTTTAAATATTGACTGTTTGCACATCTGGTTTATTGAACCATCTAAATAAAGCTACGGGCTTTAATTTTGTGCAAATCAAGCGAGCTTATCTATAATGCACTTGGGTACTCTTATCAATTCCGAGTAGGAGGAAAATTGAAAACTCACCTACAAGGCAGAATTCTTAAAGTTTCACTTAGTTTATAGGGCTCTATGCAAACCGCACAGCACTCGCCATCCCCTTGCACTTCCTGAAACCAAAAAAAAACCCTCTGCTTGATTGGTCTGATTGCTTTAAAACGTATCGAACTTTGCCAGTTTGCGGTTCCCGCAAACTCCCGGACAAACCGATTATCTGCTTTAATTAATTACCTTGTCATCCATCTTGATAGTTTTCGTGGGGATTTTCGATAGCGCCTTTTTGGCCGCATTTCCCAATTTTCTCTGCAAAAAAAATTATGGTTACAACTCAAAAGCAATGCGTAAATCGAGTGCTTACTGTAAGTTTATCCTTCGTCCGGATGTATCTGAATCTCTGCACGTAGTAAAAGACAAGCCATGTTAAGGAGATGATCATCAGCACTATGAAGGTGATGGAAACGAAAAGTACAGAAGTTCTGAAACAACAACAAAAAATTTTTTTGAGTATAAGAGTGTGCCAAAAATAACCGTTAAAAGTGATCAGATGCAGTAATTCAAACAGTCCAGAGTTTTTCTTTGTTTCGTTTGTCTGCGTTGGATTAATTTTTTTGAAAGTTAAAGAATAAAAAACAAGTTTCGTAGTTAGTAGTAAGTACTCGATTGTTTATTTTTCGCAAAGTTTTTCCTACCAACAACATGCTGTTATAACTGCGTATACAGGATTTTTACTGAGAAATTTATTTGTTGCCAAATTGCAAGCAAGGAAAACAGTATTTAAATGAATAAAAATGAAAAATTGAACAAAAACTAACGCAGTCTACATCCAGTACACCTCCTATAGAGAAAAAGTTAAACCTAACAAAGACTGACATAGACAAAGTGAAACAACTTATACATGACTACATTCAATCGCAAGCACAGCCCATTTCAATAGAAACCATACAACAACTTTCACTAGCCATAGGAAAATTTAGCCCGGAAATAAAAATGCTTTCTACCGACATACACTACCCAAATTCATACTGAGACTCATAAAACAAAAGAGAGAACTGTACAGACTATATACAAACACTCAAAATAACGACCTAAAAAAGACACTGAACCAACTCAACAGAAACATTAAAACCTTGATTGGACAATACCGACAAGACAAATGGCTAGAAACGTAAAGAAATACAAAAAGACAAAGGCAAAACATACTGGCGAAAAATTAAGAAACTAGCCCAATACAAAAAAACTAACACTACTGACACAATTGACGAAAACGGAATAGAACTGCACACAGACAAAGAGAAAGCTGACGCGTTCGCCAGACACTATCAAAGGGCCTTCAGCATATCGACAAACCCTAACTTCGACAATGACAACTGGAACTTGATCAACGACTGGTACTTGAACTATTTCAACAGCTCACCAAACTATACATACAAACTGATCACAGACACAGAGTACGATGAAGCCCTAGCGCATGTCGAAGACACTGCACCGGGAGCGGATAAAATTAAGGCAAAATTCTTGAAAAGCCTAACTCAAGAAACACACAAACTAATCCTAACTGAATTGAACAACTGCATCAGAAATAACATAATCCTAAAAACATGGAAAAACGGCTTAATAATCCCTATACCCAAAAATGGACTGGACAATACACAACCGAGTAATTACAGACCAATTACACTGCTACCAGTACTTAGCAAGGTTTTTGAGTACATAATAAGGCAGCGACTGGGAAAACTGGTCGGAAAGTGCATACCATCGTATCAGTTCGGATTCAAACATCAGCACTCGACTATTCACCCACTCTTCACTCTGATTAACAATATACAAACAACCCACCTAACTGACAGAAAGACAGCTTACCTGTTTATGGACATTAACAAAGCTTTTGATAGTGTCTGGCATAGAGGCTTACTATACAAACTATACAAACTACACACACCAACATATCTACTACACACCATAAAGAACTTACTAGAAAACAGACAACTACAAGTACGAATTGAGAAGACACTGTCATTTTCTTCTTCCCCTGAACAAGGGCTTCCTCAAGGATCCCCGTTCTCACAGTTTCTCTTCAATATATAATGCCATGACATATACAATTACAACTTACCAGACAAAAATCAAATCGACAGATCGGCATACATATTACAATACGCAGACGATACGGCACTTATTGTACATGAAAAAACTACTGAGAGAGCAGCTCAAAGACTCCAAACACTAACAAACAACACAATGACATGGTTTTATAAATGGAGACTAACACCAAACGCGTCAAAAAACCAACTTCTGCTCACAAACCACAGACTCAACGCTAACTCCCCTACAATAACTACAGACGGCCAAACGACACAACCAAAAAACGACGTAAAATACATTGGAATCACAATTGACCACAAACTTAAATTCACTAAACACATACGAAACATCAGGGCAGAAACAATAAAGAGAACAAAACACTTCCGATCACTAACCTACAAAGACAGAGGAATTAGCACAAACACCGCCACCAAAATATATAAAGCTATTTGTAGACCCTTGCTAGACTATGGACATATACTCATGACCAACGGAACAGAAAGGACAAAACGCTTATATACAAACAACAGAACAAATTGCACTAAGACTAATAACACGAATAAGACACCCCCAAAACCCACTACACAACCCCTCCACCCAACTACTATACGAACGCACAAACATGACAAAGATTTCGGAAAGACTCATACATCTTCAGACAAAATGGGCAAACAACCCCTACAACTGGACCATACTGAATCCCCTTTGTCTTACAAGACCAACCAGACAATCCCACTTCCGTTTCCCTACATCAACGCTACTCGAACACTTACAAACGCAACTGACTACTGGACAATAAAATAATTTTTTCTTGTCATTAGAATTGGAAAGTGTATTTAATAAGATTATTAACCTAGAATAAGAGAATTTTCATCTTTGTTTTTTATTTAGATTAAGACTACATATATTAAATCGATAGCCTTTTTTAGAAATAAAGATGTTTACTACTACTACTAACGCAGTTTCTGTCAGGTGGAAAAAATGGTCAAACGAACAAATAAAACCTCGTGAAAATCATTAGCAAAAAAGTGTTTTAAAATCGACCGTAGCTGTAGTTGCATCGTGCACGCTAAATATAAATTTAAATGCAGAAATATGAATATCAAGGAATTGCTCTAATTGCCACGAGTGCGCGATTTACAAAACAAACGGTTCACAAACTATGAATCAAATTTCTTTCGTCACCTCCTGATTTGAAGGCCAAAAAATCCGTAACGAATCTGAATAGGAAAAAAATTATATAAAATTTGCGAGTAATTTAAGTGTGTTTAACATCCCTTCCACTAAATAGAATATAGAACTCGCTAATTGTTGACTAATAATATATAACAGTAAAAGTAATTTATTAGTAAAAACTTTTTTGTATATTTCTTTTTCCTGACTGTACTTTAATTCATTCCAATGTATTCCTGGGTTTTCAGTCAATTTTATTGTCACTAATTATGGTGTTATGTGATGAGCCCTGCGTTTCGTCCCGGGTCTACCTATTGGACTCGTCAGTAAGGCTTAGGTAGACCCTGCCTTATACGCCAGACATCGGTTCTACGTGTTCGGACGTAAATGAACCGAGCCGGTATAGATCTTCTGCGGTGAGATATTGGCAACCCGTGTTGCCGATTAGACCGGACCGGGACGAAACGCAGGGCTCATCACATAACACCATAATTAGTGACAATAAAATTGACTGAAAACCCAGGAATACATTGGAATGAATTAGTAAAAACTATTAAAAATTCTTATCTGGTCTTATTATGCTCGACACCATTGTAGACGGATTTATTATCCTATTTTCATCAAACGTAAGTAGTAACTGATAACTAATTAAGCCGGATTAAACGTGTTTAACCTTAGGAGGTGAATGCAATGTGAAATTATAAGTTTGTTTCGCAATAACGTTGTAACTGAAGAGTTTTTCGGGCTTTTTAAGCCGCCTTATAAAAGATATTTCCCCCAACGTTTCGCAAGTTACCCATCAACAGCAGATCAAATCTGGGAAAACCAAATAACATCGTTTCTATCTGTACCACTACCAATGAACCAACCAATAAAACCATCCAAACCGAGCGAGGTTGTCTCTAAAAAACCAAGAAAGAAAAACAAGAAAACAAAAAACGTTTTGCAAGCACGAGTGGCTTGCATCATCAGAAGTGGTTGCTGCGCCGAGCAAACTACTTTGCAGTTGATGCATTTTTCTCGATATTTTTCAAAATTCAAGTTTCAGAGCCTGATAAACTATTTGCCTTGCGAAAAAGCGTTGCTTTTTACGTTTTGCACGAATTTATGTCATTCGTTGAAATAAAATCGGGATTAATGATGGTGCAAGGCGAAACTGGGAAAATTAATCAAAACAAATGATTAGCCATCTTCCATTCCATTCTTCTGATCCGAGACTAGTAATTCATTAATTCTGCCTTGATTTGAGCGAATTACAAAGAATAGTCTTGACCGCCTGATTGAGGATTCAGGAAAAAATGCTTTTTCCTTTGAAACAACAACCACTCGAAAATACAGGATTTATTTAAGACACTTGATGCAATAAATTCTGCACAGTTGCAAGGCCGTCTAGTCCACATAACAAATAAAAATCTGTACTCGATATTTTCGTAAACAAGTTACACAATTTGGATAAAGCCTTTTTACATAAAACGCCCGTTTTTTTTTAAATACAGGCCAAGTATGCTTAGACTTGCCTTCCACTTAACATGACTGAATACATCAAAGAGCGGCAAGAATTGGGTCAATTGATAAAAGAGATGCGACGTTTTTGTTATCCGATAGTTTTTTAACTCAAAAAAAGCCTTTAGCTGCTGCGAATCAACGCAGAAATCGTGCTCTAGCCATTCAAGCTGAACAATCAAATCTTAACCGGAACAAGCTGAAATTAGAAGAACTTTTCTGGTGTCCGTCGTCTTCCGACTAGGAAATCGTTACGAACATAAAAATGCGGAACCGGATTTGGTAGTTTCATGTTTTTCACCTTGGAGCCGCCTTTTCGTCGGCTGCGCATTTCATCGTTTCATTGAGAAAAAGAAACTGGTTGGACGACCAAGAGGGTTATAAATAATGCATGTAAATTTGGGGGGCTTTTCCAACAGATAATTTGTATGTTGATTTGAAAGAACAACGATAAAGTTTGCCATAAGCCAAAAAGACTCAAAATATCACTTTTTAACGGTTTTTTAATACTTTTTCGAGCAAAAAGCTAAATGGATTTTTGGGTATCTTTCTTATTTTTTGAGAAAACATTGAAAACAACGACGGGTGCATTTGAATTCTTGTTTCAACAACTGCAAAAGTTTGTATTTTTCTCGGTTGTTCGGAAAGGAAGCGGGATATGGAAAACGCCCAAGGCACCAAAGTTTCATTTTTTATCACTGCATCCAATAAAATATGAAAATAGACCAAAATGTTTGAAATGTAAGATTTTAGGATAAAACTTTCTATTCCCGCGAGATTATTTTCTGCGTCCATTGACAATATTCTTTGTTATTGGAAACATGTTCATTTTTCACTGGCCTTCGGCTCGACTGCTCTGTATCCTTAAGTAATGATTTCATAACTCACCAATGACAATACACCTTACAAAAGCACTTTGCCCATGTAATCTTAAACTTCCTGGTTGAACTTTAAAGTGCAACTATTTAATTTGATCAATTAGGCATCGCCCTGCATGCTTTATTTCCAAGTCGATTTTTTTTAAAATTAAATGGAACAATGGCAATGTTCCTAAATGTCGCCGAAAGACTATCGCATTGCAGACAACGAAACCACCGATTTATAGCTACGTTTTTGATAAAGGATTTTTTAAATGATTTAAAAAAATATCAAAGAAGAAAGTGAAAACGCTTAAACCCGCCTTAGTTTCTTTCTCTTTAGAAATCCCCCTGAATCATTCGGACACGCTCAACAGCCACAATCGATTGGCAATTGGGAAGTGATTTAAAAACCCGTATTATTGGCGACCAAAAAAAACCCAAAAATGTCCAGCTTCGAATAAACAAATCTCTTTGTTTTTAAAGTTCACGGCAGTTGCTTGTTCGTCAAGTTCATCGCAAGGCCGATATTGGCTGAGCATGAGAATCGTGTCGTTAGTGTGTTGTTGATATTTTTAACTCAATAAACAGCAACGACCACTGGTTAAGGAAATTCGTTAAGTGTCTAATTAACCTTCGTGTTACTGCCTGGTTCTATCAATTATCTCCACACTAACACTACTTTGATACTAATTAGGATTTTACATGTTGATCATTCTTTTGCCTTTTAAAACACTGCACTCTTTGTAAATTGTTCGCTCAACTGTTTGCGGAAAAAAAACCCACTGTTTTTTCTTGGGAGAACGTTTCGGCTATATTTTAGCCCTCATCAGGACTCAGGCGTTAATCTCAGAAATAAATTTGTTTTTCATTTCGTCTGTGAATGATGGGTTTTCGGTCAATGGTTTTACAAACCCTGGCTTTTTTTTCAGCTAATGTTTCGGCTATATTTTACTCATTATCAGGGGCTTAACGCATGATGATGGCTAAAATATAGCAGAAACTGGCTTAAAAAAACATTCTTGTTTAAAAACGGTTTAAAAGAGCAGAATCGTCTGTAAATGACAGAAAAACTCGTAATTCACAGACGAAATGAAGAACACGTTTATTTAGGGGATTAACGCATTAACCCTGATGAGGACTAACATATAGCCGAAACGTTGGCGCACTAACAAACAGTGTGTGTTTTTGCGCAAACGGCTGACCGAAACTCGATTTAAATAAATTTGTAGGCCATTTCGTCTGTAAATGATCGATTTTGGCTCAAACCAAAAAACCCTGCAACGTTTCGGCTATATTTTAGACCTCATCAGGACTCAGACGTTAATCTCAGAAATAAATTTGTTTTTCATTTCGTCTGTGAATGATGGGTTTTCGGTTAATGGTTTTATAAACCCTGGTTTTTTTTTCAGCTAATGTTTCGGCTATATTTTACTCATTATCAGGGACTTAACGCATGATGATGGCTAATATATAGCAGAAACTGGCTTAAAAAAACATTCTTGTTTAAAAACGGTTTAAAAGAGCAGAATCGTCTGTGAATGACGGAAAAACCCGTAATTCACAGACGAAATGAAGAACACGTTTATTTAGGGGATTAACACATTAACCCTGATGAGGACTAACATATAGCCGAAACGTTGGCGCACTAACAAACAGTGTGTGTTTTTGCGCAAACGGCTGACCGAAACCCGATCTAAATAAATTTGTAGGCCATTTCGTCTGTAATTGATCGATTTTGGCTCAAACCAAAAAACCCTGTTTTTTTGGAGGCAACGTTTCGGCTATATTTTAGACCTCATCAGGACTCAGACGTTAATCTCAGAAATAAATTTGTTTTTCATTTCGTCTGTGAATGATGGGTTTTCGGTTAATGGTTTTACAAACCCTGGTTTTTTTTTCAGCTAATGTTTCGACTATATTTTACTCATTATCAGGGACTTAACGCATGATGATGGCTAAAATATAGCAGAAACTGGCTTTAAAAAAACATTCTTGTTTAAAAACGGTTTAAAAGAGCAGAATCGTTTGTGAATGACGGAAAAACCCGTAATTCACAGACGAAATGAAGAACACGTTTATTTAGGGGATTAACGCATTAACCCTGATGAGGACTAACATATAGCCGAAACGTTGGCGCACTAACAAACAGTGTGTGTTTTTGCGCAAAAGGCTGACCGAAACCCGATCTAAATAAATTTGTAGGCCATTTCGTCTGTAAATGATCGATTTTGGCTCAAACTAAAAAACCCTGTTTTTTTGGAGGCAACGTTTCGACTATATTTTAGACCTCATCAGGACTCAGGCGTTAATCTCAGAAATAAATTTGTTTTTCAGTTCGTCTGTGAATGATGGGTTTCGGTCAATGGTTTTACAAACCCTGGTTTTTTTTTCAGCTAATGTTTCGGCTATATTTTACTCATTATCAGGGACTTAACGCATGATGATGGCTAATATATAGCAGAAACTGCTTAAAAAAACATTCTTGTTTAAAAAACGGTTTAAAAAGAGCAGAATCGTCTGTAAATGACAGAAAAACTCGTAATTCACAGACGAAATGAAGAACACGTTTTATTTAGGGGATTAACGCATTAACCCTGATGAGGACTAACATATAGCCGAAACGTTGGCGCAGTAACAAACAGTGTGTGTTTTGCGCAAACGGCTGACCGAAACCCGATCTAAATAAATTGTAGGCCATTTCGTCTGTAATTGATCGATTTTGGCTCAAACCAAAAAACCCTGTGTTTTTGGAGGCAACGTTTCGGCTATATTTTAGACCTCATCAGGACTCAGACGTTAATCTTAGAAATAAATTTGTTTTTCATTTCGTCTGTGAATGATGGGTTTTCGGTTAATGGTTTTACAAACCCTGGTTTTTTTTTCAGCTAATGTTTCGGCTATATTTTACTCATTATCAGGGACTTAACGCATGATGATGGCTAAATTATAGCAGAAACTGGCTTAAAAAAACATTCTTGTTTAAAAACGGTTTAAAAGAGCGGAATCGTATGTGAATGACGGAAAAACCCGTAATTCACAGACGAAATGAAGAACACGTTTATTTAGGGGATTAACACATTAACCCTGATGAGGACTAACATATAGCCGAAACGTTGACGCACTAACAAACAGTGTGTGTTTTTGCGCAAACGGCTGACCGAAACCCGATCTAAATAAATTTGTAGGCCATTTCGTCTGTAATTGATCGATTTTGGCTCAAACCAAAAAACCCTGTTTTTTGGAGGCAACGTTTCGGCTATATTTTAGACCTCATCAGGACTCAGACGTTAATCTCAGAAATAAATTTGTTTTTCATTTCGTCTGTGAATGATGGGTTTTCGGTTAATGGTTTTACAAACCCTGGTTTTTTTTTCAGCTAATGTTTCGGCTATATTTTACTCATTATCAGGGACTTTAACGCATGATGATGGCTAAAATATAGCAGAAACTGGCTTAAAAAAACATTCTTGTTTAAAAACGGTTTAAAAGAGCAGAATCGTCTGTAAATGACAGAAAAACTCGTAATTCACAGACGAAATGAAGAACTCGTTTATTTAGGGGATTAACGCATTAACCCTGATGAGGACTAACATATAGCCGAAACGTTGGCGCACTAACAAACAGTGTGTGTTTTTGCGCAAACGGCTGACCGAAACCCGATCTAAATAAATTTGTAGGCCATTTCGTCTGTAATTGATCGATTTTGGCTCAAACCAAAAAACCCTGTGTTTTTGGAGGCAACGTTTCGGCTATATTTTAGACCTCATCAGGACTCAGACGTTAATCTCAGAAATAAATTTGCTTTTCAGTTCGTCTGTGAATTATGGGTTTTCGGTCAATGGTTTTACAAACCCTGTTTTTTTTTCAGCTAATGTTTCGACTATATTTTACTCATTATCAGGGACTTAACGCATGATGATGGCTAAAATATAGCAGAAACTGGCTTTAAAAAAACATTCTTGTTTAAAAACGGTTTAAAAGAGCAGAATCGTTTGTGAATGACGGAAAAACCCGTAATTCACAGACGAAATGAAGAACACGTTTATTTAGGGGATTAACGCATTAACCCTGATGAGGACTAACATATAGCCGAAACGTTGGCGCACTAACAAACAGTGCGTGTTTTTGCGCAAACGGCTGACCGAAACCCGATCTAAATAAATTTGTAGGCCATTTCGTCTGTAAATGATCGATTTTGGCTCAAACCTAAAAAACCCTGTTTTTTTTTGGAGGCAACGTTTCGGACTATATTTTAGACCTCATCAGGACTCAGGACGTTAATGTCAGAAATAAATTTGTTTTTCATTTCGTCTGTGAATGATGGGTTTTCGCTCAATGGTTTTACAAACCCTGGTTTTTTTTCAGCTAATGTTTCGGCTATATTTTACACATGATGATGGCTAAAATATAGCAGAAACTGGCTTAAAAAAAACATTCTTGTTTAAAAACGGTTTAAAAGAGCAGAATCGTTTGTGAATGACGGAAGAACCGGTAATTCACAGACGGAATGAAGAACACGTTTATTTAGGGGATTAACATTAACGCATTAACCCTGATGAGGAACATATAGCCGAAACGTTGGCCCAATAACAGTGTGTGTTTTGCGCAAATGGTTGACCCAAAATCGATCTAAACAAATTTGCAACGCATTTTGTCTGTAAATAATACATTTTCGGTCATCGGTCTTCAAAAAACCCTGTTTTTTTTAGCTATATTTTAGTCATTATCAAGAGATTAACGCATGATGGTGGCTAAAACATTGCCGAAACGTTGACCCAACAAAAAGCACTGTTTTTTTTCGACAGTTGACCGAAAACCCATCATTCACAGACGAAATGAACAACAAATTTATTTTGGGTGGTTTAAAAAAATTCAAAAAAAGGAATTTTCTTTTGAAATCTTCTGTAATAGACTGGATTTGGTTTAGACAAAGCAGCACTTTGAAATATTGAAGTTTACGAAATTTTATCAAAACTTCTATATGGATTTATTAGTGCTGCGAGACCGCCGGCTTTATTACTAAAAAATTCTATTAGTGTGCGTCTGAAACACTTCCGGCAATGTTTTCGGCTTTACAAAATATTTGATACAATAGAAACGCCCGTCTTGGCGCATTCTATTAATGAGGACAAATCTCCTGCTCAATTAAGTGATAATTTTTCACATTCTGTGCAACTTTTTTAAACTTCGTTCCAAATCGACTTATCTGTCCATCCAATGCTCATTTACACACCTATTTTTTAACGTATTGATAAAGGAACACTAAAAGAGGAGGTCGATACATGCATCTAACTGTCCATTCTGCAGAAGTTGCCTAATACGATTTTAAAAATAACTGTTATTTACCAAATATTTTTCGTTAGTGTTTTTCCTACATACGCAACAACTTACTGAATCACATCGCTAAAAGAATTCTCCATAGGTCAGCTCGCTTTGATGTCACAACACTTTTCGATATTTGTGTAGAAAATCCAAACAAACTCTAATCGCACTGTGGGAAAGAAAATTACATACAGCTCATTATCTTTGCATTACTTGCTCGTGCAACCTCGGCCTGATACTGACTCCCTGTATTTGTGTAATTCGGGATCGTAACAAGTGCTAATAATTATCAGATAACTGTTTACATTTTAAATTACCCCAAGTCATACCTGGTGGCTTTTCCGTTAAGGCCTTTTCGCGCCCACAAAAAAACCAACCGTGTACCAAACGTACTTGTTTGTTCAATTTTATCCATGGCCAATTTAAGCCCTTAATCAGCCCTTCAAAGGTCTGCGGCCCAATGGAGAGGAAGCAAAAGCACAAAATTCCAGATATCTATGTTGAGTTCATGTGCCTTCACTCTGTATGTGCGAAAATCAATATTGATCTGGCCAGGCGGTTTTTTTCCACACATTTTCAATCCACAATTCACATACTTTAGATGGACTTGTTTTTTTTTGTTCGTACTAATTACTATTGTTTATTGAGGCAAGGAGGTGTATCTCGTATTTGTGAAGACGTCACTGGTTGTGACTCATAACAGCATCGAAAATAATTAGCGCTAGAATGATGATTTTCTTGAAGAAAACAAAAGTTTGTTTAAATGTTTTTGACACAGGGACGCTCGGTATATTTTCTGATATTCGTTTCATAGTGACATTTAATTGCAATTTGTATCAATCACAATCACCGAATAAACACAAAATTAAGTGCCAAAAACTGGGTTTCGCAACCTTTATTCATATCAGTCTAGTTGATTGATAAGATAGGAAAGATGAAAGTTGAGGAATCGGTTATCGAAGGTTCGAACAAAGCAGGGTATGTGAAACAATCGACAACAAAAAGATCCTGGTCATTTGCAGCAAACTGCTTATATTCAGCCGAATCTAATATCTACCCACGATTTCCTTTTATCCTAAAAACCCACAATTTTTCCTCGAGATTAATGGCTCTTCTTTACGAATTTGTGAACGAAATGCAACCATTTTTATCCAGGCATCTTTTTTATGTAAATACATTCAGCTGATTTAACCCACACTAGCTCAATCCTTTGTCACACTCCATTGGAATCGATTGTCAATACTTCAAGTTCTACATCAGAAGCACCAAGGTTTTTTCCTCCAAAATAAAAAAAAACGACTTCATAGAATTTTTCTCTATAAAACTTTCAGTCATTGTTTCAAATTTTCCTTCATTATTCAACATTTACGATTGGATATTCAACGAGCGTAGCATTTAAACGCAAGCCGATTCCGGTCCATCGCAATGTTTGTTAAACAATCGCAGATCCAAGGCTTGAACTACTAGTGGTAATGCGTTGCATAATTATTTAGACCAAACAAAGAAGCAAATTATATTTGCACCCGATTTCTCTGCGCCGTCTATTTTTGGCTCAGTGAAAGCTTTTCCAAAAGGAAAACAACTTACCTGTTAATGTTTGCTGATTTTGAGCCTGCATGCCCCGCTATGGTGACGTGAACGTAGACGTTGGAATCGTTTTGGGATAGATTTACCAATTCCTCGCCTTTCCACTGGTAGATGAATACCGCACTAATATTGCCTGCAATTGAGAGACTCAATGTAGTTTTTTACTAGTACTGAATAATTGTTGATTGCCCCTCGTAGCTCAATTAATCTGTGCAAAAAGTGCCGAGCCACTTCGGGAGTTTTCGCCCCTGTGTGAAAGAGAGAGAGAGTGACTAGACGATCGGCGTGCAAGCACTTGTTCTTGTCGCACATGGCCGCGTTACGAGGGCAGCTTGCAAATTTGATTCTTGTTAATGTTTGCATTTTCAGAAAATTACTGCGCCCGGTACTGTTTTTCGTATTCAACATTCCACTCAACTTTTGGTTCTCGTCTATAGGAGGTTTAGCCTTGTTTACAGACGAACGGTGATTGCGTGCTTGGTTTATTAACATTTTATTGCTGCATGGGTATGTCAATAAGGTTTTAGTAGGAAAAAAACATGAAAATATCCATATCAGGTTACAAAAAGTACTCGATTTGTAAACTAAATTGTTTATAGTTTATAAAAAGTTGTATATTAACTGTTGGATCTAGATTGTGGATCTCTTATAAAGCCCATGACCCAGACCTATGAAGGTCCAGATCCAGATAGAGACCTATGAAGGTCCAGACCAAAGTGTTGGCAATAAATCAAAGTATCAGCGTTCCGATTTATCATTGCCATATAAAAACGGGTCGAATGACCCCAAAATAGCTTGAATGAAAACGTGCTTTTCCGTGTGAACTAGTTCGGGTTTTAGACTGATCGAACGGCGAAAAACCAATAAAAAACACACAATGATGAGTGTTTTTCAGGCATTATGACGATTCGTCAAGGATTTTATACCTAGACACGCCCTAATGGTTATTTAGAAAAATGACTCAATAATGAAAGTGGTTTTTCAGCAGGACGGTCGTTTTCCCAGTGGTGTGTTTTGTTTTTTATTAATCGTAACGGACTTGGATAATTAACTAATGGCCTGTGGGCTTTTAAAATTACTAAGCCGCCCCCTTATGAATGAATGAACACACACACACACACAACAAAGCCTTTTTAGTTAAAAAAAACACGAGTGTTTAGCCCATCATGTTCATTGCCGGTTTTAATGCATCAATCGATTTCAAGTAGCTACTGATCCATATTTGCTTCTGGTAAATACAATAAGGCGGCTATTTGCATGAACCAACCATTCTCCAGGTTTAAAAACCTTTTCAATCAACTGTTTCTCAAGGTCGGTTAAACAAAGACTCCTTTTCTTTGAGAATGAGAAAAAAACGAGTTCTTATTGAAACTGGGGACTAATGAAGCTGAAAAAGTGGCGCTGATTTTCATCTGGACAGTGAAACTCACGTAGAAGAACAAGAACTGAGTGGAATGAATAGATAATTACGGTGGCTTAAGGGCATGGTTGATCAATTATTAATCTGAAATCTTCCATCAAATTAAACCCGACCTACTTGCGTACTTTCCCGAGCTTTTCAATCAGCTTTAGCTTAGCTTAAGCCCATATTCTGTTATGTATGTAGGATGTTGGATTAGTTCTGTTTTTTTTTTGTAGTTTTTCCTGTTTTTAAAACTCTTGAGGGAAAATTGGAAAGCGGTTTTGGATGGAAGCAATCTTGCGCGACAGTTAATTTAAACTTTACTTATTTTCCAGCATTTCTCTTTGGAACGAACAGTATTTGGGCGATAGTTTTCCATGAGTCTCTTGCCTTTGGAGCCACAAAACTGCAACAGTTTTTTTTATTTAAAACAAATTTACTCGAATGTTAGAAATATTTTTTAATTTATAAACTTATTTGTCTCTTGCATATTTTTCGTTAAACGCGATGTTTTTGAGAAAAATGACAAAATGTGACCGAATGCATTCTGTAGAGATGCAATTTTGCGTGCTGATCGTAGGCGTTTGGCGTTCCTAACAAACAAGTAATTTGACTTTTTGCCAATTATCATTAATCAGTTGTGAGATTTGTGATTGTGTTTTTGCGAAAAAATCAGTGTCGTGCCCGAAGGGTTCGGATTAGAGACAGTGCTTGATGGCGCAGTTGCCCCGAGCCCTTCGGGTACGACACTGCTTCGGAGTCGTGGGTCTCAACATCGATATTGAAAGTGTAGCTGGCGAACTAAGCAACTTTCTTGGTATTACAAATTTAGCAGACTTGGCAGAAGAAATAACAAATATTAATATCAAAACTGATAAATAGAAGACATCAATCCAAATATTTGGACAACTGTTGCATGTTTAAATGCCTGCTTTGGATCAACATGTTTATGTGATTTCGCATTTTCATTTACGAATGCGATCTAATCTAGTGAACAACATTTGAAATTATGGTCGAGAATTGCCTTAAGTTCACCTTAGCCACAGTTTGAAACATTAGCTGCTATTGTGCAAAAGATACGCTAAAGCATCAAAGATACGCCACTGGACACCTAAGACCTTTAATTCCAATCCTCACCAACAATAAAACATCTTTTTTTTCCAAGAAAATCTGCAAAAAATACAAATAATTGAGAGGAAAAATCCGACCCTAAAGGAATATAAATGAGCGCCTACGTTAACGGATCAAGGACAGAACCTGCGCCTACATCCAACTCCCGCAGGATATGGAAACGAAGTAATTAGCAAAAACCTTGGCAAAGCTCATTTCCACTGTGATACGCACATAAAAATTGCAAATTTAAAATTATAATCGGCCTGTTGGCCGTATTGATTTTGGCTGACGGACGAGAAGTGTTTAGCAGTGGAAACTGCAAACGATCCATACTAAAAACTCTTGGTCGTTTTTCAACGGCCAACAGCAAAGAATCGGAAACCAGGAAAGTGATATTAACATTATCAACTGTGGTCATTGACGCAGGATCGGATTTAGAAAACGACAAATCCATCGGATATCGTTTGGACTTTTTCTTCCAATTAGTAGTGAGGGTTTTGCCTGTGGTTCCTTGGCACTGGGTTTAGCCCAAAACAGATTCACTTACCTCAGCTCAATTATAGCGTTTTTGAGGAAGATTTGTATAAGTGAAAGTGCAGGAAAAACGGATATTTACTGTCAATAAACTAGAACGAATGTAGGTATGTGCGTTTAGAGCAATTTTCCAAATCCTGACTCAAACAGTCATTAAAACCTCGCAGTTTTTGCATTTGACTTGTGAACCCATTTGTATACTTGATGACTAATTTATGACACACTCGATGAATGCTGTTGAAAAAAAAATGTTTACTTGTGTTTACAACCAACCTAATTAGCGGTAATAGTGAACATTACGACCACTATGAAGGTTGCAATTCAACCAGAAGAAACTTTTCCAATTGGAGCCGTAATCTGACGACCAATAAATCCCTTTAGCTGCAAACAGCGAAACAAGAGGTCAGAGCCCGAAAATCTGAAATTAGATACTGTTCGAGTAATGCCCTGAACCCGTTCAAGATTAAATGTTAAATGCTAAACTTCATATCATGCAGTTAAAATATGTGTGGCAGCTGCGATAAAACTAAAAATGAGCTGTGCGGGTGCAGAAACGGCATGGGGGCCCACGGAAGATTAAAAACAAAAGTTAATCAGCATTTCGCTTTTTTGCCTTAAGTCTGATGGATGGCATTATTAAGCTACGAACAACGCACAGTTGCCGCGAATAAGAATCAGCCGACCACAATAAAGCGGATCAAACACCCAATAAAAAACAAAAAAAAAACATTTTCATTATTGATTTTATTAAAATTTGAAACGGGGGGATCGGTCTGTTGTGGTCCTCAGAAAAGGAAAACTTCTGGAGGTTTGGAAAATGTGATTTCCTTCTTCTGGCTTGGGGCCCCGAAATTCAACATTTTCCGACAGCTTGGTAATCTACCTACTCAGAAGTTTTTCTTTTCTGAGACCAGTTTTTGCAACACAGAAGCAAGGAAATGCAATGCAAAATAAGCATTCCATTAAATTTTGTTTTAATTATTACAAAAAATCCCCTAATATTTAAATAATTCCATGGGCATACATTCACTCAGGCAATTTATAGAAATTTTCTATAAAATGTGAAATATTTTAACGCAATAAATGATTGGTACGAGACCTACTTCACAAACGAAACAAACAACGCACATCAACTAATGACGGAAGAAGAATACGGCGAAGCACTCGCACACATTAAAAACACGGCGCTGGGAAAAGACAATATAAAAGGCAAACTACTGAAAAATCTTACTCCACAAACACACACACACACACACACACACATACTGAACCTATTCAACAACTGTATTGAAACCAACACGATACCAGATACCTGGAAAACAGGAATAATAATACCAATTCCTAAAACCGGACTAGACAATACACAAACACAAAACTACAGATCTATCACACTACTCCCTGTACTGAGTAAAATTTTTGAAACTATAATAAAAATAGACTGCAACAATTAGTTGGACAACACATACCACAATACCAATTCGGATTTAAACCTAAACACTCAACTGTTCACCCACTTTTTATACTAACCAACAACATACAGACAACTCACCTCACGAGCAAGAAAACAGCATGTCTCTTCATGGACATCAATAAGGCCTTTGACAGCGTCTGGCACAAAGGACTTTTATATAAACTTTACCAGCTTAAAACCCCCAAATACATAATTCACGCAATCAGAAACCTACTCACAAACAGACACCTAGAAGTACGCATAGACAACAACCTCTCCTTTGCTTTCTCCCCTGAACAAGGACCCCTGCAAGGATCCCCGCTATCACCCCTTCTTTACAATATATACTGCCACGACATATACAATCACAGTCTCCACGACAAAAGACACACTGACAAATCTGCTTACATACTACAATACGCCGACGACACCGCATTGATCGTGCACGACAAAACTACAGTAAAAGCAGTACAAAAACTTCAAACACTAACAGACAATACAATTGCTTGGTTCTACAAATGGAGACTTACACCAAACGCCACCAAAAACCAACTACTTTTACCAAACCACCAAATTAAAGACGACTCTCCATCAATAGCAATAGACGGAAACAGAATTAGACCAAAACAAGAGGCAAAATATCTAGGAATGACACTGGACCAAAAACTAAAAGTTACAAAACACGCACAGAACATAAGAACAAAAATCATTCAACGGACGAAACACTTCCAATCACTGACGTACAAAGACCGCCACAAAAATTTACCAATCAATATGTAGACCTCTGCTTCACTACGGACAAATACTGACAGCGAATGCATCTGGGAAAACTAAACAACACATTCAAACAACAGAACAGATTGCCCTGAGATCAATAACGAAAATAAGACATCCTCAAAACCAACTACACAACCCCTCAAACCAACTACTCTATGAACGAACAAAAATAACGCGAATAACAGAAAGACAACTCCAATTGCAAACGAAATGGAAAAACAATCCCTACAAATGGACCCTACTGAATCCCCTTTGCCTCACGAGACAATCCCGCTTCCGCTTCCCAACAACACTACTTGAACACTTCCAACACGACTGAACCAACCTGCTAGACGATGAAAAGACATGACATAGAAGATAGATTTTTTTGCTTTGTAATAATTTTAAGTTTACAGTTAAGATAGTTTAAGTTAATTAATCCAATACACGTATATATGCAAGGGCAGAAAGACCGAGGGCCGATAGCCTATTGGGAAATAAAGATTATATATAAATGTGAAATATTGTCTTAAAAAGTCGTTCTTTACTGTAGAGGTTGTTTCAAAGAGGAAGAAATTCTCGTAATTCGTTTTAAGGAAAATGTGTGTCGTTTTCTTTGTTGTCAGTTTTCGTCTCGAAAAGTTCAAAGCTCCGATAAGAAAGCTGTAATAAATTCAGATTTGGTTTTTGAGTAAGCGAACTAAAAAACTAACTCCTTTTAATCCGCTTTTATTTTATAATTTTGACGATATTGGCGGTTTCCTCATATTGGCGAGGGAGCCAAAGTTGCCCTATTGCCAAGCCCCGGACTTAGTTTCCTGGAAAACTCTACGCTAATAAATTAAGTTTTTATGTAAATTCGGTGCTCACACATATTTCTGTCGCATAACTCCCATTTCCATCCATTTCTTCTATGCGGAATATTCAAATAATGAGCAAACCAATTGTACAAAAGTAAGAGAAAAACATCTCAAATTCGACTTTGTCGGGTGCCGATATCGTCGGGGAATTTGGGAAAAAATGCAAATTATACGCAATAATTTTTCGTTTCACCGGATTTTAATCCAAGCGTTATTTTCAACAAAATGGCTGTATCGAGCTGCATGTTCTCTCGTTCATCATACGGTAATCAGATCTTTCCGTTACCGAATTCCCAATGGCTCGCTTTCAATTTGTAACAATCTGCTACATTTGTACGTCGATATACGTGCACTTTTATGAAAGAAAATGGTAAGTATATCGAAAACTCAATTCGATTTGATTTGCCGCAATTGATTTTCTATGTAGTTCAAAACATGCATTTTTTTAAGGAAACGTTCAAGTCAGGAAAAGCAGCTGGAGAAAATGTCACCGAAAAGCTCTAAGAATTAAATTACTGTCCCAAAAGATCCTTAACAAATTTCGCATAATTAGACAGACAGAAATAACTCAAAGAAAATCGAATTCTCCAGTTTCATTATACTGTTTTTAGAATAGAACTGTCTGGTTGGTTCTGACGTTTCGCGAGCATGCATGGCTCCATCTTCAGAGTTGTGTCACCCGAAGCACCTCAATCCTCAAACAACGGCCTCAGAAGCCAATTGATTGAAACAATTCCAAAGAGATTCAACAAACTATGAAGGCTTTCACGGCCGGTCAAATCAGATATAGAAATGTTTTTCGGGCTTTGAAGCCGTGGTCCATGGGAATTTCTTTCTGACGTTTCGTCCACAACTGCGGTGGACATTATCAATTCGAATTCTATGAACAGACGGATGGAGTAGCAATGGGCAGCCCCCTTAGTCCGGTGATAGCCAACTACTTTATGGAAAAATTTGAGA